>OV725082.1:21131043-21739492 GCA_928085145.1 Nezara viridula | reverse complement strand
TGGTAGATTAAATCGATAATAGAAAAAAAAATCAGTTACATAACAGAATAATATTATAATAAAATTGATTATTGATTGGGTATATTTATTGATTTATTGAGAACCGTTTTAATAATTTCAATGGTATTACTAATTTATGTAAATTAATGTATATGTCTATATTTAATCTTTTATAAATAAAATATTTTCTTGATTTGCAACACTTATCATACAGAGTTAACGATTATGTTTGTTTAAATGAGATAATTATAGAAAAACCTGTCAGGTTTGAAAAATTATTTTTAAGATTGTTGAAGAATGCTTTGGGCTTTATAACATCAACCATAGCATAGCAACGGAACGTTAACCATAAACGTCAACTGATATAGAAAGCTTTAATAAATTACAAATAGCATAGATTTCCCGAAAATATCGTTTGCTGTCAGTCACTAACGGATCCAGGATTTAATTTTGGGAAGGGGGCTCCAGCCCGAAAGATTTTTTTGTATCGATATCATCATCATCATATTCCTGATCCCAATACCGCAGCGCAGTGTTTGTATTGTAGAGCTTGGACCAGGTTTCCCTTTCTTGAGCCAACTCTCTTCTCTTACTCCAATCCATACCTTGCTTCCTGAACGCCTCTTATACACTGTCTTCCCAGGGTATTCGTGGTCTTCCTCTAGGTCTCCTTCCCTCCACACGGGTCTCGTATGTCTTCCTTGCTTTTCTCTCTTGATCCATTCTAAGAAGATGTTTGAACTATCTTAGCTTGTGCTCCTCTAGGATGTTTTCCGTCGGTTTGACCTCGAGGCTAGTTCGTACAGTGGCGTTCTGGACCCTATCTTTTCTGACCTTTCCCTCGACCTTCCGAAGGTATCGCATCTCCATGGCTTGAATTCGACTTTTGTGTTTCGAGGTGAGGGTCCACGATTCAGAGGAGTACGAAAGGATAGCGAGAAATGTCGATATATTAGGAAGACAAGTTTTTTCCTACGCATAGCCATCAAATTCATTATCTAGATAAAGTATGTATATCGAAGGTATATTGTATCGATATATTAGGATAATTACTTCTGAAAAAGAAAGAAACCAACAACCTATATGAAAAGGTGTTTAAATGATTCTTTAAGTTCTATTGAATGTTATTAGACGAAAAATAATACTTTTAGAGATAATTCTTTTCATAAAACATTGTTATATTTTACCATTTTTAGGCTTCAGTCCCAAAACTCCCTCCTTAGATCCGCCTGTGCTGTCGGTATAAATAAACTTTATAAGCATATTGGAGTCGTCACAAGAGAAGACAAGTTTTTTCCTACGCAGAGCCATCAAATTCATTATCTAAATAAGGTTGCAGAGAGTACGAGTATATTCTTATCACTATTAACAAGCATTCAGGATTTAAGTTTGCGAGGGCTACCATTATTTTTTTATAATGGTTATTACAGTAACAATAATGATTTTAGAGATAACATTTTTGATTAACATATATGTGACTCATGTTTACATTTAGTAGCTATACACTATGTACATTAGTACATATATATTAGTAGCTTACATGCGTTATGTAATTTAAATATAGAAGATATTTTAATTGTTTACGTTTTTGGTTTAGAAAGGAAATAGAAAAAAAAATAAGTACCCATGAAAAAAAATCTGGTGTGTCCACTCACACGACTTTCCTGCCTATTTCAGAAAAAAAAATTACCTCTGTACATATGTCCATCAAGAAACAGAAAATAAAATTGAATTAGATTTATTTTCCTGAAAACTGATCAAAGAAAAGATTTGAAGACGATTTATACGATAAACAAAAGCAATGTAAGGTAGATCAGTGTAAAAATTGCAATACCCCCTAATATTGCTGATCAAAAACTTTTTGCCATAGCCCAATTTTGCCAAACAATAATTTCTGTTAAAATTATAGGAAATAGTAAAGCTTGTGTGATGGGGGCAATATATTTCCTTGCTTTAACTTAGTTATCTTTTTTCTCTCATTCATTCCTCATGGGGCTCTGAAACGTATGGATCCGTTAAAAAACGCATATCGGAAATTTGACCCGATTATAATACTTTCCTTACCTAGTATAGAATATGCAGTTTCATCGTTAATACTTGTTCGAGTCCGATGATTTTTTTTTTTTTGGTAGTTTAATTATCTTTCAAAAGTTTTATTATAAATTTTACCATAGAATATACACTTAGCGAGTTAGGCCCCTAAACATTTTTCTATTCTTTATAACTTTTTTTCTTGAATTTTCTCGGGAATTTAGTCCATATACAAAGATTGACAAAACAATTATTAGAACATTATAGGTAAGTTTCATCAAAATCGTTACAGCCGTTTTCGCGCTACAGTCTATAGAAAAATATGTTTTTCATTTATTGCGCATGGAGCATCCAATTAGTGTTACAGGCATCAGTATTCAAAACGCTACAAAATAAAAAAGAAGCAACAAAATCGGTTCAGTAGTTCCCTATAAAATCTTGACACAGACAGACAGACTAATAGCTAAAAATGTGTTTTTCGGACTCAGGGGGCTCTGAAACTGTATATTGGAACTTTGACCCGATTGCAATACTTTTCTTACCTAGTATAGGTAGGAACGTAAAATTCTATTATGTTACTTATATACTTATACTGCAGGGAGAGAGAGAGCTGTAAAAATCCTTTCCTATGTAGAACTTTAAGTTTCCTTTCACCATATTATAGTCGTACACACTTATAGTATATAATATTTTAATATAATGTTGATACTATATTTTTACTATGTATATTTATATATAAAATAAATAAATGTATTTATATATTTTTATTTTACTATATTTGAAGTGTATACTATATAAGCAGTGAGTATAGGCGCTTGGGGCAAAGTCTTACCAGGCATCCCTCTCAAGCTCTTTCAAATCGGCCATCAGCCTCTTTTCTCATATTTATTAATGAAACATATTATATATATGTCTACATATAACATAAAACAGAGAAATTTTAAACCTAAGAAAAGAACAACACCAAAACTGGAATAATTTCTTTGATAACACAATAAAAACCTAATAGAGTAACTGGCTTAAGAATGATTTCGCAATACAAATGCAAGTTAGTCCTCTGTGTAACAGGGCTTTTTTCTAGAAGTTGGGAAACTGAATAATTTTGGAATATTGTTACCCATTAATGGATAACTTCCCTCGTTTTAAACTTACATCAGTGTCCATTGGATTTTGAATCTCTGGTCAGCTTTTAACTTTTTTAACAGCAATTGGAGTTAATACGGCTATGGCTATTAAATAACGAGACTGAAGTAAAATATTTGGTTTTTATTTAATACATATTTATTTACTTATCAGTTTTAATATACTTTTCTCCCCTTTTCCTGCAAATATTCATACGAATCTTCCATTGCCTTTTGTCTGAAACAGCGCTAGAACACTTCTAGAACTATTTTAAAATTTAAATTATACAAACGATCTACAATCTCTGATAGCTTGAAACTTGCTATCAAATATTTATCTCGCTGTATAATAAAAACCTTATCATATTTTATTACTTTCCTTATAGACATCAAATCAATCAAATGAATAATATCAGGAATTATAGAATTATCTTTAATATTTAAAGAGTCTAGTGGATTAAGCTGATAAGTAATATTTTTTTTTTTAATTTTGAGAAAATTCAATTCAAGGTGTTTGGAATAGTCAAAGAAAAGTTTCTAATTTTAATGAAGATATAACATTTTTTTTTTAAACCTAAAAGTACTTTGGTATATGCGGTCGCTTAAAATCCGCTCTAGATATTTATTTATGTTACGTCTTTCCGCATCTACTCAAGCGGGCGCAAGCATAATTACCTGCACAGTACTGGGTATTCTTTTGAGCGAAACAATGGTGTCTTTGGATTTCTCTAAACGCAGTCGAATATTCTGTTTAAAGAATCAACGATAATGAACTTCCATTAGTTACATTATCACAAAAGCTCAAATAGAACAGTAAACAATCAACAACAGCATAACGTTAAAAAAAGGATTTAAACGTTTTTGTATTCCCCGGAAACAAAATGGCGGAAATCGCATTTGTCCTAACCTATTGTAATATTTAAAATAAAATAAAAATGATGCAAAATAAAATAAAATGAAGCATAAAATCTAGTGGATGGAGAAAATTTATTTTAATCGTACTTTTTTTTTTTAAATATATGAATGGTTTCTTGCAAAAAGTCAATAAGTGATTTTTCATAACCTTAAATGACTAAGAACTTTAACGAATTTTCCCTTTGAGAAATCAGAAAGAGCTTGTTGTAACTATACATATATTTGATAGCAATATAAAAAATATCTGGTGTGTCCACTCATACGACTTTCGCACCTATTTCAGAAAAGTTTTTATATCTTTACATATGTTCATGAAGAAACAAAAAAGAATTAAACTAAATTTATTTTCCTGAAAATTGATCAAACATAAGATTTGAGTACGATTTATTTGATAAACTAGAGCAATGAAACTGGCTTAAGGTAGATCTATGTAAAAATTCGAATACTCATTAATATTGCTGATCAAAAACTTTTTGGAACAGCTTAGTATTGTCAAATAATAATTTCTTTTAAAAGTAGAGGAAATAGTGAAGATTGTGTGATGCGGGCAACAGATTTTCTAACTTTCACTTAGTCATCTTTATTCTCTCATTCACCCCTTTCTGACACCAGAAAATGAACTCGTAATCTTTCATTGGAAATTGAATAGCTGGAGCTTCGTTAATAGTGAACGAATTTTATATGGCTTTGTAGGGAATTTCATTACCTTTCAAACGATAGGTTTGAACAAAATCGGTTCGGTAGTTCCCGAGAAAATCTTGGCACAGACAGGCAGACAGATAGACCAATGGCTAAAAATGTGTTTTTCGGACTCAGGGGGCTGTAAAACGTATAGATCCGTCGAAAACCTCATGTCGGAAATTTGACCCGATTGCAATACTTTCCTTACCTAGGTAGGAAAGTAAAAAACAGAGTTCGTCCCATTTTAGTTCATCAATTTTTATCAATAAATAAGGTAAAAATTCACACAAACGTTCTTTAAACGATTCCATCAAGAATGTACTTAGTGACTTTTTCCAATAAGCCAACGATATGAACTGTTTTCTATGAAAGTATGTTAATTCCATTTAAAATATACGGAGATATTAGGGATTTGTATATGAAAGGTTTCAAAAATATTGGTACATATTAATACGCTCATTATATGCTTTTTAAGTAATAAATTGATTTCATTTTATAACAGAAAACAGAAATATCGAAATTAGATATTGTTATTTTTCTTTCGATATTATGATGATATACAATCCTTTGTTTGGATACGATATTGAGCCATATCGAAAGAATATAAAGCTATCTATTGATTTCAATATTATCGCACAATCCTAGACATAATTGTTTTCGTAGCTGTGTAACTATGTATAAATTGAAAATAATTATACATAATTATCCGAAGAATATATGAGAGACTACCGATTTGGTAGAGGTCTCAGAAATATTAACTTAGGTTTTACTTTTATTTACAATTGTCAATTTACAAGGAATTTAAGCGGCCTTGCATTGGTGCAATTTTCACCTACCAGCCGTGACATCAATGTTTGATCAGTTATTTACTATGTCAATAATGACTTGCCTCAGAATAAAGTTATTTTCTATCTATCTAAAAAATAATTTATTAAAGGTGCGAATGTAGGTCTCAGCTTTTACTTAACCTTGAAGTTTTATATAATTGGCACTTAATAAATTCTTTTAAATGTATTAAGATTATTTTAAAAAGGGCTTTTTTTCTTTTAAATATATTCTGCTATTATTAAAACGGAACTCTATGGATGTGCGATAACGAAATAGGTTTTGAGTGAAGAGAGAGAGCGAAGATTAAGGCCCGCAGCTGAGTTTTTGAAAATGAGAGGAATGATTCAATTTTAAATCTTTTAATATAAATAGTTTTTATTGTTAAAAATAAGAAAACAGGCCCCTTTTTATTAAATCATTACCATTATTTCTTTATCTCATCGTAACCTACTTTTTTTTTTTTTTTTACGAAAATTCTCGGAATTGGAGCATTTTCAATTTGGAGATCGGCGAACTTTCTCTATTTAATTAGGTACAAAACGCATGAACACATATTTGCATCTAACTTAAATGTGTGAGATAATTTGATCACAAAATAGGAAATGTAGCTGGCCTAGAAAAATATGAGGCCGTTTGGCGTGGCTTCGACTCCCAATAAATTAAAATAACGAGGCCAAAAGGACCAATATTGTTGTAGGCCACATTTTATTTCTGCCGATTTTATGATCATATTATCTTACGATTTAAGTGGAAAGCAAACGGGTAATTAAATTAATTGATTTTATAGAGAAAACGACCTATTTCTGTGAATTTTCATATATAAAAATATTGTAGGTTACAAGATGAAGTATGTATCACTGTACTGTGTTCCTGGTTTAAGAAAAAAACGTTGATAAGGAAAACATTTCATTTTAGAATAGATTCGTTGTAAAAATTTGGTTGTAACTTTATTCAACTTCTTATTCAATAATGCAACATATATTTTCTTAGAAAGATATCATTTTTTGGACCATATTTAATAAAAATAAGAATCATCTATTCAATGCTCTCTTTAGGGACAATATAAGTTTGGTTTGTATTTAGTGATAAATAATTAAAATATATATATATTTCTTAAAATAAATATGTTTCCACATTTATTTTAGTTGGTGCATGCTCTTCTCTCACCCTGCTGACTTCACACCTGTCTGCACAACAGAATTGGGAAGAATTGCTGTCCACAAAAATGAATTTTGTAAAAGGAACGTTAAGATTTGTGCGTTGTCTTGTGACAAACTTCAAGCTCACACCGATTGGGTCAATGTAAGTATTAGTTGGTTTTAATAATTACACAATAAAAGTTTTCTCATAAAACATAAATGTATTTGAAATAATAAATTTTAATTGCAAAAACAATCCTTAATTTGGGAATTGAAAGTCTCTCGGTTTTAGCTAACAAGCATCAATTACATATCTAAATCATTGTAATACAATTTTCAACATCATAAAAAAATTGTGTTATATAATTAGGATCGAATCGTCAAAACTTTTAATATTTTCATATTAAATGAAAAAAAAAATTAAATACCTCCAATGCTTCTTTGATATCTTGAAGGCTTTTCTACTTCTTAGCTAACATAATCCTATTTATGCCCAGAAAAATAGTTTTTTTAAATTTATTGGTTAAAAGTATATGGACAAATTCCTTAACTCGGCTCAATTCCATCTATCAATCGATAGAATCTATTAATTGACTAAATCCAACACCGAAGGATAGGGATTGACGCTGAGATTAGGAACGCGGAAGTTTAACACTACTTAGAAGGTTTAAACAAACATGAAAAATATAACCAAAGATAGGAAAATAATTATCTACTAAATCGTTGAATTTGATAAACATAAGTTTAAAATAATAGAGATCAGTTTGAAAGTCAACTAAATATAAATATGTAAAGTAAATTGAGAAATAGCAACATTGATTTTATTGAGTTAAAATCCAGCTCATTTATCTAATCCAATAGCAGATGGAACTGCTGAGCCATCGGTGATTATATCGATGAATAAGGAAACATGCTGAATTCCTTTCAATGGGTGCTAAGTTTAGAAACTCGCCTTATCCTTGGGAGTTTATGGATATAATCATAAAATTATGCAGTGAGAATTTTTTCAACTGATTCTTACTTTAATATTGACTGAAATAGCAATGGTTCTAGCAGTGATTAGATCAATTTATATGATTAACCTAATGTTCATAAATTATATCTTTTGCAGGACATAAAATCATACTGCCGAGACATTCCCGGTGACTTTCCATACCCCATTATCTCCGATGATACTCGAGAGATTGCCGTCAAGCTGGATATGCTAGACGAGAGAGATCGTGATAATGAAGACACAGCCATGACTGTAAGGGCCCTCTACATTATTGACCCAGAGAAGAGATTAAGACTTTCTATGGTGTACCCAACTTCTACAGGCAGAAATGTCGAGTAAGTTTTAACTAATTTTACCATAATAGCTCAATATTTTCAGTGTTTCTTGTTAATTTCATTTCCATTATATGATTAATATAAACCGACAATAATTGATTTTAATCTGACATAATTGGATACTTGCAAGAATTTTCACTTTTTATTCATGGATAAAGATTATGTTAAAACAATAAAAATACATAAAGTCTCGAATTTTTCTGTTTAATATTTACAAAGATAATTATTGTTAAAGAAAAGTGGTGGGGACACCGCCATGTACCTTATATCTTTTTGCTTAGAATAATATTTCCAGTTTCAAAACTTTTATCCAAGAAGTAACTTTACATTGTTTCTCTAACTCTGTCGTCTCTGAATAGAAATATTTAGTTTAAAATTAATTTAATTCCTTTTTATAATGCATGTTTATAAAGTAGTGCTAACAGATGTTTGGGAACTGCAGTGAACCAGGGATGGGCAAATCCTACTTCAAGTACCGAGTTACAATTCTTTTACTCAAATTGAATCACTATTAGGAATTCAATCACTGCTTTAGTTATTGTTAATCGTTTGGAATCAACTGAAGTAGTAATTAAATTCTTTGGTTCTCAAAAAAAGTCTGTATTTGAGTAAAATACTTGATACTCCATACTCAGAGTGGCATTTGTCCATCTTTGCAGCGAACGCAGGCCACATACCCAATCCCCACCATATCTCCCAAACGCTCTTTTATTTCCAGTTCTTAGCTAAATATGAAACTTTTTTATTTGTATTTAAAAAATTTAATCTCAGTCTAATGCTCTTTAGCACTTGAGTTCTATTACAGTCCAAATTGATGTGATTTTTTCCCATGCTCATACTATAACAAAACAATAATAGAAACCTGAATTTTCCCTTACTATATATTTCATATATCGGTAAGTGAAAGTAAAAATATGGAATATAACTACTAATTTGTTTTTATATGGACTTTCCATAGTATAAGTTTCCATTATCAGTTTATAACTAATGAGTACTTATGTAAATACAATATAAAAATGTTTTCCCTCTATGACACAGTAATTTTAAGTTTAGCATAGATATTATTTAATTTATTCTTTTTTGTTTTTTATAGTGAGATCTTAAGAGTAATTGATTCCCTTCAACTCACTGATAGATTGAAGGTTGTTGCGACACCAGCCAACTGGGTGGTAAGTTTATATTATTGAATATTATATTTAACTTTTAATTCATATTTCAATAAGCTCAACAAAGCCACGAATATGATATATATTGCATTTTTTATATTGAATTCCTTCCCACCATTTGAAATTATTTATCTTCAATGAATTCTTACATTTAGTGAAATAAAATTTAGAATTTTATGGAATGTATCATCACATGTGGTGATTACTTAGTACTTTATATTTTTTATTATTAATGTAATGTATACTTAAATTATATTTTAACATCAAATTGTTCTAGCCTGGCGATAAGATCATGATCCTCCCTACTGTGAAAGATGAAGACTTGCCGAAGTTATTTCCCAAGGGTGTTGATAAGGTTTCCATGCCATCAGGAATAAACTACGTCAGAACCACCACTGATTATTAAAATAAATGCTACTTTAAACAAAAAAAAATAAAATAAATCTAACACAAATGGCAATCGTATGTTAAAGAAATGAGTGAAATAAACAGTTTATAATTGAATCACTTTTATTTGTATTATTCGTATGTAAAAATTAAGTTTTCTTAAAGGAGAACATAAAAACCTATTATTTCTTTAAGATTAGTTAGTAAAAATTTTCATGTTTTATTTCTCTTTCCTATTTTACATAGTAGCAGACTACTTATTACACTTGCCAATTATAAAATGCCATATGCACAAATAGAATAAAAATGAAAAATTGTTATATATAACTTTTTGCACAAACATCAACGAGATGCTCTTTAAAGTAAAAGATATAGAACATGCTTGATATGATCCAGTACATTTTGAGCTTTTCATAATTTCAAGGAACAAAACAAACTTAGTTTGTCAAATACATTTGTTATTAATTAGTTTGTTATTAACAGCAATGGAAGTTGATACTCCCAGGGTGTGCACATTAAACTGCCGAATTCACATCAGTTATGGTCAGGTTTTTAAAAGCTAAACATACTTGACTTGGATAAGATACCTTTGCATGATTTAGATGTTGAGGGAGAGTGGTTTGTTTACTACTAATACGTAACATGTGCATCCCATAAATAGCGGTCAAAAATCCTACTAGTATTTATTTAAAAATACTTAATAATTTTATAGCTACAATTTAATGAGTTACCATATAATGTAAATAAATTATTTATTATTTTAGTGTTTTTTTATTTTATTTGAAATGGTCAGCAATCAAGATACGGGGCATATTTGTATTAAAGACAGTCATCTACTGCAAACTAATCTATTATTTCTATAAATTTATAAATATTATCCAGTAATTCTAGGATTAGTTTTAATTTTTCCATGCTCCATAAAGGACATTTTTGTTCCTTGAAATGCGAAAATGGTGCATAAAGATAAGTAAAAAAAAAAAAAATATAGCTTTATTGGTATCAGAATAGTTTCTAATTAAAGACTTTTTGAATATAGTTTAAAAAAACAAAACAGACAAAACATTTTGTGAAGTGAAAGGTTTTATAGAATAAAATCCTTTTATGCCTCTTATGTAAACTTAATTTTAATAAATAATTCTGACTAGTGTTCGCCCAGTGGTCGAAATTCGACCATAGCCATTAAAAATTTAAGAAAAACATTTAATTAAATAAAAAATAAATTCAATACATAAAGAGTAAATCACGATTGAAAAATCCTCATTTATTAATATGAACAAAATTTCAATTTCAATTAAAAATCGAGCTTAAACTATTTAAAATTATTTATAAGTAATACAAAATATACCCATTCAAAATATTTAATTTCCATTTTAATTTGTGTTATCACAATAAATTAATGTTGTGATAAAGCAAGTAAAAAATAAATTTAAATTAGCAATTTCAAATCAGTTTAAATCCATTTTTATGCAGAACTTCTCTGTAAACAATGTTCTGTTATTGTTTCGTACATAGCCTTGCCCATTGCCATAGGAAATAAAATTACAAAATTTTAAATGAAAGTGCTCTACTTGCTGTCACATTTAATTGACCATGCTAAATTACTAGACGTCGCAATAATAGAATAGAATAGAATAGAAAAATCATCTTTATTCTGGGACTAGGTCCCTTTAGAATAACAGTATTGTTCATATATATTAACTATAAATCTGGTCAAAAGACTTATTACAATGAATAATAACAAAATACATGTAATACATTAAGTATTAATTAAGCTCTAAGGATAAATTAACGAGGACAGTTGGGTAGTAGGGGTTCAGTACTACAATATTGGAACTAAAATAATTGCATAATAATCACTTAATGAAATTAGAAAGGAAAGTAAAATTATTT
The DNA here is from genome assembly GCA_928085145.1 of Nezara viridula. Lineage (NCBI taxonomy): Eukaryota > Metazoa > Arthropoda > Insecta > Hemiptera > Pentatomidae > Nezara > Nezara viridula. Next base: position 21,728,005 of record OV725082.1, on the reverse strand, counting down.
TATAGGTAAAGCATTGTAGTGATGGAATATAAAAATTAAAAAAATAATAATAACTGTTAATATGTAGGGAAAGATATTGTAAAAACTAAAACAAAAAAAATAAATAATGATATACATATGTTCCCTAAGATATTTAAGTGATTATGCGTAAAGATTAGGAGAAGAGAAAATAAAATGAAGTATACATATACACATAGTGAGAAGTATGATGAAGATAATTAGAAATAAAATACCTTTCACTGAAATACATTTCATGAATAACAAATTAGAACTTAAGAAAAATAAATTTTATCTACTCACAATGCTTAGTGAGTGGTGATGAAAATTCACGTTCAACATAGAATAAAACAATAAAAAAATAAGAGAAAAAATAATATCTAAAGAAAATTAAATCCTTATAACATAGTATTTAACCAGCGTCTGATTGGATTGTGAAGAGGAATTGGAATAAGAGGGTTTTAAAGGTGGATAAGGATGATGTATGGCGGATTTTTAGTGGGATGGAATTCCAGAATGCAGTGGAACGGACAACGAAGGAATGTTTAAATGATGCAGATCTGTGGAAAGGAGTGTAAAGGTCAGAAGGACGAGATCTTGTGGAGAGGGTGTGGATAGATGATTTGAATTGTAGGAGATGGAGATGGTATGCGTAGGATGGACGATGACTATTGATTATTTGGTAAAGGAATGTGCCTAGGAAATATTGTCTTCGGAAGGAAGGGAAGAGCCATCCTAATTCAGCATAGTGGTGTGAAACACGGGAATACGTCAGGGCCCCTGTGACAAATCCTACGAAGGCATTCATAATTCTTTTCAATCTCTCCCCGAGTTCTGCCGAGAGGCCACCGTACACCACACAGCCGTAATCAAGGTGGGGGAAGTTACTAGGAGTCTACGTGGGGAGATGGCGGAAGCGATGGAATAGTTTCAAGGTACCAATTGACTGTCGGGTAATGTGAGCAATATGGTGTTTCCAGGATAGGGTTTGGTCTATGAAAATGCCTAGAGGTGAATTTTTACTGAGGAGGTGAAGGTAATGGGGTGGTCATTTAGGTAGAGTATAGGTATGTTGGTATTAATGAGTTATCATTAGGTAATTGATAAATCAGCATTTTAATTATTTTTGTTTAAATTAATCATTTAATTTTGTTTAGGCTGATAACAAAAAAAAAAAAAGAACCGTAGGCAAGATGATCATCATCAATATAACAATTGATTGTTATAACAACTTCCTCCATTTATTACATTCCATAACAAAATCTGGTGTGATGCATCCATCACACAAATTTCATTTACCACCCTCTTCTAAGCAGAAATAATTATTTTCAGACAAAGGGGAAGTAAAGTGAAAATTATAAACGCTATATTGATTTATATTTCATTGTGGGTATTTTTATTTGTATTAGTACCCTTATAAATTAAATATTAAATAATACCAACAATAGCATTTATGAAAACTGTATATGTATGTTTACATATTTTCGGAATCCTTAATATATTAAGCTTAGGTTACGTATAGAAGCATGTTCTAATCTTTCGGACGAGCTCGTATTCCTTAGGTTCCTCAACTACAGCTATTTACCGTTATGATCTCTCATTTCTCCTTTAGTTAATTATCAAATTATTTCATATTTAAATATCTTTTATATTATAGATAAATGTGAAATAGTCAATTAAAAAAAAAATTAAAGGTACTTTTTTTAACTAGCTATTATTGAAAATGAGCTATATAAGCCTTGTTAAAAAAGATAAATCAGAATAAAACCTATATTTTATTTAAAAATGCTTAATTTTACATCGTTAAAATGAATTTAATGAAATATTTAAGAGACGTTTCAAAGATTATCGTAAAAATGTGTTAAGTCCATGATATAACATAAAGTACCACATCCCAAGCATATAACAACCTTAAATATGCAATTTCACTTTCATACTACTTCTTGTTTTTTCTAGCAAGACTGTTACACACACACCATTTTGCGGGACTTGGTTATTTCAACTCAGGGGAACTCAAAACATGTATTTCTGTTAAAAACTCAGATTCGGAAACTTTCACGATTGCAATACTTTCCCTTACTATACATTTCATATATAGGTAAGTGAAACTAATAACCTAGAACCATCATACTTTCAACTGCCTTAGGAGCAGTATAGATATGACATCATACCTAGACAGCCGAGCAGTACCAATGAAATGGACTCCTTTGTATTCCATTAAAGCAGTAGGTATGGTGAGAAGTAATGGCAGCAAAGCAGGAATCATTCAATATTTCAAGCATGAAAATTGCCACATATTTGAGATTAAGGGATAAAAATAGAAAATGAGACAAATTTAATTTAAGACTTGATGAACTAAATAAAGTTTGTATATTCTTACAAATGGTTTACAAAAGAACATTTTTTATCATTAATTTATTAGCTAGCACAATACTAAACATTTTGCAAACTAATTATTAGCTAATGATAATATTTTCTTATAACACAAACTGGTATCACTCAATAAAACGACAACATAAGGCAAGACTTGCCTAGTAAAAATAAATCTATTTCTAATCTATCTTATATAAACAATTATTTACAATATTATTACATTATAATTTAGTCTATATTAAATATGGAGGAAGGTCAGCAGCAATTTCTCGTTAGACTTACACATATGATCAATAATGTCCATATCCCACTGAAAACAAAAACGAAAAATATGAGATATCAAATAAATAACATTAGAAAGAATATAAAATGATAACAGTGCACAAATAAATTCATCTAAATAGAATGGACTAAAAATTCAAATGGGGGTCTCACCCACAGTAGTTAAGACCAGTTAGCAATTGTGTGAACCATGCCTTGACCTTATAAAGGTATATTTTTGAAAATATTTTTTAAATACTATCAGGACTGACTTCAATCCTTGTAGAAACTATTAACTACTGTGGAGGGATGGAAAACAATTTAACAAAACTTCATTATCGGACTATACACGATTTTGAGAGCTATCTTGTACGAGGCCTGAGTTATTCTAATTACCTTTTCCTTAAGAAGGAAAAGTCTGGGGTCAATTAGAAAAAAGATCAAATAACTGCCAACTATTTACATTATAGTTCAAGGATTCATAAGCGATAATGTTTTATTATAATATCTATTATAAGGCAGAATTTTGCAGTGATCAATTCTCTGGCTCCTAGGAACGATGGATTTTAATGAATGAGGTATAAAACGAAAGGAAATTTTACAGTAAGTGTCAAACCATAGTCATAATTCTCCTTAAATTTCAGAGGGAGGGGGAGGAGAATTAAGAAGGAAAACACATGAATAACTGGAAAAGTAGAAATAGAAAATAAACTTTATTCTGGGACAAAGTCCCCTAAGAATAATAATAATGAACAAATACAAAAGAAAAAATATAATAGGGGTATTCATGCACTAGTTGTAAATGCTTGATGTGCTATCAATCTCTTGATGTGAAACAATCCCGGCCAAAGCCGAGACGAATGAAAGTAGAGATGGCCAGTTTAGCTTTTTGTTAAGAGATAATTTTAAAGTGCTTATGTGTGTATATTATTATTTTTTTTTTTTCATGTTTGTCTCTGTTAGTTTCTTGGCTGAATTCATTCATGTGTAAAAGAGTCTAGTAAGTATAGGGCGATCTCTCTAGGTGGTTGAAAACTCGAGTACTTAACTGCAATTTCTAGTACTAAGCTTTATTCGAAAAACTTGACCATATAAAATGATCTTTATACACCCGTTACTAGGTACTTCACAAATATATTTATAACATACTTGCATCATTAAAATAACATTATCTTTCTTAATAAAAATCAATACTGACCTAACTCACAGTCATATAAGAGAATATATACTTACTTGGAGAATAGGAGCGGGATCTGGACCTGTCATATCTATCATACCTCCTGCGAGACCTACTGGAGTAATAGTAAGGGGATGGTGATCTATAACGGCTTCCTCTGTAACCACCGCCTCCGCCTCCACCACCACCACCACCACCGCCGCCGCCGCCCCCATAGTAATCCCTAGAGAATGGAAAAAAAATTAAGAAAAATATAATCACCATTTATAATTAAATATAACAAAAAATTGGCATATTTACTTTAATCAATAAAAATAACTTTTTAAATTTTTTTTTTAGCACAATACAGAAACAAAACTTAAAGATATAATTGTAAAGAAAATACTATTTTGTTAGTGATTTGTAACAAAATCCATTCTAGGCAGTGAAATAGCAACACTATTATTTAATTACAACACAATATAAACAATAATCAACTTACCCATAATCTCTGTCCCTTCGGTAACGATCAGAGCTAAAATAGAAAGAAAAATAGAATTTAGAATAATATTCAGCTAACTTAAATAGAAACAATAAAAATATTAATAAATACAAAAATTTATTTGAAAAAAATGTTTGCTATTGCTCAAATATTTGTTAAAATACAAAGAACAAACAATTCAAGAACAATTGCAAGTTTATATAGCAAGGCTCAGGAAGGCAATTAACCAAAATGTGTTAATTGGCCGCTGTTTCCTTGTTTATCCCTAAATCACAACAAATAAAAATGTAATGTAACAACATACATAGGGAAATAATTGAGGCTTAATAAAATTTTGTTAAACAGAACATAATTTTCCACATGGAAAACAAATTGTTACACCAAATCTGGAGGGTCAGGGTGCAGAGAAAACTACAGACAGAGATAGAGAGAGAGAGGAGGGACTAAAAATATTGTTGATGTCCATTCTTTAAATAATTCAAAACCTATTCTTAAGCAAGGTCTTAAGTGCAGGAACCATCAAAAACTCCGGCCAAGTTGGTTCTTTAGTTTTTACACATAAATCGAGGATATTACTATTACTAGATGTAGATGGTAATGATTAATGCATTACCGAACCTAGGTTCTTCTGTGAGTACCTTTCGCATTCACTAACATTTACATTTCGAGTTCTTTCAATTGTAATTAGCACTAAGCAGAAACTCATTTCACACAAGACTATGTCCTTCACGATGGACTGGGAAGATGAGAAAAAGAACTGTGTCTCGAGACAAATTGCTCAACAACGTGTACTAGGTTTTCTATATATAAGGCAGATAAAATTAAGAGGTACAGCTAGTTAATAATCCTATCAGACACCCGTTGGTTAATAATGAGTACGTTAAATTGATTAAAAACATAAGTATTTATCACATTAAATATATCACCTATAGATACAGTAAGTATTTATCACATTAATTAAATGTTTCATCTATAGATACAACTAGTAACTTACTAGGTAGGCTTTCCCATGTAGATCCCCGGGGTTGGTGTGTGAGCTCTCAGCGTGATGGAGAAGTCAACTCTTATTTTTTTCCCGTCAATCTCCATTCCAGTGCACTGTTCCTTTGCGACTCTGGCATCTTCATAATTCTCAAAATACACAAAGCAAAAGCCTCTAGAATGACCAGTCTGGAAGCAGATAATTAAATAAATTATACATCATTGATATATATATATATATATATAAATAATACACTTACAGAAAAGAATTTATTTCCAAAATTTATCTTTAATTAAATGTCAGTAATGTACATGTATTCCCCTCTTTATCTATATCCATAACAGCCGTAGGTTCCAATATATTTATAATTTTATTTTTTCATTTTTTTCTCTTCTTTTCGTTTGTGCGAATCAATAATTAAAATGGTATATGAATATAAATATGTCGGTTTTGTAATGTAGTTTACAATCTCACATAAGAGAAAATAAAGGTTCTCAAAACCATTTTATATAGCAAGATTATTTAAGACATGACATCACTTATAATAAACTTCATGTCTGTTGCACTTGCTTATGATAAAACTCACATAATGAAAGTAATGATAAATGTTTTTTATTGAACACTAAAGCAAATCACTATAAATGAAATTCCTGTCATTTACAGCATGATTTAGTAACATCTCGTAACTGTAAGATTACAAGTTTATCAAACTACAATTAAGGATGGCTAGTATACTAGACTGAATATCATAATATATAATTGACACGTTATATTGTTAGTTTAAAATACAGTAATCTGCAATTAATATAAAATTGCACAGTTAAATTAATTAATATTGCAAGGGACAGGTAAACAAATGATAAAATATTGTTATCAATGTCTGTTTTATCCTTGCACTGGCCTAGCAAATAATATCATTAGTCCGTTGTAGAGACCTATTTTTTATTGAATTATTAACATGCACTAAAAACTTAAATAGTTTTATCTCATCGTAACACAACAAATTTTTGGTTTAGAAAAATTCTCGGAATTGGGGCGTTTTTAATCTGGAGATTGGCAAACTTGTCAACTCAACTAGGTACTAAAAACTCATGAGCACCAAGTTACTGTAATGTTAGTTTAAAATACAGTAATCTGCAATTAATATAAAATTGCACAGTTAAGATTTAAATTAATTAATATTGCAAGGGACAGGTAAACAAATGATAAAATATTGTTATCAATGTCTGTTTTATCCTTGCACTGGCCTAGCAAATAATATCATTAGTCCGTTGTAGAGACCTATTTTTTTATCGAATTATCAACATGTACCAAAAACTTACAATAGTTTTATCTCCTCGTAACACAACAAATTTTTTATTTAGAAAAATTCTCGGAATTGGGGTGTTTTTAATCTGGAGATTGGCAAACTTTGTCAACTCAACTAGGTACTAAAAACTCATGAACACAACTTGCTCTCCACTTGAAAATTATCTTATTAAATTACACAATCGATAATAAAAAGGTGGGCTACAAAAATATTAGGCCGTTTGGCATGAGCTCCACCTCCAACATATAAAAATAACGAGGTATATAGAATAAGATAAATGGCTCAACAGTTTTGTAGGCCATTTCTCCCTCTCCAGGCCCCCGAATTTTATGATAGACAGATGTTAATAATCTGATATAAAGAGGTCAGCACCACGGACTACCAGGAACGTCAAAATTTAACTTTGAAATGAATAAATCACAGCAATGGTACTAATTATAATAACAATGAATGCACAAAATTCCTTGATATTCAGATTTAGTTAATACTTTTTTTTTTAAATTAACGAATTGTCGGTTCAAGATACATAAACATGCAATTAATAAATAATTACACAGTTAAGAATTAAACCATTTAATGTTGCATGGGACAGGTAAACATTTGATAAAATACAGTTATCAAAGTCTGTTTTTCCTTGCACTGGTCAACTCATTGCAAAGATAAGGTAGCTTTGTTAAACATTCCTTTAATTAACATCCTTAAAACATTCAGCTTTTCTGCTGAATAATAAAATAAAATAAAAACAATTGTGACACAATTACAATGATAAATGTGTCTTAGGTACGATACTATATCTCAGCAAATTATAGAAAAACATGATACGAACCAGCAATTTATTCACAACTGAATAGGGTTGCCATAACCCATACCAAATAAGGGGATATGATATAGGAGATACGAAAGGGGACTAAAACAGGAATTGTTTTAACTTTTTAACAAATTTACACCAAAGTAATCATTTTTGACTGTAATGAGCTTGTCCCATTTTTTTTTTCAGATATTTTTCAAAAAATATTTTAAATTGTATATTGAGATGTACTTTGGATCTTTCAGCAATTTCAAAACATACACTTTCAAGTCTAGGAAACGGAAAGAAGCAACAAGAGGCCAAGGTTTTGGTGAATAGAGGGAAAGGGTGGGGTGGGTGAACAATTGAGTGTAATGCAGTTTTTGGTCAAAAACTCTTTCATAGAAAGTTTGGTATGGGTAGGTATGTTGTGGTGAAGGAACAATCTTTACAGCACCCAAGATCCATCCTTTTACCTCAGATAATGGATATCAATGGTTCGGCGGTGGCAGTATTCTAATAGGCTAACGTGGTAGATCTTCAATCAACATATCTTAATTCTTAAAACATAAAAACCATTCATAAATCTGTGTTCTGCTAAGGGTATGATACCCTTAAGCTGTTTTAAGCAATGTAAAAGGTATCTATGAGTGTTTTCTCCAACAGAAAACAAGATTTTAAATAACTTCTGGCACTCCGCCATCTCATGTTTTATGCAAAAACCATAAGTTGTTTTCTATAAGAATTCTGAGACAAACAGGTGCACTCAAAACTTCTAAAACTGACTCAGGATTGTTTTCCTATAGAACCCCACACTGAGCCTCCCAACCACAGACTAGTTCCGAAAATTATGAATTATAATAAATTAATTATCTGCCACCGCAAGATTTTAACTTGGATTTAGAGTAAAGTGTCTTAGCTACTTAAACCACAATTATTTTAAGATTAGAACAAGAGAGTATATAACACCATCAATAATATCAGAGACAAATATGTTTCTATTTTATTCTATTATATGCCATTGCCTAAAAATTTGTTCCATGAGCAGACCAAACCATGACAAGAACAATTGCAAGTTTATATAGCAAGGCTCAGGAAGGCAATAAACCAAAACGTGTTCATTGGCCGCTGTTTCCTTGCATAGCTCGGCAAAAACAGCCATCAACTTAAAAATTTATATTTTTTATGAATATTTTAGTAGTACTATCTAAAGTACCAGAACGTAAACAATTTGTTTGGTCAGATGGATGAGAACTGCAATTAACTGAATAATTTCACTTTTTAAGTCAATTTGTATTTATCTGACAGCGCAAGATTTTAACTTGGGTTGAGAGTTAAGTGTCTTAGCTACTTAAACCACAATTATTTTAAGACTAGAAAAAGGGAGCATATAACACTATCAATAATATTATCACAGACAAATACGTTTCTATTTTATTCTATTGTATGCCATTGCCTAAAAATTTGATCCCTGAGCAGATCAAACCATGACAAGAACAATTGCAAGTTTATATAGCAAGGCTCAGGAAGGCAATAAACCAAAACGTGTTCATTGGCCGCTGTTTCCTTGCATAGCTCGGCAAAAACAGCCATCAACTCAATTTAAATATTTTTTTATGAATATTTCAGTAGTACTCTCTAAAGTACCAGAACAATATAAACAATTGTTTGGTTAGATGGATGAGAACTGTAATTAACCGAATAATTTCACTTTGTGAGTCAATTTGTAATTGACCAAGAATTGTAAAATAGGATACAGACAATGGTCATGTATTCCCTAAGAACAAAACATGAACGATTAGCTATGTAAACAGATTCCTAAAAACTAAGATTTGCCTACCAATGTAGGCCTTCATACCATTAAAATTTTTAAATGAAATGTATGTAATGAATAACAAAAAGAATATTTCTATAACTTAAACAGAAAAAATGTAGATGTCCTATCAGCTGATTATCCATTTTCATTATCTATTACTTGCTATTCACATTATCTAGTATAACGGCCAATAATTAGATTGAAACACCAATACTTTAACATAAAACTGATATGAGAAATGAAACTCAAGGCGACACGATAGAATAACTAGCATGTTAAATAGATCCAGACTAGCAAGTGACTATTACACCTCTATATCCATCAAGACAGACCTTACCAGTACTCACATCAAGAAAAGATCTTATATACTATATCAGAATATGAACTCATTTCATTAGATAAAATACTTCTTTTTTCTATTACTAATCAGTAGCATTATCTTAAGTGTAATGATCAACAATTAGACATAAACTGATATGAAAAATGAAACTCTAAGGTGATATGAGAATAACAAGTACGTTAAAGATCAAGACTAGCAACAACTACTATACCTCTATATCCATTCTGGACAAATTAAAGCAGTTGAATATATAATGCTATAAAAAAGATATTTGAACTTGAATAATTAATGATAGATATAATGAGGAAAAAAAAATGAAATAAACCTTATTTAGTTGTCATGTAATATTGAGGTTATTGTTAGTTCACACCAATATGCAATTAATAAATAATCACATAGTTAAGATTAAAACTGATTAATATTGCAAGGGACAGGTAAACAACTGATAAAAATACTGTTATCAATGTCTGTTTTTCCTTGCATTGGTAAAGCATATATCTGTTTAAATGTTTACAATATGTGAAATAAGCTCAATTTTTAACTCTAATAGTACACTTACATTTAAAAAAAAAAAAAAAATCATGAAATTAATGATAAAAATAATTGATTCTAGTATGCAATTATATAAAATTTCTACTCCAGATGATGATTAAAGGATAAAAACTAGCTACACGTCAGAAGTAATTAAATAATATTACCTTAGCATCCATGACAACTTGAACACTTTCTACCGGACCGTATTTGCTGAAAATGTGATGAATCTGCTGTTCTGTGGTGTAAATACTCAGTCCAAATACGCCAAGGCATCTGTTTGGCTCAGGATTATCCTACAAATATTAAATATTTTTTAATTACAACGATTATTTAAAATGCTTAAGGCAATTGATCGATTTTGAAGAACTAATGAAGAGAAATTTGAACTGATTGGAAAAGACATCTGTGTGGCTTGAAACGAGTGAGAGACAAGCAGTGCCATATTAATCAAGACTCGTCTTAACATCACCACTCTCTCTTTTGCACATAACACTTCGTTATTAGAGCCAGTTCCTTAGTAAATGGGGGGATTTAATTTAAAGAACTAATTTGAAGAATCCTTATTAAAATAGTGTGTCTCCTAGAAAATAGATCCATAGCTTAAAATGTGATAATATAGTCTCTAATAATATCAGAACATCAGTTGATTTACAGATAGCAAAACCTATCACTTTTAATTAATTTCACACGTAATATTTATAAATTTTTTAATTATGTCATACTTTTAATTATTTTTGGGCTTTAAAAACATTATTTGAGATTATCATTTTTCTAACGTTCAAAAAAGTATTATTATAACAATAAAAAATCTTATTGTTAAGCGCATACGTACTAAAAGGATCTCTTCTCCAAAAGTCATTTAATTATAACATAAATGTATTTCGATGTAGTGCAGAACTAATTTTGTATTATAAAAAATAACACAATGTATAAGGTCCGACACACTTTACTATTCACAGCTTAGAACGCCAGAAAAGGAACTGTCTTTATCTGGAGCTGGACTGTGTTACGTCTTTTGACTGGAGCAACACATTCAAAAGGAGACCCTAATATGTGGAAACTCGAGTATGGAGAGATGACGGAATAACTACTTTACTCAAATAACCATATTGTTTTTTAAAAAAAGTTGTATCAATGACTAACATATAGTTAGGTGCATATGCTCTAAAAGGATCCCTCAAGTTTTTTTTTTTTTTTTTTTTAGCAATAACATCTTTAAGATCTAATGTAGTATAGAACTCACTTTGTATTATAAAAAATAACACAATGTATATGATTCAACACAATTTACTATTCACAGCTTAGAACGCCAGAAGAGGAACTGTCTTCATCTGGAGCTGGACTGTGTTACGTCTTTTGACTGGAGCAACACATTCAAAAGGAGACCCTATTATGTGGAAACTCGAGTACCTACTTTACTCAAATAAACCATATTGTTTTTTTTAAAAAGTTGTAATCAATTTTGCTTCCTTCTTATCATGTGGCCTAATTTAAACTTGATTGTTGTATCAATGACGAACATACATTTAGGTGCATATGCTCTAAAATGGTCCCTCTTCAAGTTTTTTTTTAGCAATAACATCTTTAAGATCTAATGTAGTATAGAACTCACTTTGTATTATAAAAATAACAAAATGTATAAGGTCTGACACACTTCACTATTCACAGCTTAGAACGCCGAAAAAGGAACTGTCTTCATCTGGAGCTGGACTGTGTTAGTCTTTTAACTGGAGCAACACATTCAAAGCCCCTAATATGTGGGAACTCGAGTACGGAGAGTTGACAGAGTACCTACTTTACTCAAATAAACCATATTGTTTTTTTTTTTTAAATTTGTTACCAATTTTGCTTTTTTCTTATCATGTGGCCCAATTTAAAACTTGATTGTTGTACCAATGACAAACATACAGTTAGGTGCATATGCTCTAAAAGGATCCCTCAAGTTTTTTTTTTTTTTTTTTAGCAATAACATCTTTAAGATCTAATGTAGTGCAGAACTCATCTTGTATTATAAAAAATAAAACAATGTATAAGGTCAGACACACTTTACTATTCACAGCTTAGAACGCCAGGAGAGGAACTGTCTTCACCTGGAGCTGGACTGTGTTAGAATGAAAGGGAACATCAGCCATGCACTACTAAAAAGCTCCCTTCAAGTCTTTCAGCTATAACATCTTTATGATCTACTGTAGGTGCAAAACTGATTTGATATTATAAAAAAATTAATAACAAAATGTATATAGTCAGACACACTTTACTATTCACAGCTTAGAACGCCAGGAGAGGAACTGCCTTCACCTGGAGCTGGACTGTGTTAAAAAGAACTTTATCATCAGTCATTATTTTTGTAGTAAAAGAGAAGCCCTTCAGGTTAAAATAATTTAACTAAAAAAACAAAACAAGATCTTTGAACTTAAGCAACCCGGCCAACGGAGAAGGAACCTATTAAGTTGTAAATATACCTCTTATCCATTATAAAAAAAACACAATAAATTCGTAATAACCAATTTTACTTTTTATCTATCGAGTGCACTAATTTTGTACTTGCATACAAAAACAAAGTGACATACATTTGAGCAGCAACAGAATTTAAAAAATAAAGACATATATAAGACTGGGACTGTGCCTACCTTATAATAATAATAATAATAATAATAATAATATAAAAACGTAAGTATGTTCTGACAAACTGTGCTATCCACAGCTTAAAACACAAGGAGAGTAACTGTTTTCATCTGGGACTGGATTGTGCTAGAACGAACTAGATAACCAATCATTAACATGTTGAGGTAAAAGAAAAATCCTTTCAGTTAAAATAATAAGTCCAAGGATTATCCAGCTGACAAGATCTTTTAACAGGTGCAATCCATTTAATGGGAGAACACAGTAGTTGGAAACACGAGTCTGGGAGATTACAACAAAGCATCAACCCTTATCCTTTTATTTATTTTCTAAAAACCATTTTACTAAAAAAAAAAAAATCAATAAAATTGTTTCATTGTAATTACTAATTTCATTTTTTTTTTTTCCTCTCGCACCTCTACCCTCAAGGGTCATTGGCGTTTTACTACGATTTATATTCTTTTATAATACTCCATTAACTTTAAAAATTCAAACAAAGTATCAATTCTTTCTTAATTATCTTGAAGAAAGAATTCGATTTATAATGTGAAATAATTAAAAATTTCATTGTAAATTTAAATAACGAAAGCCTATTTTTAGTCACATTTGTACTAAAAGGATCTATAACATCTATATAATCTAATGTAGTGCAGAACCCATTTTGTATTATAACAAATAACACAATATATGGTCCGACACACTTTACTATTCACAGCTTAGAACGCCAGGAGAGGAACTGTCTTAACCTGGAGCTGGACTGTGTTAGAACAAACAAAATCTTTTAATTCTTAAAAACCACACAAATTATTAATTTATTTAATTAAAGTTATATACAATCACATTAAATATTTAATCATAACTAATGACAAATTTTATCTAGTAAAATAATAAAAAGTAATGGAAGAACTAAGGCTTGTCGGCGGGAACGGTGCTCAACCCATTGCAAGTGTGCCATAATGGCAGAACAGTAAGTTTTAAATTACAGAGAGAGCTAAGTTTTTTTTTATGGATTGAGAAGGGGTATTTTAGACTGCTTGTGTTCAATACAGATATAACAAACTAATTGTCCTTGTACACATATTTTAAATGTTTAAGTAGTATTATTAACTGTTTTAGTTATTTAGGTATATTAAAAAAAATATACTAAAGTGGAAACAATATTTTTAAAATTGTCTATAACATACGCAATGAGGGAAAAGTTGTGTCAGGACTCGTGACAAGCATAAAACCTAGTGGTTGGAAACCAGTACTAATGTTGACAACACATTACTTTCCTTCCTGAGTTTATAGTAGTCAGTTATTAGTATGTTAAATTTTCCATATTTTCTCATGGTCAGCTACACAGGTTTTCCTGATTTGGAAGTTTTTTTTTATGGGAAGATGCACACTTTATCTTTTCAATGCATTTGAATTACCTATTCAAATTTATTTAAATCTATGGGAATCTTGGCTAGGAAAATTAAGTTGTTCTTTTATAAGAACTGTCGGTTAAGAGAAGGTTCACTGTACTTACAACAAATTAAATATTTAAAACTAGTACAAAGTAGTATAACATCACTCACCCTACTTCCGGTGTGGCGACGCCTGTTAGACATGGGACTACGCGAGTGAGTCCGGCGACCTCTTCTGTAATGTGGTGGTGAATAGCTGGCACTACGGGAATAGGATCTTGAGTACCTCTTGTAAGATCTTCTGGGAGAACGGGACCTAGATCTGTACTTTGAACTTCTGTATTTATGGTGCGATCTTGACCTCGACCTAATGGATGACATCACACAGAGTACGTTGCATTATTTACGTCATCCAAAATGAGAAGTAATATTCTTTCACAGCACTTAACATCTTGATTAAGTATCCATCACTTTCATGGCATAAAATTTTCCATTCAAAACATTATTTTTCTTTATCATGAAAATCGATCATCTATCCCAAACACAACAGTTTATAACATTAATGGGTATTGCCTTCATAAAAACCATGTCAATTTTAATCAGAACCAGTGATTAGAAATAAACATAACAAAAAGTGATTTAATTTAATTAGTAGTTTATATATCATCCAAGATGAGAACTTTGAGAGAATAAGATTTTTAATTTTTATTTAGTACCAACACTTAGATCTATATAAATTAAATATACTTCATTAAGAACACACTACGTGCTTTCCTATTTATTTCATAGAAAATAATTGAATCAACTCTATTCCAGTATCAAATCCAATTAATCACATTACCAAAATGGAGAAATTTGTTAAACTAGAAGAAAAAAACAACTATATGAGGAAATTCAACTTTATAAAGGCTTCATAAAACAATTTTTGAACCTCTAAAATCCTAAGGATCAAGTTTTATTTCATATTAATTTTAAAATATAAAATTTTAGAAGGGGAGAGGGAAGAAATATATAAAATAAAGTACTTTACTTCAAAATTTGTTAATTATGAACTAACCATAAATAAAAAATTCATAAAATTATAGTGACCAGTATTGTTATGCATTCTAAAAATGTACCCAAGCTCAGTGATGACCTTATTATGTTAAAAATCCCTGGACCCCCCAGGATTGCCTGGAAACCTTAAATACATAAACAAGTTACAACTAATTAACAATCTAAAAGATGAAAGTAGGTGACAAACATAATACATAATTCAAAGGTTCAATCTTGATTAATCATCATTATATGAAGATGAAAACAGTGAATTTTATATATAGATTAAGAAAACTATGTTTCTTTTAAGTTACAAACAATAAGCAACCTTTATTATAGTTGCATAAGGGAAGGAAGACTGGACTTGATAAATAAATCAAGCATGCTGGATTCCTCAACTTTATGTTCTAGCTAAAAAAAATGAGCAATGAACGATTAAAACAAATCTAATAGTTGTCGAAAAACAAAAAAATGCTTCTTTTTAATCATTTTTGCCGGTCATGTTATAAACAGAAGATGAACATAGAAAGTAAGGCCGAATAAAAAAAATTATTGGAAGTTATAAGGCACAAAGAGAAGAAAAATCAAAGTAGGAAAAAAATCAATAAAATTGTCACTATTCAGAAATCCTAACATTCAAAAACACAAGTAGTAATAATTTAAAAACAAAAAATCTATAAATTATCTGACGAAGTGATTGTTAACAACTGAGAGGATTAAGGTATATTCTTAAGTAATGGAAATCTTACACATAAGATGTATACTACATAGGCCCGGGAAAATGCTCCCTACCTTTTTTATAAATACCACTACATTCCCGAGACAGAATGTCTTCATTCTTGAAAAAATCTATTTTCTTTTTTTCATTATTCTTGATCAAGGCTTGATCCAGAAGAGATGAAAACTTGATTAATGATAACAATACTTTCTCTTCTTAAATCTTCTCAAGATTTATTTATTTGAGATTTATATTTTTTTCATTTTTATAGAGGGAGGAAATATGCGTTTTCATCCGTTGTTTTTTTCTTAATAAACCTAAACATTGAAAATAATTTAATTTATGACCATCATTTTAACACAAATAAAAATAAAAACTGACCATTTAAATTTTTTTAAATTTATTCAATAAAAAAAAAGAAGAAAAGATATTATTGTTATTTATTAAAATATATCAATAAAAACATGTATTGACTTGACTATTTACCTTACATAAAAATTTAAAATCACAAAAAGAATGACAGTTTAGGATAATCAATTATTACTAGAGAAATATAAATAATTTGATTAATCAGTAGATTAGGCTAAACTGCACATTCAACAAATAAATTAGAAAATATACAATAAAATAAGTACCTTGATCGGGAATATTTTCTTTTGCTTTTATGCGTAGAAGGAGACCGAGATCTACTTCTCTCTTTAGAACGGGATCTATATGGCATAACTATTCCTTTCCTATTGCCGTTTTTACTCCGATCAGAAAGACTGCCAGCAGGGCTGTGTCCCTGAAATGAACATAAAATATCGTGGTTTTAAGAAATGAACAGGACCAAAAAGATTTCTTATCAATTTTTTGATACATTAGAAAAACATTATGTTTAAATAATAAATGCAATAGTAATTTAAAGTGGCATGAAATGAATTAAGAAGGCAGGCTTTATTCTGACTTACAAAAGGTAAGACAGAGCTCACTAACATTTAATCTTAGGTCGAGATCTTCTAAAACCTATCAAAATGCAGTCTGATTATGCCACTTCTGTAAGTTGTTACTCCTCACATTTTAACATATATTTTTTATATTTCTTTAATATAAAGATATCTAATTTTCAAGTCAATAAAAACCTCCATAAGGATTTTAAAGAAATCCCTCTCAAATCTAGGTTATTTTTTGTTTCATTTCCCAAAAATGTCTGAAATGAATTATTTTGCTGGACTCTGGGATGTAGGTTTTGGATTAAGTTGAAATTAAGTCTAAATACTCTCTTTACTTATAATTTGTTTGATAAATTAAAGCATAAATGAAAAGAATAAAATTTTAGTTCATGGTGATTAGAGTGATTTAAAGCGTTACTAGCCTAATCATTCTCAAATCCGACCTAGATAAGTAGAAATTTATTTAGTGGTGGACTAACAAAATTACCCTCCCCTCCATATCATCCCACTGGTTAGAACAATTTGTTTATACTTGTAGGATAGCTTAAATTCTATACCTTTTGTGCTTTAATAACCAATTCCACTTCACTAGGAAATCAAGTTACAGACTGAATACTATTCATAAAATTACAAAACAGTCATGGTTTTATGAAAACCCATAACTGTAAAAAATCAATGTTAACTACATCATAAAAATACTAAATTGACAATAAACTATAATATTACTCTAATAAATATAGCAGAAGAAAATAGGGACAGAAAAATCTTATATGGATTTATATTTGCCCGATAAAAAACAAGATATGAACATTCAATACATAATTAAGAGTAATAGCCAGCAATCAAATTCTGAACGACCATGATTTCATAGGTGCCTAATACAAATTGAATTTTTATATCTTTATAGAATTCAGAGGTTTTTCAATTAACATATTATATTACGCAACAAAGAATGAACGTTATATCCATAAGAATAAAATGATGAGCTTCAGACTAAAATTAATTTTTTGCCTAAAATATTCATTGGGTAGCAGAATAATTTATTACAAAAAATTTAGATCTGATATCCTTGGATTCTTATTGTTTCTTGGCATAACAAGAGTTATAAAGCTACGAGTTTGTTGTTCATTGCGAAATAATTTTGTCCAGTTCAAAATGAATTTAATGTGAAAATGGAAGTGGAAAAATGTGTATTGATTTGGAGCTGGTTGAATTTTCATCCTAGGACAAATAATCATTTAATATCCATATTATTAAATCCTAACTAAGTCTATTATTATTAAATCTAATTAAGTTTTTTTCCTTTACAATATTAAACCAAATATATAAATAATATTAAATTCCATCTGTTAGTCCAGGATGCTCAAGTGAGAAATGATGCTGCTCAATACCACATGGCCATAAAAAGTACATAGAGAAGATAAAAAAGGAACTAATTCTTAAAATCCACAAACATGATAGTTAATAAGAAAGATCTAAATATTCAGCTACAAAAAAAAAATTAAAACCATAGCCATAAACATCCTACTGAGATAGCTTTGAAACTAATTGAATTGAAACAACAAAATAACTCTAAATAAACAAATACATTTAAGTGCTTTAAAGACAGTTACTGTGTATCAAACTTGATCTTTTAACATATATTGGCATATAAAAACTCGTAAGTTGAAGAGTAAGCATACAATTAAAGGAATATTCTTTCAGGCCAAAACAAAACAGTTTATTATTTACCACCATACTAAAAAAAACTGAAGTCTCAACTCATAATTCTTGTATAAAAACAACCCGGCAATACGGAGAATACCATTTATTACCTCAAAATCCAAAATCAAACTATTTACTTATTAACGATATTGATTAAATCAAATAAATATATAAACATAAAATCACAAATAAATAAATAATAAGTAGTAACCCGTACACAAGTCACTAAACAGAAATACAGCGGCAAGTTTCAAGAGACATTATACCTAATTAATAAATAGTAATTATGAAATATCTTACATCTCGGTCACTCCCATCCTCTCTGTCACTCATTTTGAAGGCAACAAAAGCTTTACAATACGAAAAGTAAAGCCCAGAGATAGATCAGTAATTCAACCAGAGAAAATTACAAATGGCTGTACGCACGCTGTGGTCAACAAGGCGTCTTTCGGAACTGCTGATGACTTGATTACAATGCGAACTTCATCATTTTCATTCTGATGATAGAAAATATAGAAAAGTTTATCTATTTGAAAAATACCAGTAAATACAATTTCTCTCTAAGAAGTTTTATTAAGATTTTTTTCCTCATTCCTAAATTTTACACTTCTGGGCTTTTCAACTTATTTTTTAAAATGAAATTGAAATATATAATAGAAAGAGATATAACATTGTAATATGAGGCATTATTTAAGTAATTAGTCATAATTAATTAGTTTTAAAAGGTACTATTCATTTACTGAGTTGCAACAGTTCAAGAGAGGGGAACTCAGATTGAATGAAACACCCTTCTTCCCCCCTCCAAAAACAAAATTGGAAAATAATTTATTTTTTTCTCTTTGTTCTTTATTTTTTTCTAGGAGTGGTCTGAGCCAAACAATAATAATATGTTCTGTTTTTGAATTATAAAGCATCTACATCTTCAACCAAATGTTACCTTGTGACAAGATAAAACAGGAACACAATGCTACCCTACCTTCCATAGTGAGGAAGCAATATAAATATTTTATCCTTTATTGTTCTTGTGAGTACCATTTAAAAAAAAAAAGGGTTTTAGAATGTTACTTGACCTACGGACTTGGGGGACGGAACTGTGGGGGACAACTAAATTTTTGAACATCAAACGCATCCAATCCTTCCAGTCCAAAGTCCTTCATACAATAGTAAATGCTCCTTATTATGTTACAAACAAAACTCTGCATCATGATCTTAACATCCCTTATTTCCTTGACATTATTCCATCCCTTTTCTAAAATTTTCATCAAAACCTAATCCATCATCCTAATCCCTTAGCACAATCCTCATCTAGCTCCAGCCATCCCTACAAGCCTCCTAGAAGGTTAAAAAGCAGTGGCCTCGAGATATTTTATAAATACGTCATTGGAGTCTTGGCAATGGCCAGCTTCTCAACTCAAGTCATGAGCGTATGTGGCTTTAGCGCCCTTTCTCAGTCTCCACTGGATCTCCATCTCAGTGATGCGGCTGAGAGAGAAGCGCTGGGATCTCTTAAGAGTCTTGCCTTATCTTCCACACGTGGGGGAAGGGACCCGACTTGGAGCTCCCTCGGCTGACTGTAAATATTGTAAATAAGCATGAATGTTTTATTTATTTATTTTTCTCATTTATTTTTGTTTTGTTTTTATATGTGTTATATCATATTTTATTGAAAGCCGAGGCTTTATTTCAGGCTTTCAATAAAATAGTTTTACCACTATTTAGCCTTTTTATGACAACAACCCCGGACCATCTCCTTCCTTTATAATGCAACGGTCAACTATTAAATATTCAATATATCATATTTTATTTCATCTGTTTTACTAAGGTTTCTTTTTCGTATTTTTGTTATAATTTCTATTATTTTTGTAATTGTATATATTGTATGAATGAGTTATATCTCAAATACTCAATGCCCTTGATATTTCTTTGTATTACATTACTGGATATATATTTATTTTTATACAGTTGTAATTTTCATGATTAATAATAATAAAAAGTTTAGCCCTCTTCCAAAAAATTGAATCCTGATTCCAATCCTTCATACTTACAAATTATAAAATTCACAATATTAGAGTTATTTAGGAGATAGGAAAAGAAAGAGATTATTTTTAAAAAAAGATTGCATGTTTATAGGATATATGTTTCTTCTTCTCAGAATTCAACTGTTCAAAAACATTGTGGTTAAAAAAACAAAAGGTGATTAAAATGTTTAAAAAGAATCCATCCACAAATTGTAATATTTCTTTTAATTAGTAGATTATTTTTCTTCAAGCCTTTAATTATTTTTATATTGATGTTTTACAAAAATAAAACTTGAATTTTTTTCAAATTCTACTAGGCAGTTTTGGAAAAAAAAAAGTTCCAATGTTACTGAAACCTTTTCTCAACATATAAAAATTCACAAATATAGGCCTCAATAATTAAAATTGAAAATCTTAAATCATATCTATTATGTAGAAGCAATAAACATTTTGTTTAGACTTATATTATAAAATCTTGGATTACAGAAGCTAAAGTCCAGCTAATACCAGAACATATATTCTTTATTTATTGACCAGCATAAACAAATTTTTTCTGGATTGCTTTTTCCTGGAAAATTAAATCAGATCTATTAAAGGTGTTTGATAAAATAAATAGAAAACATTACCAGGTTTTTGATGAATTTATTTCATAGAAATTTATAATTCTTGAATATTACAAGACTTACATCTATTTTTTTCTCCATTTATACTTCATATAAAAACAATAATTAAAATATATAAATATGAACCATATTTTTTTATAGATTCGTTTTATCAATTCATTAGGAAGAACAGACACATTTTTAAATAAGAAAGGAATTGGGCAATGAAACTTAGTTTTTGTTACTTAAAATTTTTCATGAAATGATGATATTAAGATAGATAATTATGCTAAATAATTTTTTTTCTTAAATTATCTGCTGGATCTTTATAAGCTTCCTTCGGATTTAGATTTTAAAATGATATGGTATTAATAAAAACATGAAAATAACTTTTTTGAAAAATATCACTTTGTAAGTTTGAAAAAGTACAATAAGGTATTTTACTTTGGGATAAGAAGGTTTAAAGGTTGTATTAACATAGTACAATACACTTCATATTAAAATTTTTATATATAATATTAATATTGAAAAATATTAAGGCCTCAAGCTTTTTAACTTTTGTTTTTATGTTTTCTATTTCTCCAATGTTTGGTTTGTTGGCTTTGTCTATTTTATTTTCCCAAGACATCTAGTTTTTGTAACTATTTTATTCAGTCATTATAAATGAAGTATGTACTTCATTGTAAGCTTGAAATTGAATGTACTTCATTTTATATTTAATGTTGTGATTTTATTGCTAATTTATAGAAATTATTTATTAATTATGATTATGAATCCATCAGTTTTATGGTAAAGTCAGAAATTAAAATGTGAAGTATTTAATTTAGATGGAGCTTTCTTGGTCAAGACCCGGAATAAATACCCAACATCTTTATAATGTGGGCCACAACCATGTTCCTCATTTTGAGGGGTATATCCCCTATACCTTTCCACCATACTATACAATTCAATAGAGTTATTCTTAAGTGAACTACCCACAATGAAATAGAGATCAATTAATTATCTATTTCTAACCAAAATGCAACCTCCTTTATCACTACCTAACCTAAATGTGTAGTCTCAAATGATAAAAAAGTTTTTCCCTGTAGTCTACATTTTAAAAATATTTTCTTTCACTTTAATACCTACCGAGATAATTAACGCTATAGAATATTTATATAGCACCATTATTTATTGAATAAAATTATGTACAAGGATAGTAATTTTGTTACGTATATCAAAAATGTTGAGTATAAAATATCCTTTCATTCTGGTAAAGTATGAATTTTTTTTTTTTAATAACAAATTTAAAACTAAATAAAAAAGTACCACACAGTATTAATAGTATGGGTGCCTTTGATTGGGCATCCCTAGTTTAGAAAACCAAAATATCAACCATAGATGTTTAGCTTCACTATAGAAAAAAAAATATTAAATTAAATTTACAACTCATATATTATAATAAATTATTTAAATCAAACGGTAAATGTTCCTGAAGATGGAAAAAAAAGGTAACATATAAGTTATGTAAATTACAAATTTTATAAGAAATCATTACTGTGGATTAATATTTAACATTATATTATGAATTATTTCTTATTGGATGAATAAGGATAAGTTACTTAAACATTTCAATGTTGTTTAAGGTTATTATCGGAATATTGGAATCATTAAAAAGGGTTAGGAAAACTCAATAAAACAAATAAATCTTGATAGACACATCTATATCTTCTGTTAATATCTTACAAGAGATTGTACATACTAATGGTCTTTAATATCAGTATAAAAAACATTATTTACAATATGAAACACTACAAAGAATCCTTTTAAACAAGGATATTAACAGCCACTTGATAGATTCCTAAATATAATATGAAATAAATTATCAATTACAAAGGCTAGTACTTTCCTCTCCAACCAATAGTGATAACAGCAAAATATAATAAACCTCTAAAGATTACAAATAATCACATCATCGACAGTATTGTATGCTCCTGCCTGAAATTTAACAAATAACTATTATAAATCATCCATTCATTATTTTCACATTGTCTCATTCCATGATACAAAAACATTTTGATTAGAAACAAATTAATTTTACCATACCTTACACGTATATATTACAAATATACATTACAATTCTCTTAGAATTTTATTCAATATATATCATAAATACAACTATGTACAAGTACAACAAAAATAATGAGGTTATGCACCCTAATGATTTCATTATTCTCACATTGACTATACATATAATACAGATAATAATTTATTTCACAGATAGAAGGGGAATACTGAAAATTGTCTTAGCATCAAGCAGATATGAAGATAGATTATTTTTTAGTATATTAATATGAATTTATTTTCTTATTGTTTACAATGTTTATAAAATATTAACAGTTCATAAATAACAACATGCCATTAAGTACAATAAAAACTAAAAACAAATGTAATTTAATTTTTAATTAAGCAATACACATATACAAAAAGGAATACCAACGAACCTAACATAATATATATTCTCTACAGAAAATTGTGAAAACTGCATAAACATTATAAACAAGAAAAAATACTATTCCGTAAAAATAATATAAAATTAAAAATAAACTATCTTCATCAATGATAATAAGTAACAAAAAAAAAAAAAGGTTTCTATAAAAATTGTAACAATGGATCACAAAGCATAACAATTTTTTTCATTTTCTAAGAATTCAATTTGTATGTTACTTTAAAATGAACTAATTGTACAAAATTAAAGCTTACAAAGAAAAAAGATTTAAACCTTTAAAAAAAAAAAAGTCAACACAATAATTTTTAAACCTCAAAATTCATTCACTAAATCTAAAAATAAAAAAAATAATGAAAAAAAGTTTTACAATTATAAGAGAAAATTGCTGGTAAAAAAAAAGTGAAAAACAAAAAGAAATATACATAACAATAATATTATTAGCTATAAAAGTTTAAACCGCAACATTTAAAATCAATAAAACTAAATAAATATACTTATTTCTGATTTAGTTCTCTTAAAGTGAGTGGTATGTTATCCTTTGAAGAGGAATGTACATGCATTAAATTAAATCAATAATTATAGTACAAAAGTATATTGTAAGGATTCTTTGTCTTTTGATACTTTACAATAGATACATTAATATTTATAGAGAAGTAAAAAAAAAAAAAAAGTGAGGCCAATATACATGGTACAAGTTATGCTAACAGTAAGTAGATTTAACTCTGAGATTACCGTTTTCAGTCATTATCACAAATTGAATTCAGTTTAATTGTGCAGGATCTGCATTTGCACTACTTGCAGAATCTGGTTTACTGGATTTAGCTTCAGTACTGGTACTGGTACTTTCTGCTGATTCAATTCTGATATCTGTTTCAGGTAACTGGTCTCTAGAGATAACTTTAGTACAAGATATCGTTTTCTTTGCAGACATTACACTATGGCTTTGTGTTGGCAAAACAGTTTCTGCCTCAATTTCCATTTGTTCAGAGTTACTTTGATTTTTAACACCACGATTTTTTTGGATGTCTTCAGCTGTAGTAGCATTTCCTTCTCTCGTAGAGATATCAATAGCAAGTCTTGATGAAGAATCCGATTGGACATCTTCAGCTGCAGTAGTATTGCCTTCTCTCATAGAGATATCACTAGCGAGCCTTGATAGAGTGTCTGCTTGGATATCTTCAGCTACAATAGAGCTTCCTTCACCCATAGAGATATCACTAGCAATCCTCGACAGAGTATCTGCTTGGACATCATCAGCTGTTGTTGCACTGCTTTCTTTGAGAGGTAATTCACTACTGAGCCTCGACTGACTATCTTCACAAGGCGTTTGACTAGGTGGGGTTTCCCCCTTTGTGAAAAGTTTAATTGGTCTCTGAAAACCTTTTTGAGGGTGCATCGGAGCTCCAACAACTTCACACTTACTAAACCCCACCTCGGAGAGCAGATATTCAGTAAATTTTGCAGGGAAAAATTTAATGTTCTGGTAGTTTCTCCATATCGTTTCCTAAAACAATAAATGATAAGGATACTTTAATTTTGTATTTGAGACAGGGTAATAGGATGTATTTAAAAAGGAAATGTTAATATTTACCAATACAATGTTAATACATTTGGATAAACCTTTTAATTAATTTAAATATAAAGTTCCTTCACATATAAAGTATGATTAAAACAATATAATTGAAGTTATTATATTGGGGGTACCCCTCATACGAGTCAATATTAGGTCAATTAAAGATTTTGAATGCATGTTTAGTTTCTATACGTTAAAACTTTTTTATTATAATTTGGTTATTTTCTTGTTTTCTGATATTGAAGAAATAATAACCTTTTTTGGAATGACAAATAGTCAGGATATTCAGTCATTTATTAAATTTGCCGAAATTTAGCCCAAACATATGGGTCGGGTCATCATAATAAAAAAATAAATATGTATTTTTTAGTCCTCATGACCGCCCACATGCTGGGGTCAAAACGTCAGCAAACTTAATAAACAACATAAATGACAGCATAGCCTGACTAATTTGCATTTTTACAATTTTAACAGTCAATTATAACTTTTCAAATTTCTGGAAGCAAAATAATTTTGTATTAAAAATAAAAGGAAAGTAATAAAATATTAAATTATAGGCAGAAAACACAAGTTTCGAGAGTAAATTTATTTAATACACTAAAATGCTGTTACTTTGAATCAAAACATTAAAATTTTTCAGGAGAAGGGGCTGTAATATCATATTTTCTGGGCACTTTTGAGGATAGATTATTGTTTATGTGTGTGCTAAACATATCAAATATAAGATATAATCTTGCTCAATATACCCCTTACACGATCAATAATACTAAAAGATACTTCAATAAAAACAATTATTATTAATTACTTTAATGCTCTGGGTACCTTTAGGGCTAGATCAGAACTGTGAGTGTGCCTAATGAATCAAATATAAGATATAATATTTAATCAATGATACTGAAAGAACTTCAATAAAAACAAAAAATTATTTCAGCCATTTCTATTGATACAATGTAACCTTCAGATAGTCAAATCAATACTGGCGTACAAAGGGGCACTTTTCAATAGATACCTCAATAACCTGACTTGTAAATCCATTATACTGTTTTAATCCAATATTCGGTTATTTTATCGAATCATTCAGTGTATGATAATAAATTTCTTTAACATAATCTCAATCTTTTATATGTTCTTTATCACATGAATTCCATTGCAGCTCAAATTTATACAATGTTTTTTTAATACAAGTATCCAATCAAATACTGCTTTTAACTAATCAAACTTATTAGTACAACTGACATTGTTGAAAAATCACTTACAGTAAGCGTCTTTTTTCTAGAATAAGAAGACCAATCTTGAGGTTCCAATATCAGCACACCGCCAGGGCGAAGCTGGGAGAACATTCTTTTAAATGCTCTTTTCAATCCATCATCACCCCAATTGAGATGAAACCACTTGGTAACCGAGAGGCAGAGTATTACATCAAATTGGGCTTGCTCCAGTTCGACTAATACATCATTCTCAAGAACATAATTACCCTGAAATGTAAATCACAAATTTATAAAAAAAAAAAATTGGTTATAAAGTTAATTAAGATCATTAATATTATCTACCATCAATAAGAGCAACTGATCACTAGATGAAACTTCAAAGTAAATAGATTTCAAATTTTAAAAGTTTCATTTTAAAAACTATAAAGATATTTCCAATTTTAAAGTCAATATTTGATGGATTATTGATTAACTATATGATGATAAAAAAAAATTTAAATGGATCCTCTCTGAATAAGTGCTGTAATATGATGTTTATTTCATTAATTTTGATATGACGTATTAGATTTTTGTTTGTTTGTCATTTAAAAACAAATAGCTTAGCTTTTGATTCTGTTATCAATGTAACTATTTTATAATTGAAGAGAAGTATGGTTGGGGTGTTCAGTCAAATTGAAATAGTAAAAAAAAATAATTTTATTTATTTTTACATTCGCCAACGTTTCGGCTCGAAGTTCAGGCCTTCATCAGGATTGGGAAAATAAATTTACACTGATAAAAATATATATAAAATTATTTATTTTTTACCATTTTGATTTGACTAAACACTCCAACCATCCTTCTCCTCAAATATTCACTATAGTAAACTATAAACCCACAATTATTAACTATTTTATAATATTTGCAAAAATCTTATTATTTTAATTATTATCTTATGAAGAAGTTTTATAATCTTCTATTATCCAGTAATGAAATATTTCCTTTGTTTCTTATCTAAATAATCATGTTTTATAATATTGCTACTTTATAATACTAGTTACTTTTATCGATGGAAGAGAAGTAAAAAGTTTTTGTAACAAACCTGTATAAATGTTAAATTGTGGGGGAATGTGTTAGCTTCCTGAACCCCAGGAACATCCAAAGGCCCATAAACTAAGGGCATTGAAATTGGAAACTCTTTCGAAGTTCTCCTTAGCCTCTGCCTTGCAACTTCGACAAGACTTTTATCGATATCAATACCAATAACAGACCTAGCACCCATGTCTCTAGCAATAGCTATACTTATAATACCTGTAAACCATGAAAAATATATATTATACAATTTAGTATATAACATCCTGATAAGAAGATAAACTTAAATTAAAACCTCAGGTTAACTAAAATTTTGGTACTATAAGATTTTAGGAGTAGAGAGGCAATAACTTTGTTATAGAGCAGATAGAAAAAGGCCTTACTGTTAAGGTGCTTAATGATTAGATGTCCATAAAAATAATGAATTAATGATGTTCAATTTAAAAATCTTTGGTTTTAAGTATATAACCTCCAGCATTGTTTACAAATAATGTTAACTAACAGCAAGTTCCCAACAAATAAAAATGAAAAAGGAGAAAGAAATACAGAAGATGTAAACACGTT
Source organism: Nezara viridula (assembly GCA_928085145.1). NCBI lineage: Eukaryota > Metazoa > Arthropoda > Insecta > Hemiptera > Pentatomidae > Nezara > Nezara viridula. The sequence goes on along the minus strand of OV725082.1, from coordinate 21,700,022 downwards.
CCTATGGTATTACTATTTCATCATTCAAAAATCCTCTCTCTTTTTTTAATTAATATTCTAAAACATTTTAAGGTTACAACATAGTTCATTATGACAAACTATCAGGAAACCACACAAATTATCTGCTATTTTTGATAATCTCACTCTTTTAATAACTTAAAAAAACATTGTTATTGGCGATCCAAGAATAGCATAAATTAAACAATTAAATTATTCTAAGCATTTTTATTAAATGACGGTTATTAATAAATAAAGTTAAGCAAAATTAATAGGAAAGGTGAATAAACAAAAGTAAATTGTCATTAAGGTTGAATTTTTTTCAAACTAATTTATAATCATACATACCTGTATTGCAACCAATGTCCAACACATCACGCCCAGCAAAAAAATGTTCCAGTTTTGCCAAAATCTTTAATCTTGGATCACTTTCTTGACCCTGATTACGGTAACCATAATACCTGTAAAATATAAACAATTGCATTATAATTTTAGGTCATGTATAGAAAAAAATGAGCCAACAATTGCTAAAAATTAACTTTAAAATATACTGATATTTAGAGTGCAACATAAACCATTTTACTTCGATTTTATAGATAGTTTTTTCATTATTTATGAAATTTACAACTGTATAAAAATAAATATATATCTAGTAAATGTGATAAAGAGAAATAAAATGGCTTGAAAAGACTTGTAGAAAACCTCCTCATTAGTACCATTCTAATAAAGTATCTAAATTAGGAAATTACGAGGCCATCTTCTTTTCAGACGCCTCAGGGGTCATAGATAAAGTAGAAATCAATACTATTCATTGACGTACTGACAAACTAAGTCTAACACGTTAACAAGGGATTCTACAATTTTATCAAACTTTTTTCAGGACAAAGCTCAAATTAATAAGAACTTATCTTTTCTTGATAAAATAAATGAGTATCAATATTGGATATTATTTCTATAATAAAAACAAATCAAACCTGTTATAGTTTCCATATTGGAATCTTCGACTTTTTTCATTAAATTTAGGCGTAGCTTGATTTGACCTCCGATGACCTTGTTTCCTGAACCTGCTAGTTCCAGGCCAAGCACCAGGCTGAGGTATAACAGGACTGACAATCTTGTCCTTCATTTCTTGGGCTGATTTTTTCTCTCTCTTTTCCAACCCGCTCAACTTAGGCCTCTTGAATTCCTTTTCTTTTTCTTTATCCTTCTCTTCATCTTTTGATTTAACAAGCTCTTCAGGCAAACTAACTTCAGCACTTGTTTCACCTAATTTCGCTTCTTCAACTTTAACTTCTTCTAATCTAAATAGCAAAAAAAAAAAAATGTAACAGCGAAGACTTAATTGATTTAATAAGTAGAAATAAACTAATAATTGATAAATGCCATAATAAATAATGGCATTTATTAAATTTTTATAGAAAAATGAATAGAATGTCTTTTAACTTATAAGGGAACAACAATTAATAACTTTCAAACAGGGGTCGAGTTTGATTTTTAAAAGTATTCAGCAAACTTATTAAGAAAAAGTTGGAGCAATAAATTATTCTTATACCTTTATAGTAAAAATGTTTCTTCAAAAAGTTCAAGGTTCACCCAGACTTTATGAACAAGTAAAAGTAAAGGATGAGTATAACAACAATTTTGCTCTTGGTTGGGATTATAAAAGTTTATATAATAGGAAAGGAGGGAGTGAATGTTTATATATACAGGTATTTATTTTGAATATAGGATTATTCATAGGAATATTGTTCCAATCTTATCATTTTATTCTTCTCATATTAAAACAAGTCCAGTCATTATCAGTTCTTTCCAGAAAGCTTTGTTTTAGTTTTAGCTATTTCTTATAAATAAAGGGTCCATTGTGAATTACGATGGTGGATAAAAAAGACTGATTCGTTTGCAGTTTTTTTTTAATATGTTGTATCAGCAAATATTAAAAATTGTAAAATATAACAATTAATTTTCAATTTTGACATTTCTGAAATTACTCTTTTCTTTGCCTAATAACCTTATATGAATAAGTTTCAGAATAACTGTTTGTGGTGAACTTTCATAAAAACAGTAATTTGAATAAAAGTATTAAAATCTCTTCATCAAAAAATTATCATAATGAAAAAGTTCAGGTTTAATAAAAACTTTCTGTAAGATTTAAAAAAAAAAAGTTAAATAAAAGACTAGATAAATAATTGTGAAGCGGTTTTTTATATATAAAAAAAGTTAACTGTCAGCCAAATTAAACTACTAACAGCTCAATCCTAAGCATTTTATTAAGAAATTGAATTAAGAAACCCTATTTCAGGCAAAAACTTTTCGTACAAAGATAATAAAAATCGAAGTGCCAAATGGCAATTCAATGAACTCATGAGATTCAAATTATTTTCTAAAACTTTTCATTTATTCATAAAAACTGATACGAATAAAATATCGAGAACAGCGTGTCGTTGTGCTAGGCAGTACATAAATTTCAGCTCCCAAAAAATCATTATTAAAGTAGCAACAGGAAAAAAAAAAAAAAAAAAATGAAAAAAAACCCCAGGTGAAATTCAATACCAATAAATCTCTAGTTCACGAATTGAATCTGATAATGTTATTATTATATTGTTATCAAAACACCCATATAACTTTTATCAGTGGTTAAGCAGATAATTTACATGATTAAAATTTAATTCTTTCATCGTTTGATATACTTTCATAAACAACTTGGTGATTTTGAAATGATTTATTTTTTTATTGATTAGCAAAATTTAACTAAATCATAAAAGGAGGCTAACATAATTGAATATTAAGAGAAAATCAGATATAATCATCACCTCTTTCATTTAATGAAATCATAAATGAATAGAATCTCATTTTTACTTCCACAAGAAAACATAGCATAATTTTTAACTATTTTCTTATAGCTAAGATAAAAACATTTTTGCCCTAATTATATGATTCTTAGATGGTATATCTAAGAATGCCAGCTAAATCTGTTTCTGGGCTTCCAAAATATAGTTTCTCCCCCTGATTCCTATTTGACTTCTAAGACACTACATACATTTTAGAGGCAAAGAATCCATTCAATTCAAAAATTAATTTTGCTTAGAATGACTGTTGAAATATTTCTTACAATTCTCCAAATTTTGAGATCAAGCCAAATGATTCATTGCATCACCAGCTGCTTGACCATCAGTGTAATTAATTGCCACTCAGCCCTTCTGAAATAAACGACTGGGCACAGGTACAATAGGGATAATCTTAGCCTGAAAGAATACATGACTAAACTGGTTGGTGTTCTAAGAACTCTGCCTTTTAAATTTTAAAGGATTAATTCTTATAGTGACCAAAAATCTTATAAACTGTTTTACCTATTCTTTATTAATAATTTATTCATAACAGAATATAAAAGATGGATTAGATAGTTGACATATTTTTTAAACTGAGCATAAAAACTAAAACTAATTATAAAAACCATTGATTTAATAATGCTATAAAATCTGTACCACTACAGTCCATGAAAGAGCTTAGGTTCATTACTTACTGGTTATTTAATACTTTTAGATCAATGGTTGGACAAAGTGGTGATTTGAACCATGCTCAACTGCCAGGCTTTTTTCCCAATTAGCAGTTTGAACTGTATAGATATTGGATATGAACCAGTTTTTTCAAATGCAGCTAATAGAACAGAATAAATAATTATCTGCCAGAGGCGAACACGGACCCAGGAGATTAGAGCAGTGCCTGGCTTATTGAGCTACCCTACTCCTCAAGTCATAGACAAAAATAATACATTTCAACCAGATGATGAGATCATAATAAATAAATTAATTATAGAGAAATATTGATAATCAATCATTATCCCATTAGGCATTACTACATAATAAAATATTTACTTGCACTCTGGCTCATCTTTAGAGATGGAAGTTCCTTTAGATTTCCTTTTTTTGTTCTTCTTCTTGATTTTCCGAGATGCATGAGGATAGCTAGTGTTAAACGATGCAGCGTATGCTTCATCATTATCTTCACCTCCAGCTAATGAGAGTGGGTCATTAATATCAGCTGGAATAATTACCTCCACTTCACCTTTCCTATGTTTAGGTGTGGGCAAAGGTGATGATTTAGGGGTCACTGCATTCATAGCTCTGTAAAAAAAAACAATTTAAAATTATATTTAGTATAACTAAAAAGAAAATTTATTAGTAAAATTGTCTATAATTTATTTATTTTAATTCCAAATAACTAAAGCAATTGAAAAGCAACATTGTAAGTGTGATCTATTTTATTTAAAACATTTTAGGGTAATAGGTAACTGTCAACACATTATAAAGCATTATTTATAAGGATATTTCATAAATAGCGAGAAAATGGTAAGAGAATTTTTCTGTTAGACCATAGAAATATTTAGAAGTTTAAAAATAGATGCTCAATAAATATATTAAATAGATAATCAGGGTTTATCGAGGTAACCCTATGGAGGCAACTGACTGCCAGAATTTTAATTACTCCTTCCTTTTAATAAATATGGACAATAGTGGGAACATATGCATAATATTAAGATTATGTATTATATTGATGATCATATATAAGCATAACTTTTTGTTTTTTCTTAGTAAAATGTATTCTAACTTAAGAAAAACATTATGTTATTGTTAAGTAATAGTATTGCACACACAGCTATTTGTGGCTGTTGTCCAGGTACAAGTGTAATCAGAGTGATCTTGGCCCATGCATTATCCAGACTGAGCAATAGTGAACAAGCACAAAAAATAAAAAAAATTAATTAACTACTGCAAGAACATAACACTTACTTATTAATCTCTTCATCCTGAAGACTGTTTAAATTAAGAGGATCCCTTATATTACCACCCAAAAGAAATTTTGTTGGTGGAATCAAATTTCCCTTTTTTCTCTTCTTATATGGAGGAAACATCTTTGTGCCGCCAGCATTAAAACTTTGTGAGCGTTTTTTAGAAAATTTAAAATGCCTAGAATCCTCAGATTTGTGTTTTTTGTTCGTAGCTCCTGGATTATTTTCGGACTTTGCAGTGTCTTTTTTACGTTTCGGAGCTCCACCTATATTGTCAACCTTCATCACTGCCTGTACCTCTGTTGACATTCTGAAATAAAAGTGATATATGATAACAATTATCAGTTGACACATCTGGAATACTACAACGAACTAAATAATTATAAAACACATGGCAAGAATAACAGCGCAGTACAAAAACAAATTAAAAACTACTTTTATATCATAATATAAAGTTAAACGAGATAAATAAACAAACAATTCAAATAATGGAGGGAAAGGCATATAATGCTCCAAAATACCTCCAGATCGCGCATGCGCATTAGCCAATGTTTGCAAGGTTTCAGATAACATAAACTAAATTTCATAAAATATTGAAAAACATTAAAGGAGACTTAACATACCTAAAAAACAGTACCAAAGGTGAAATAATACAGAAAAAACTCCCAAAACGAGCGGTTGTACTGGAACTAAACGTGATAACGTGTCCGAACAACAATACCGAGAGCACCTCCAAGCTGCTGCCAGTTTAATGGCGACTTCAATTTTCGTTTAATAGCTGCATCAGTCCTGCCATAATACGCATGACTAAAAACAAAATTGTAAACAAATAATATTTTAAATTAATTTTAATTCTATATTTCGAAAAATCTAAAACTGTCAGAAAAATACAATGAAAACAACAGTTACATTTCTAGTTAAAGTTTAGGTTATTGTATATTAATATAAAAATATCAGATTAACTTGTATAAACCGATTGTCTGCGACTTTAATTTCAAATGATTTTATGTAAAAAAATAAAATATATTTATTACATGATTCTTTTGTGGGCCCTTAGGCTTTTATGACTTAAGATTTTTAAAAAATGTTAGTACAAGATAAACAGTTTTGGCGGATAATTTGGCTTTGATTCTGCAGGAAATGGTATCCTCGCTAGTATCCAGGAGTTTATACTTGTAATGTTTTGTGGTGTTTTATAACATCTTAGCCATTAAAACAACTTTATATTGAATTTTGTACCAGTCACTAAGAAAAACGAAGGTAAATTAAAATTACAGGTTAAAGTTAATTGATGTACGCAAAATATTCTTTGACAATCGTTTCGTATTGTAAAGTTAATGTCCTACTACATTCTAGTTCAAATTAGGCGTAGGTTTCTTTAAATATTCATTACAAGTAATGATTTTAGCCAATGAAGGTGATGTTCTCAACAATCAGCCCAGTGTACATTGATGAAACAATTAATCTTTCTTAATTTTTCAAACAAGAAATTGAAATTGAATCTCAAAGTTGATATTACTTTACAATGCTTTTTTGTCAATAGTGCCATACATTCACCTGCATAATTTTTTTTCTCATGTTCTGATGCAGTCCACAATATTGGTTGACAGTCATTTAAAATTTAATAATTATGCCATAACTTTATTGAGAATATTTGATGTTGCTCTACTTAATTTTTCCCTGTCTGATATAACATTAGTTAATCTAGTATTAATGATCATTCAAAAATATATATTTATTACCAGACAGACTAGTAATGAGGCTCTTGGACGGATTAGTTTTCCCGCTAATACCAGTACCTCGATCAGAAATTAAGTTCTTTGTAAAAGCGCTTGAAAACTTATTATTCCTAAAACTTCACTTGTTTATTTATTTACTTGTTGATTTGCATTGTTAATAGTGATGTATTTAAAAATTCATTAGTGTATCATATATACGGGGTTCTCCATTCTTAATAGGAGGGAGAGGGGCGATTCTTGACAAAATTTGCACCTAAAAAGAAAAAGTTCATTTGATATATGGTGATTCCCAGCAGAAAAGGAGTTGACATGTGAACACCAACTGCACTGTAGCACAGAGAATCGAGTTAATGAGGAGCACAAGTATCTACAGTATCAACAAAGGAGATCTACTCATCGCTGCAGATAACTATCCATACTACGAGGCATCCGTGTATGGGTGAAAGGAAATAATAGACGCATCCCATTTCAATATTCGAGTTAGACAGAGACTTCCATAATCTTAATCCAGGGATACTTTAGATTAGAAATAAAAGAGGAATAGAACAGGAAAAGACTTAAGTTTGATTGTTGTGTTTAATAAAATGGATTCCTGTACTGTCAAAAGACAAGGAAGAGAAGAAAGAGAACAATAAATAAGTAATACCTAAGGAGTTATTAAATTTCTTCTCGGATGCATAATGCATTCTTCTGTATAGATGTGTATTGCTTTTTTATGACCCTAGGTGATCACATCCTCATTATTTTATCCTGTATGTATCTAATAAATGTACAATGTTTTCTTTGATACAAATATATTTTCTTGGTAACATATAGTCTTATGGCCCCTGAACCCAGGCTTCTTTTCCATATGGGGGAAGGAAGAGTTGGCAATTAGAACTGCTGGTCAGCCCTAGGTGACCAGTTTTTATAATTAAAATCCAATTTGATTCTCTTATGGCAATGATTTGTTTATTAATTATGCTATCGATATTGTTAAAAAAAAAAAATCCAACTAATGCCTTTGCTTCATCACATCAGTTCAAATTTTAGATTGGGAAATGGTTAATGACTACTAGGCATGTTTTGTTTTGAATTGAACAACACAAAAAAATCATATATACACTGATTACTAATTTTCAATGTAAAATAAGCTGGTTAAAAATTTCTGTTAAATTAGAAAATAAAACTTTATTAAGTTTGTTTTTTATGTCAAATCTGAGTTGTTAAGAACGTTTTACTGGTTATCAAATGTTACATGTTTGAATGTATTTAATACTCGAATTTTGGCTGTTACAATAAATCTTTTTTTTTTTAAGGGTTTTACTATTTATTATTCTTAATTATATACACGTTTTCCATAATTTAGACTAGGGGAAATAATGTAAATAAACAACAACATTTGATTTAACATTTTTATTAAAGTAAAATAAATCCAAAATCAAATTGGAAGAATGTAGAACAAAATAATATATTTATTTTCTATGTTAACTGAGTAGTAATAAAAATTTAAAATTGATCATAAGGGATGTGATTAGTTTTGATTTTAAATTATTAAAAATTTCAATTCAGTTCCTCCAAATGATATTTAAAATGAGTATTCCTAAGGCCTAATGATTTGTGATTCTCAAAAAAGAAGCCATTTCAGTGATAAGAAAAAGGAAAAAAAAATTAAATTTGAGTACGTTCTTTGGCCAAAAACTGAAGGCATAAACCATACTTGTGAGATCACAATTTGGAAATTTAAATGTAGATAAAAGCTTTGTCTGGATGTTTTATGTATTAAGAAAAACATAACAAATGGAAGTCAAAAGTTAGGCTTAATAATTGATTATTATTATTTGTTAAAATATTTGTATACCCAGGACTCCAAGCCATATGTCAGAACTGGTCTGATCAACTTCTTTAATTTCCGCAATTTTGTTGTCCTTGACAGATATTTACTTCTTATGTGTCTTCCAAGCCCAAAGTAACATCGGTTAGCAATAACTTTTCTCTTCTCAATATCCTTTGAGATATCATTGCTTGATTATTTGATCCTTTGAGAGCTCACAGTTATTAGGAATCTCAGGTAAACAAATTAATCCACTTATTCAAACTTATATGAGCCATTCTGAACAGCATCTACTGAGATGTCAAAATCAGAAGTCATATATTTGCATTTCGTTGCTTTTATACCTAGTTCCAGTGGTCCGGCCATTACTTCTAGAGCAAGGAAGGCATCATTTACTACCGCCTAGTATCTTATGATAATATCTAGATTATATACACATAACCAAGGATTTGAACCATTTGGTTATATATATATACTGCCTGTTTTTTTGATCTGTGTATTCCGCACCGCTTTTTCCTATGCAATTTTGAATAGCAGACATGCCAGCGCATCTCCCTGTCTCACGCCATTCATTTTAAGGCTTTCCTCTGACATTTCTTTTATCACATTCAATCAAATTTTACTACAATATTTTTTTAGCTTAGTAAAAAGCCTTACTAACGCTGAGGTATTTTTTTTTTATACTTCAGAATCTCTTAATTTGTACTATCTAAAAAAAAATTTTATTTTTTATTTAGACATAATATTCTGTCACGGGGACAATAATTATATTGATAAATGAACACATTCACACCGTATATACAAAAAATAAAATAAAATTAACAAAAGTAAAAAAATAACTAAATAATAATAAATAGAAACTATATACAATAAAATATCCTAAATATAAGTAAATTAAAAACATAAAAATACAGTCATACTTATATACAATCAGGCGGGGAACCCAAATCCCTGCGCCACTATCTCAAAATAAATTCACAAATTAAAATAACTAAATGTAAACATTTCATAATTTTAAATAAAATCTGTAGTTTACATGCGATTTTATAGAAATTGTTGACTGTGTGAATGTACCAATGTCCAACTATAATTTTGGCTGCAGTTTATTATTTTCTCATAATTTATGAAGAAATTTTTAAAATGCATTTTACCTATCACGAAGGTATGTTTTAACGTATTTATTTTGGTGATCAATATGAAATATTGATTGACTAGTTTCTGAAAGCAATTCTTCATTGGACTTTCTCCGCCATGTATTGACTTTTCTGAGAATCTTCCTTATATCAACATTGTCGTTATTCAAGGCTGTTTATAAATATTTGTCCATTTTTTTCGATTACCACCTACTTTGCCATTTCTGGTATAGAGAGGGTTGTTCTACAGGTACAACCAAACCTATTCTAACCAGAGTGGGAAGATTAAAATCATTTTGTGAGTCCGCTGTGAAATAAATTTTAATCTGCCTAATCCAGGTTTGAACCAGTGTCACTAGACTTGAGAATGTTAAAGTTTATGCTTTAAGACATTCTGCCATCATTACCTTACTAGTATTTGTCCTAAATCTATAAAGGAAGACTAATGACTCCTAGGCCGTAAATTTAAGGTTGTTCCCATTTTTCTATATGATCCAAACATTTAACATTTTTAATTTGTAATAAAATACTTATTTTTGTTGTTTTAGCATATGTACATTTATACATTCAGTCTAATTTGGATTTCATTCATGTTTGTTACTTCATATAAATAAAAAAACAATTATCAATTAATTATTAATGTTGACCTTTAGTTATTTTAAAGACTTAAAGATGGCTGCACTTACTGAACGTGCTCAAGAAATTTTTAACCTAAAAATACCAGGTCAACAAACACAAAGGGAAAAAATTTTGTGGATGCAGCAAAATCGAATGCATGGAACTTGGGTATATATACATTTTTTATCAAATTAATCTTTAAAATTGTTTGTTGATTACATATTATATTATTTATTGTTTCAGGCGAAATGCTTTCAGTGTGAAAAGTGGAGATATTTAAAGAATATTTTTGACCCAGTTGATATACCCGATAAATGGCAATGCTCCATGAATCTAGGTAAAGCATTTTTTTAATTTTATTATCTTTCTTTTTTAATTTTCTTTGAAAATATTGATAAATGTTTCTTATTATTAATGTATACTTTCAGATAATAAGTTTAATTCTTGTGAGAAACCACAGTCGCACTTCAACAATAATGCTGTAGTTAGATTAAAATTTACAGCTGGGTCACTGGTTTGGGTTAATTCTGCTGTAAGTACTTCATTTTTTAACAGTTAATTTTAATATATTAATACCGGTTCTCTAGGAAGAATGTTACATATTTCAATGAAAATAAATCTTCCAATTTGTATATTCAATATTTATTAATTTCTATCTTTTAATTATATTCACAAATGTTAGCAGTATACCCCAGGATGCTCTTTTATTATTTGAACGCTATCTTCTATTACTCTGTCTTCAATCACTCCTAATGTCTAAATCTCTCTATTATATAAAATAAGTTTTTAGTGACATTCATATTTTATTTTATTTTAGTATTAGGAGAGTATGAGGATTACAGGAGCTCTATAATTAGCACTAATTATACTATACAGTAATAATTATAATTAATTACAGTATTATAATTATACAGCTGTCCATTTAATTACATATGTTTTGAGCTCATGTAATACAATCCTAATCCTGTGATACATTCTGTAATATTCTAATACAAAATATTGAGCTTCTGTAACCTCATACTCTCCTAATACATAATAAAGATTTTATACCACAAATTTGTACGAAAAATTGTATTAATTTGAAGATAGTCGTTTGATTATACCTAGATGACAACAATTATTTTTTGATCTAGAAATTTTCCCCTTGAATACAATTTATTAATTATTATGTTTTATATTTTATAGTGATATAATTATAATCATTAATAATTAGAACAAGAAACAATATAACGTACAATGAAAATATTAAGAATAAAAGACTCAAATTGATGTTGGGCTTATATTAAGCTGGACAAGTTGAATATATATTATGGTTACAAATTGGCAATAAGACTTGGTGTATAATATAGATTTTTAAAGACATTAAAAATTTGTCCGAATTTTTTTTCAATTTATTTTATGTTGATAAAAAAATAAATATTGGGTTTGGCTGATAAGTCCTTTTAGTTTTTCTGTTTATTTTTATGTCACTATGATAAACTTCTTATCTGATGAGTTAACCCCTAAGGTGGATTGTTTATCCTGTTTGCAATATGTCAACAACTATATTTGTTGAAACTAGCTTAGTATTGTGAAATTGAAATAAAAAAAAAATAAATAAAAAATTGAAACTATTGCACTGTGAATATGGAAGAAAATATCATTCATTATCGGCATATTTTGTTGTATTATTTTTAAAAAGTCAGGCATGCTACAAAAGCTCATAGAAAAAATTGCAGTGTTTATGGGGATGATGCCTTAACCGCACACACCTGTCAAAATTGGTTTGCCAAATTTTTCATTCAGGAAATTTTGACATCAATGATACTCAACGGTCTGGTCGCCCACATGAAATTGAAATGAGCAATGTTGAGGCCATTGTTGGTCAAAATCCCACCCAATAAGTGCGAGAGATTGCTATGGCCCTAAATGTGTCACACACAAGTGTAGAAAACCATTTGCACAAGCTCGGCTATGTTTCCAGGCTTAATGTTTGGGATCCTCATTCTCTAACCGAAGACAACTTGGCAACACGCATTTCTGTTTGTGATTCACTATGGAAACGGCAACATAACAACCCAGTTTTGAAAAGGTTGGTAACAGGAGATGAAAAATGAATATTTTACGATAATGTAGTCAGTAGAAAATCTTGGGGACCTAGTAGTGAGGCTCCTAGAAGAATGTCAAAACCCGGATTGCATCCAAAGAAGATAATGCTTTCCATATGATGGGATTTCAAGGGTCTTATTTTCTATAAGCTATTGCCATCAGAACAAACAATTGATTTAACTCTATACTGCTCACAATTAACAAAATTTGATCAATCAGTTAAAAATACACGCCCAGAACTGGCAAATCGGAAGGTTGTTGTGTTCCATCAAGACAACACTAGATCCCACACCACATTGGTCACTCGCAATAAATTATTGAGCATTGGATGGGACCTTTTCCCTCACCCTCTCTATTCACTAGACCTAGCTCCAAGTGACTACTACTTATTCCGGTGTCTGCAGAACTCCATGAATGGAAAGACATTCCAAAAGGAAGAGGACATCAAAAACCAACTTGGATCAGTTTTTTAACAATAAATATATAAATACAGACATTCTGTGAACATGGCATTATGCAGTTAGTGAAAAGATGAGAAAATTCATATTCAGTAATGGTGAATATATTGTGTAGATTAAAATAAATTTTATGTCTGTAATACATTGAGATTTATTTCACCTTGAAGAACCGAAAAGACTTACCCAAGACCAACCCAATACAATCTGAACTGTGGAATACATGTAAATTACAGTTATACAATTTGAGCAATGGATAGTACAATTAAATGAACAGTTGTATAATTTGCAAAATGGGGGTTGGTCCACCATTAGATAGACAGATTTTTTTTTCTTTACAATTTAACAACATAATAGATAATTTTTTAAGACAAAATTATCTATTATGTTGTTAAATTGTAAAAAAAAAAATCTGCCAACCAAGGATCCATCAGCATAGCTTCCTCACTATTTCTATGGATTATATAATTACTTATAATTCAAGGTCTATGATTTGTTGTTTGATAATAAAATCTATGGGAGAAACCGTTTTTGAACTATATTCTTGTTAAAGAAAATTGTATGGTTGAGATAAAGAATCTGACAAAATCATTATTGTACCATATAACTACAAATGCTTAGAATCTAAGATAATGTAATCAAATTGAATTAATGTCAGTTTAGTTTAAAAAATGTTTACCTCATTACAGCCATTTTAATTGTTAAATTGGAATTTTAAATTTTTTAAAATATAATTAGAATTTGATAAAAATGATACTAAACCATTTGTATAGTGCTTCCAAAGTGAATTCGCCTGTCAGAGAAGGGAGCTCATACAGCCTTCCACCCTCTCAAGTTCCACCTCCCTAAAACCCCTCGCAAGCTCCATTTCCCTTCCTCACCATAGCAATCATCTCATAGTGGGGACGTTAGATTTTCTTCAAATTTTGCACAAATGTTTATTAAAGGTAGGAATTTTAATTAAAAAATTAAATAAAACAGTGGCAAGTATGGTTAAATAATCAAAATAACTATGTTTACAGAACTCGATGTTATTACTAGGGCACAGATCTGTAAAGAGAATAACTCATCTTGGGCGGACTCTACAAATTTTCTCCTACTTTGGTAAATCAAATGAGCCGTTTATTTGGGCACATTTGAAAAAAATTGTCATCTGTTAGCAAAAGTATTTTTTTAGGTAGTGAATTGATTGATAAACTTGATTATTGTTTCATTAATCCCCAACTTTCCTTCCACTTTCTCCTTTTTTCCCTTTCACTTTCCTTCTGCTGTTTTTTAAAGATAGGTGTGCCTAGGAAAATACACTGCATGCTCATGCAATGATAGAATTTGATAAAATAGAAATCTAGTGAGCAAACCGCACAATTTCTGAAAATTTCATGAAAATCAGATTAATGGTAGAAGGAGATATGTGCATCAAATAGATCTGTCTACAGACAGACAGAGATACAACCAAATTTGTTCCTTGGTTTTCAAAACTTAAAACAAGCATGGAAATTTTTTATTCTGAGAACAATATATTTTTTAACTTCCCATGTGACTATATAACTTCGCTCCCTTAGGTTAGGAGGAAGCAAACTCGTAAGCATTGTGTCTTAACTATACATTAAATAAATAAACAAAGTCTTATTTCATAAATTGGAAGATTTATTTTTACTGAAAAATGTTAAGTTCTTTTACACATATGATTTAAATAATTTGGTCTTCCAGAAGCATCTGATCTGCAGTCAATATTTAAGTTGCAGGTTTTTTGTTACTTGCTTAAGAAACTTGTTTTTTCTTTCATAGGCTGAGAAGTTTTACTTGGAAGCTCTCACGTCCGTGAGGAATTGTGAGAATCATTAGTCCTGGAGGCATTTAATGTGCATATATGTTTGAGCATGTATTTTGAATGAGATTTTGTAATATCATTCGCCCCTCATTCTTCCAAAATGGGATTAGATTAATGTCTCGCTTTGTCTGATTCCATTTTATGACTCATATCCCTAAACTTTAAAATTTTAAATTGACAAATTTATTATTTCTCCTGCTTTCATTGGGTACAAAACATAGATGCTCATGTTAGAGAAAGTAGAGCAACATCTTAAGGACTTTGAAAATTGTGTTGTACTGAATATTCATGAAGACAAAGGCTGCACAGGAAAGTGGAACAAGAAAGGTTGTAATGTGTTTGATAAGTTAATGCATGGCATTATGGTCCATTAAGAACCAAAGCCTCCTCTATTATCCTGCTCTATTCTTCTATATCCATGGTTTTGGTGCACCATCCTTGGGTAGCTTTGGATGTCTTCCAACCATCTTTTGCGAGGCTTACCTTTCCTTGAACCTCCTGGATGACCATACAGCATTGGTCTAAGTAATCTCAACGTAGGGGTCCTTGCCACATATTTAGCCTTCTTCTTTTCTTTCTGGTTCATAAAATAGCTTTTTCAGCTTGTAGTTCATCCATATTCTGTATCCACTGTCCTCTTGCATAGACCCAAATACCATCCTCAATACGTTTATTTCCCATATTCTTAGCATTTTCTCGTTAGAGATTTTTTTATATTAAAACATCACATATGACATTAAAACTACTTATTGCCAGCAGCTATTCGTGCCTTTATTTTCTCTGCTGTCTCAGTATTTTGTGTTATTACTTCTCCAAGGCTGTTGTACTTACCTATTCCTACAAAACACCATCTCTAGTGCTCTTCAGATATTTAGTTTTATGCGTTTGTTAAGTTCACCTTTCGATGAATTAACGAGGGGTAGACCGAGACATAGATGGAAGGTTTGCACCAATGCTAACTTAGACTCGGGCTTTGATCGTTTTGGTGGACTGAGGTATGACATCGATTGCTGGTTTCAGCTCATTAATAATTTAGCTATTACCATTATCCATTGAGTTAATATCAAGTAGTAGTGAGCACATTTAATTTACTAAATACATTGTCTTGCTATGTATTGAACCTAGCAGATAGTGATCTTTTAAACTTAATATGGGCTGCGGAAGACAAAGTTGAAAGAAACCGACTGCTAATATTTTCCTAATTATAATACCTTTCCATACGTGTTATTTTATATACAGAAAATTTAAAGAAAAAACATACAAGAAATTAAAAAGTTATCTTTTATTATGACATTGTTATCATTTTGTCCAG
This sequence comes from Nezara viridula, assembly GCA_928085145.1. NCBI lineage: Eukaryota > Metazoa > Arthropoda > Insecta > Hemiptera > Pentatomidae > Nezara > Nezara viridula. The sequence continues at coordinate 21,684,250 of OV725082.1, read as the reverse complement.
ACCATATAGGTCATCTGCGCCCTAGTTAACTGCTGCTGTACTTCCTAAGGAAAGTGAGTGGACAAGCATATTGATACAGTGATTTTTTTTTTTATAGCCCTGACCACAGACTGTCGTAGATTTTATTTATTTATTTTTATTTAATTATAATTCACCTCATCTGATTCTCAATCAGATATAGAAATTATTTTGATTAAATAATGGCAGAATTGCAATGATAACAAAATGGCTTCCTCTGGAAAGTTATCTTATTTATACTTTACAATTTTTTATCTGAAACTTTCATAACATAGCCAATGTTTAGTTTATCAATTTAGTTTTTAAAATAACATTTTTATCTTATATTAATAATTTGTGATAAATGAATGAATGAATAGATAGTTATCAATTATTTAAATAAACCAAATCTATTACAGAAACTTGTTGATGAATTGGTTTAAGTGATCAAGTTACTTTTATTTTGATTATGTGGTGTAATTGTTGTGTATTTGTTTGGTGTTGTATTATTTTTTCAAAATAATTATTAATAAAATTTAAATTGTTTCTGGAACTGAGATTTGATGGAACATAATAATGAAATACTTTTTTAATCTAATATGGTGTTTTTAAGTTATTATTTTTTTAAAATGATCTCAAAATTAAGACCATTCTTACCTGTTATTGTTGGTCTTATGTGATAATATATGTTCTATTTGGAATTTATGTATATCAGCATCAGTTTCTCCTGCCATAGTTAATTCTCTGTTAAAAGTATTAATGAAAAAGTTAAAAATTAAGTATTAGTAACATTTGTTTTATCAGCTGATGTCGAGTGTCATATGTTTAATTCATATATTATATTTTTTATTTGTTTTGATTTCCATTGCCCATTTGATCATTATTATATATTGGTTACTTGATATTAGTCTAGTTGTTTACTTGTCGTTTATTTGTTTTCTGATATTGGTCAATTATAAAATATAATTTTAATATATAAGGTTTTTGGCAGTATATGCATGAGAAACAATATATTAGATTACACAAGATGTATAGCAGGATGTCTACTGATACAGGAAATTAGGATGGTTAAGGGAATTATCCTGGAAAATGAAAATGTTTCTGAAAATTTATTATTAAAAATAAAATAATAATAAAGATGTTAATTAATGAAATTATAAAGAATAAAATTTAAAGAATTTGATACCCAAACATCTACCCTCACAACATAATAATTGATATATAAATGACTGAATATATCTTTGAATATAGTCAAATGTACATATATACTTATTTGTATTTTTACAATATTTCTCAAAATAAAATTTATTTTTATTAATTTATTTATTATTACTCATGTTATTTTGTTTTCTTTAATCAAGTTGTATTTTTCTCTCTCCAATTTTTTATTTTGCAGATTTCATATTTTTAGGAATGTTTTCAGTTACATTGAATTCTTATTATATTCAAATTAATAATAATATTAATTGTGAAGTAATTCACCTATATTTATTTATTTATTTCTATACGTCTAGAAGATGTTACAACTGATAGTTGTTTTACTCAGAAATTGATTATTGATCAAAAATTAATTTAAAAACAAATTTAGTGTTACTATCATATAAGTCATTTGTAACGAAATCACAATGACAAACAACTTCCAAAATGGTAATACTATTACTGGATTTTATCCACTGGAACCAGGATCCCTTCTCCCATTCTCTCTTCACCCCAGCCAAACATCAACTAGGCGGAACTGTGATTCTGGCACAGTGACTGGGCTGGAGTTGGTGATCACAGTGACAGGTGTACCGAAATCACAGTGACAGGCGCACCAAAATCACATTGACAGTCACTGTAGGCACTGTGAAATCACAGTGCTCCAACAGTGACAGTCACTGTTGGCGCTGCGAAATCACAGCTCTGATCACTCCTCTCGCTCCAGCGATCTGGGTATTGTTAACATCATTTATTTAATAAATGAATAATCATGAAATAATTATTTCTAAAATAATAGTTATTCGTCAAATTTTATTAAAAATACTTTTTGAACTTTAGATAAATTGAACATTCATTGCCCTATATTTCTGAATGAGTTATATTTGATATAATTAACGCAAAGTTTTTCATTTAACTGTTGAAATATGAATAAAAAATGAATTAGCTATGAACCAATGGATCCCAGAGATATTTCCTCACGTCAAATATATAATTTGTCACTGGAAAAAAAAATTCTATTTTTTATTTTAATATAAGTTTAAACACGTAAACTATGATTTCACAGTGACGCTTTTGTTAAGAAGCTATTGTATACTTATCACCCGAAATAAAATCACTGTAGTGACAAATTACTATGATTTGTCACAGTGTTTTTCCTAGAGCTGTGATGGAAAATCTCAGTCACACCCCATCACTAACACCAACTGCTTGCCTAAACAAAATCATTTTTTCCCTGAACTAGTGGAACTAGATTAGCTTGCCTTTTTACTGTTACATTAATTTATTAAACTATTTTTAACAACTTTCAATTAAGGTGTATTTTACAAAATATATATATATATATATATATATATATTTAAACTTAACTATTTATTGGGAATAAGGTCATTTAATTATTATTTAATAAACAGGGACACACTGACAGTCTCAGCACCGTCCACTAGCACATATATTAAGCTACCGGGATCGAAACGTCAATAAACAGAAGAAATGAACATTCAATAGTTTATTAAATAATAATTAAATGACCTTATTCCCAATAAATAGTTAAGTTTAAATTTAATACTCAAAGGTCGATTAAGGATAAGTTGTAAATTTTTTTTTTCTGTTACATTTTACCGTTCCAGTTCTCTTTGAATGAAATTAGTGTGAAGTTATATAGATGTAATAAATTTCACTGTGTTAGATTAAAAGGATTTTTTTAAAAAAATAAATCCTATGGTGAATAAGATTATGCAATTTATCACTGATAGTGTGTGATAATAATAATTTTTTTCTCTCATTTTGCAGAGGTACTCAAGATGGCCTGGTATGGTTGATGATGATCCAGAACTCGCTCAATTTTATTGGTTGAGTCCTCATGACCATGGTAGAAAAGCTGTTAGTGTAAATTTAAATTTTTGTTTATTGATTTTCATCCCCAATTCACAAGTTTTTAAAAATTTGATTTATTTTTTAGTGTATGTATCACATAGTATTCATCGATGTGGATTATAAAAATACGTCTAGACAGTGGTTTTCAGAGAATGAGTTAATCGCATTTACGTGGTATAATTCGCAGGTGATTGTTTATATTATGCAATTTACTTTCATTCTCAAACATATACATTTTGTATTGATGCTGTCAAATTTATAGTTAAATTTTACTGCAGCTGTCAAAAATATATAGGTAGATTGTGCAATAATATTGAAAGTAAGAAATAGTGTGCAATAATATTGAAAGTAAGAAATAGGAGCTTTTTTGGGTCTGCACCATTTCATCTTTACAATGCTCGTTCAATCCATTTTTTGGAGTCCTTTATTTGTATAAATTTTATGAATCATTGTAGATTGGTGTCTAAATTTACAAAAAAAATTTTGTTTGGGCTTTTCCATTATAGGAGAGAGGATCTCTGTTGTACTTTACCTTCTAGATTACACGGCCTTGTAAGACTATAAACCGGAAGATAAAGTATAACAGATAACAGGGGCCCTGTCCTATAATGGAAAAGCCCAAACAAAAATGTTTGTAAATTTAGACACCAGTAATATATAATGACTAATAAAATTTATACAATGAACGAAGTAAAAAAAATGGATTGAACGACCACTGTAAAGATGAATATGGTGCAGAGTACCGAAAGCTCCTAAACATACATATGTGAGACTATAAAAAAAAAAGGGTGCTTTTTCTTACTTTCAATAAATTTCTAAGTTGATTTTGATTCTTCTACTGCTCATATGCAGATATCTCATATACAAGATAATCTCTTAGTTTACCTAATTGTCTAAGCAGCCAACTAAGAACTGCCTTATAATTTGCTTACCTACCATACTTGTGCAGGTATAATAAAGTTTGTAGTATATCAATGTAATTATAAATAGACGCTAATAGGAATGAAAATCAATTTTGGCATTCATAGACAAAAAACATAATCATACTATGTTTATTCAAAAGCTGTAAGAATATTTTTATTGTTTGCGATAATTTTTAAAATAATCTTTTGAAAAAGGCTGCGGAAAAAAAGTTATTGAGGAGAAATCAATTATTTAGGATACAATTTTTTTATTTGTATTACCTCCTGTTGAGTTGGTTATGTGTGGCACAATTTTTTGTATCTCAATCTGGACTGTATTAATGATTTAAAAAAAAATATTTGTAAATGATTTTAGGCAGTTCCTGGAAAGCTATCTCGCCTAATGGAGAGTGTACGTATTGCAAGAGAAGCATTAGACATGAATGTTTTCCAGAGGTTGCAGAAATTTGGTTTTGCTAGACTATACAGAGATCACATTTTTAGCTTTGGTCATGGTATATTTTTGTTTATAATTGTTTTGTCATATGATATAATTCAAATTAATTATATTCTATGATTACAGTCAAATTTCATGATAATATAGCTTGTTATTTTGTATAAAGTAGACTCCTGCTTAACCAGCACTCTGGGTTAATAATCGGCGGCAGCAGTAAAAGAAAAAAAAAATTGTTAACATTCTTAAAAGCACTTAAAACTTTGTGATATTCTGAACTACTGGTTATAAATTTAAGTTTTGTTGTTTTGCGGTTCGATAGATTTTAAATAGATTTAAATTTAGAGAAAACAGTTTTTATTTATTATTTACGATTGGCCGAACCTCGATAAAACAAATATTTGAAGTAAAATTGATTCTTGAAGCAAAATCTTTATCCTTCATTTATTTCATAAAAAAGTGAAAAAGAAATACTGCTTAGTTACAGACACAGTACTGGTTAGTACTGAATTGCATTTATAACCAATGTTAGACATGACATGTTTTCTTGGAAACGTTTTAGTCTAGGTTTTTGCTTGTATACTACATATTTCTTTTCAGTTGTTATACCTTTCGTTCAATTAACTAGTGTGACAAAATGAATGAAAAAAGAAAAGAAGTTGTGTCATTGAAAGATAAAATTTTTCCTCAATATAGAAGTAAAAATAATATTGGATTTTTAAAATTTATATCATCCATATTAACGATGTCTCGGTCTCGGTGAAGAGGGATAAGCGGGAGTCTACTTTATTAGGATATAGCATGAGTTGATCTTAAAATATCATTATTCTTTTTTTATTATTATTTTAAAAAAATAATTGATGGGACTAAGTTTGCTAGAATAGTACTCATAATTTTGTATTTTTCAGGAATTATTTTTTCCCATCTTAAAATTTTTTCCTTGTTTCTCTTCTCATCTTTATTCGAGTTCAACTTTTGTTTTAGGATTTTCATTTAGCTTTGGATTGTGCAGACAGCATAACAGATAGTTCTTAAATTAAATTTAAGCTCTAAATCTCACTCCAATTAATAATCCTTCAAGTCCCTTTTAGAAAATTGAGTCAGAAGAGGGATTAAAAAAATACACAACATACAATTAATATTCAGATTATAATTTATTGTGTGACTGCCATTTCCCATCTTTTGGCCAGTTGCTTGATCTCGTCCAGACATCACTCTTTTGGGTGACTATCGAAATATTCCTGAACTGCCGTTTTGATTTAGTGAAATGTATCAAAATTTTTTCCTTTTAAGAAGTGGGTACGGATTTAAACTAACACAAATCTGATAGAGTAAAGTCCTGACTGTAAGATGGGTGTAGAAGAAGTTCCATACCATCAAGATTTTTAATTTCTCCTTGGACTTTCTGGAATTATGCAGCCAGGCGTTGTCTTAGTAGAACAGAAATATTTTGCAGCTTACCAATAGAAGGTGACACATATTGTCTTTTGACAGTCCACACTCCTCGGAAAGATCATGAGTGCTTCTGGATGAAGGAATTTGATCATAAAGCTAGCTGAACTGAAGAACCTCATCAATTTTGGGTGATGGTTTCCATGAGCCCTTCTTCGTTTCCAAGGACGTATCTTCAATAGAAAATTTTTGAAACCAATGCTGCCTGTTTCACTCGTCATGAACACCTTCAGTTTTGTTGATTTCATGATCTCCTTTGGTTGCTGAACTGAGTTTTTTTTCCAGTAATGTCTTAAAATAAGAAGAATTTTGTAGGACACCGTCATGTTGCTTTTTCAATAAAAACTCTTGAACCAACATTTTATTGAGCCATTCCATTGTTGAGAAATAAGGTTAGATAAGTGTTCTAAAGAGATAATACTTGTCAGTAATCTTAAATTGTTTACAGCTCTTGATAATTTTTTTTTTGTTCAATTTATTGATATGTATTGCATTATATGCATGTAAGATAGAGTTTTATTTTTTTAAATTTGCTTATATTTTCAAGAAATGATACAAATATTATTTTTTATGAATATTCTATAAACGACATCAATAAAAAAAATTAAAATTATTGAAATTATATTATAGACAACATTATTTTAATATGATATACATAATATTAAATTAATGAATCTTCTTTTATTATTAATAATAAAAGATTTAGCAAATCCGAAGATTTGATGCCGACACCTCCAATCGCTGTCTACACACCTCCTTCCACCGGTTTCCGTCCAAACCCAGTCTCTTCAGATCGGCTTTAATGGAATCTTCCCACCTTCGCTTTGTACCCCTCAGATACTTACCAGTCGGCACAGCAAACATTAACATTTTTAAAACTCTTTCATTACTAATCCAATAATTTTACATTTTGTTGATTTAAAAATTATTTTGAGTTGATATTATTTTTTTTTTTTAATTTTAGCAATGCGATCATTGGTTGTTTCAGAAGGACAGGAATTGGATTATGAATCAGATTGTGCGTATAAAACTTTATTTAATTTTGTTTATTTTGATTTTATGATTATATATTTATTTATCTTTTGTTATTTTCAGGTACTTTATTATCATGTTCAGGTAATTTATTTATTTTTATCTTTTTACAATTAGTAATTTTGAAATACGAGGGTTTAAATTTATAGCATTTCTCAAGACTTCTAATTTAGTTATTGTTCGGGAAGTTTTTTTATTATTTATTCTAAAAAATATTAACTTTTTAATTTGATGTGTGTGTACACATATACAGGTTTTTTTTATTGATATCTAACAATGTCCTTTTCGTCGTCATATTAAGTATGTTTTGTATACATTTTAGTACTTGATAGTCAGTTGGTATTAAACTTTAGGTATTAGGGTTTAACTATACCAAATTAGCTCCTCCAAATTCATATCTTTATAATTTTTATGTGAAAAGTTCTGGGTTCACTCATGAAAATATGTGGAGATCTGATGAAATTTTATTGCTCCTAAGATTGGAACATAACAATTTGTACCATGATCTCTCAGTATAACGTGCTTGTGCCAACTTTTATGCTGATAAACACTTGACAGTAATGCTGTCTAAGTTAAATACCAGACAATATGGTTGTCCATGCCATTCTTATTTTTTTTTGCCATAAATGTAAATTAGAGACAAGGTCGGATGTCAAAAGAACATCCTTCACCTGATCGGGACCAAACGGCTAAAGTGGTATGGCCACTTAATGCGGATGGATGAGAACCGCTGGCCAAAGAAAATTTATAACTATATGCCACCTGAAAGAAGGAAGCGTGGAAGGCCAAAGAAGAAATGGACAGAGGACGTGGAGGAAAGCATGGCAGCCAGAGGGCTTCGTGAAGGAGATTGGATGGACAGGGAGCAGGGGCTTTTGGGTGTTGGGGATATGACTCCTTAAGTTGTATAAAACCCAAATAAAAAAAAAAAAAAAAAAAAAAAAATGTAAATTACTTAATTGATATTGCTTATTTATAAATTAATTATTTTGTTTGAACGCTCATTGCATCATAATCACATAAGACCAAAATACTTTACAATGTTCCTCTAATTGATCACCATTTTGAAACAAAATAACTGATGGAAAGGTCATGTTCCGAAGACCCATTAACCCTAGAACAACACACTAAAGTACGTTAACTCATTCTGATACTCTAGGGTGTGTTACACCCCAAACTTTAAATTACCATAAAATTTAACTGTCTTGCTCTGGAAGACTCAAATACTTCTCATAAATAAGCTTATTATTTTATCTTATTTTACATTTGGAGTTTTAAGTAAAAGTTTTTTTACTTAAAAAGATAATTAAACTTATAGTGGGGACCATTTAAGTGACTACTCACAATAATCCAAGCAAACTGTCGCCCTGTGTTCATTGCAGATAGGTCTCTTACATTGCTGACAAACAATTTTCATCTTCATATCTTTCCCTCTCGTGCAAAACAAGTATTTGGCTTGTTTTTCCAACAGTAGTCGTCTATTTTTTTAATCTCCCAAAATTTCTTAAAGGGCTCAAGTAAAAAATAGCCTAAGCCAAATAAATATTTTCTCCTTTATCTTCAGTTTCAAAATAACAAAGAAAACACTGAGATACGAAATCCATAGAACAGTTGCATAGGTAGCACACTGGAGTGTGAGGCACCCAGGAGAGTCACGTAAATAACACACTGGGGTGTGGGATACCCCATAATGACTTTCGATAACTCCCAGTAATGATATAAGCCCAACAATGAAGCACTATTGACTGTAATTAGTCTAGTTATGTATGATGTTTATTTACCTGAAAAAACTTGACCGAAGAGCTAATTATATAAGTATAAATTAATATTGAAAATGTGATGGAATGTATCACACTCCAGTGTGTCGTTCTAGGATTAAGGCGACCCCCTCCCTCCCCCCCCCATAATTTTGCAGCCAAATCTAAAACAAAGAATGGCCCAGTAGTCCTAGAGAAAAGTCGCCAATGGATTTTTTCTTATTTTATTAAATTTATGGATTCTTTGTATCTTAAAGTTTGGAGGTTATAATGTTTTTCTTGGTCATTCACAAAAGTTCATTATTTAAAATAATAAATTAATATAGGATTATTCTGAGTAAAATTTTTAATTAGAACAAACTAATAATTTAATTGGACTAAACGTTAATCACTGATCATCAGGCCCAATGAGAGGGGTCCAACCCAGCTATTTAGCTTAGATACAATATGAATAAAAGTAGGTTGGGCTTCAGTTGCAAATTTAACATTTGCGGTGGTCCAGGAAATTTACTTCTGGCACCCTTGATTCTCCTCGATTATGGTGATAATTGAAATTAAAGAATCTAAATTCACTGCCCAATAGAAATGTTCTTAACAGCAAAAACAGTTATATTTATTTTTAAAATTGTTTTTATGTAATATTTAATCAATGATTGATAATATTATGTAGCATTTATTAGATACAGCTATAAAATTGTATTTGAGATTTACTTTTTTTTTTTTTATTCCAGATACTGAAGATGAAGAATACTACGAGAGTTTAAGAGGTAAAAGTTAAATTTATATCAAGATTTTTTATTTTATCAGGTTTGAGCTTTAAAAAAAAAGTTAAAGTAGGTTTAATTTAAATTATATATTTAATATCAAGCTTAATTCAGATTATTAACATATTTAGAATATTATACAAAGTGAACATGAAAGTAAAATAAAGTAGGTAGAAAAATATAATTATGTGAAGAGGTAGAGTTATTTTACTTTAATGTTCACTCTATTTATTTTATTTTACTGAAAGTTTATTTTACCTACATTTTTTTTCATCTATACCTTTCACATTTTTAATTTTAATTCTTTATTATTCAATGTTTATAGTTCCTCATAACTATTGTTATCTGTTTTTTTCTTAGCCCTGATGAAGGCCTGAACTTCGGTTCCGAAACGTCAGCAAATATAAAAATAAATATAATTATTTATTTTTACTATTTTTTATTTTGACTGATCATCCCAACCATCCTTCTCTTCCATTATTCACCACAGTAAATCATCAATCAATAGTTTTGAATTAATGTAATAATTTATTTTTGTAGCAGGTTATCCGAGTGGGTTCTGCTCAAGAAAAAAAAGAGGTGTGATATCCCCTTGTGAGTATCTTTTCCTTATTCGTATTACTAATATAAAATAAAGATTTCTATACACATTTAGGAGATAGACTTATTGTAAAAAATACATGGTAAATTTATACTTATTTTTAATGTGAGTTAATGTTTACTAAGTAATAATAAAACAATTTAATAACTATATTTTACTTTTTAAAATTACATTTTGTATTAAATATTTAATAGTTGACCGTTGCATTATAAAGGAAGGAGATGGTTTTTGGTTGCGGTCATAAACAGGCTAAATAGTGGCAAAACTATTTTATTAAAAGCCAACGTTTCGACCCGACTTTGCAAATCTTCTTCAGGGCTAGAACGGACTAGATACAAAAAGATATAGAGAATGGTGGAAGTTGCATAATATTTAGGTATAAAATTATAAACTATATAAATAAGCTTATTAAAATTATAAACAGTAAGTACATTAAAATGTAAACAGAGTAAGCTAGGTAACAAGATCCTAAACTGAAGTCAATAGATGGTAACAATTGTTGTAGTGTAATATATAATATATGCAAATGTAAATATACTTCTACAGATCTATAGGAGAGACAGAAAGAAAAGGATTTTTTCTCCCTTTTATCCATCCGTATCTTCAAATTTTATATGCTGTAAATTTTCAGTCTTTTTTTTCCATTACCCATGAAGGTCAGCAAATTTCACCAATACCTACCCTTACCCTGATTTTCCAGTTCTAAGTGAAACTCCTAGCTGAACACACCTGTAAGTCTCTATTTTTATTCTTCTAATTTTATAAACTTATTATTTTTGTGTTTTCTTTTTTCTTTTCTTTCTCCACATTTCTTTATGTCTATTATTTCATATTCTATCCTTTTTCCTTTTCTTTCAATCTCTCCTCTAGATCTGTAGAAGTATATTTACATTTGCATATATTATATATTACACTACAACAATTGTTACCATCTATTGACTTCAGTTTAGGATCTTGTTACCTAGCTTACTCTGTTTATATTTTAATGTACTTGCTGTTTATAATTGTAATAAAATTATTTACATTGTTTATAATTTTATGTCTAAATATTATGTAATTTCCACAATTCTCTATATCTTTTTGTATCTTGTCCGTTCTAGCCCTGAAGAAGACCTGCAAAGTCGGGTCAAAACGTTGGCTTTTAATAAAATAGCTTTGCCACTGTTTATCCTATTTATGACCATCTCCTTCCATGACATTTTGTATGTTTATTATACCTTACTAATTTATAATACTATACCTTTTTTACTTATTATATTTAGTAAGCTTATCCTAATTGTGTTTATATATTCTGTTGTATTAATAACATGTTCAAATTAATTATATTTTTTGCAGATGAGTATTTTGAAAGATCAAAGGAAAAAGAAATGTCATTAAAATCAAGTAAGTTCAGAAAGTTAGACGTTTTATTGACTGAATCCTAATACAATGTTTTAGCCCTTAATATTCCTTGACTATATTGTTAACATTAATTTTACACCACTAATTAACATAACATAACATTTAGCATAACCTGGACCTTCATTGATCACTATTTTGCCTCACATGTGTTTTCTATCATCCCCAGTCTTATTCCCACCTTGTTGAAGCAACCATTTGCTGCTTTTATTATCTTTGCAAATTGACCCGTTTCTTCCACATTCTATTAGAAAATGGTGAATAGATACGGCCAACTGGGATAAATACTCTTAATTCTGTTATATATATTATAAATACTGTATAAACATTGAAAATTGTTCATCTCCAAAAATCTGAATTGCCAACCAATTTATTCCTAAAACAAAATGGACACAATTTATGAGGAAGGTTCCTTGGTAGCCATCTGTGTGCCGTGCTGCCTTGGCAAAAAGACATAAGTCTCTGAAACTGTTAAAATCGTGACCTTCATTAAGTAATCAAAATTCAAAAACTTCAAATATGCTTCTTCTAAAACTTTGATGGCACAATTTGTATTTTAAAACTTGTATGGCGCAATCTTCTGTGCTTTCCTATATTGTTTAGATTTAGCTCCAGACTCTTCAGGTTCCTGAATATCTGTCAAACCAATCAAGGAATTTTTGAAATAGTAATGAAATAAACTACAGTTAGTGAATAATGATAAAATAATTATATTAAAATTAAAAAAGCAATGTATTTTAAGAGGAAGGTTTTCCATCAAGATAAATTCATTTATGTCTTTCAAGTGCTACTGACAAGATTTAAATGTAAAATATTTTCTTTCTTTTTTAATGATCATTTACTGCAATTTTTATATTTGATAATTTGGTTATTAAAGGTTATTTTATTTTTTTTGTAGATTCTCACTCGAAAAAGAATAATAGAACTGGAAGAGCTACCTCTGTCGTTCCGAGTGAAAATGACTTTAGAAAAAGTGGCAGAGCTTCTTCTGTTGGTCCGAGTGAAAATGATCTTAAAAAGAGAAGAAGAGCTTCTTCTATTGGTCCGACTGATAATGATCATAGAAGAGAAAGAGCTTCCTCGATTGGTTCAAATGAAAATACACTTCAAAGAAGAAATTCATTAGATTCTGGATCTCATAGGAGGACTCCTATTGTTCCGAAACATAAAACACCTCAGAAAAGAGAAAGATCTTCGTTGGTCTCTCCTAAGAAAAATCTTTCTCAAAGAAAAACCTCTGTGGCTTCGGAAGAGAATAAAAAAAGACGCTCCAATGGCTCCTTGGAGTATAGGGACCTTGAAAGGCCCTCATCAGTAGTGCAGGGTGAGTATTTGATTTATATATATCACTAGTCGATTTTGGGTGGGACTTTTTTTTTTTTTTTATATATACCTAGTCTTGTCATAAATATTTTTACATGAAAATATATACAAATTTCAGCAAAAAAATTAATTTTTTTAAAAACTTTATTAGAAAATAAAATGTATATCTACATAGAGTAAAACAAAAAAACGTCTGCCAAGTAAGGTCAGTATAGCTTCCTCACCGTTTCCGTTGTATATTACAAGGTATACAATTTTTCGAATGAGAATAAAATCTCTGAGAGAAGCAGATTCGGAATAGCTGATTACAGTTACCCTTCAACATTCAACAACAGAGGGTCGTATTTGAATATTCCATACTTGATTATGCTTAATAAAAAAAAAAAAAAAAATGCATACTGAACATGAATTTCAATACTGTTAGTTCAAAAGGTCTTATGTATAAATTTATTTATTGTTTTACAAGAGTGCATAAAAAATCAATATTTCTTTATGCTTTATTAGAATAATTTCATATTTTATTTTCATCTGCTATTTTCCATAGTAGCAGACTACTTATATCAGTTGCAGACTACAAAATATCACCTTTAATACACATAGAATTAAAGTTGAAAATTATTACATATCGAACTTATGCTCTAATAATAGTATATACATTACCGAATCAAGATTTAATTTTGGAGTAGGGGCTTCAGCACGAAAGATATTATATATATATATATATATATATATATATATATATATATATATATATATATATATATATATAAGATAATTAATTTTGAAAAAAACCACTGCATGCAAATTATTTCTCTTTGGTATATTTTCCAAACAATTATACATATAAAGTAACATTAAATTCCTAGTTATAAAGAAAAATCAATAAAGGTGATTCTAATTATTGGACTAAAATCTTTTTTAATCGTTAGTAATATGATAAAAAAAATAGCATTACTTCTGTAACACATTCAGAAATAAAAAAAAAGATAAAGAGGGCGTAGAGAAAATGACTTTAGCGAAGTTTCATCAAAATCGGTTCATTCGTTTAGGCGCTACAGTCTATAGCAACGCAGGTTTTTCGGCCGCCATTTTGAAACTAGAAGGCGAATAGTAATGTCGTTGAAGGAGGATGATCTCGGTGACCTCTGATTTTATATCCAAATTCGAAAAAAATCGGTCCAGTAGTTTCAGAAAAAATGCGCGGATGGCGGACAGTGGACTAGTAGTGCATATATAAGAGAAAGTGTTGGACAGCAATTCAATGAAATTGACACTACATTATTTTTTCACCAAAGTCTACCTTTTATCTAACTTTGAGCCAAATCGAACGAGCCCTTTCTGAAATATTGGCATATCTAAAAATATACGTTTGCGCGTGCGTAAGCGGAAGTGCTGGATGGAATTTGATAAAATTGATATGGGACCATCTAGCACCAATCAGCATAATCCCTGAAAATTTCATGAAGATTGAATGAACGGTACTAGGTGATATGCCCGTCACATCGATTTGACTACAGACAGACAGACAGACAGACACCGAACCAAATTTGATCCTTGATGTCTGAAACGTAAAACGCGAGTGAAAATTTTCGATTCTGAGCAAAAATATTTTTTTAATTTCTCGCACAAACACAATGCTTCCCTACCTTCGGTAGTGAGGAAGCAAAAGAAATTACTCAAAATATCCTCCTTTTGCCTTGACACAGTCATTTAATCTGCATGGCCAGTCATCAATAGCAGCACGTAGCACTTCTTAAGGAAAGTGCTCAACTGCTCGGACCAGAGATTGCTGAGGCTTTCCAAGTTAGGATGTGCTCTTCTGTGGCATGCCACCCTCTCCAGTTCGGACCAAAGCCCATAATCTGGTGGGTTGAGATCAAGGCTTCCTGAGTTCCAATCTGAGACAGAGATGAACTCTGGCATGTTCTTTTGCAGCCACTGCTGGGTTGACCTGGCCTTGTGAGCTGGAGCGGAATCGTGCTGGAATACCCAATGACTTCCAGTTAACAGAGTATTATTTAGAGGCTTGAAAATACGTTCCAAAATATAGGCCTGATAATTTTTAGTGGCTGTTTTAACTCATTTTTCACAAAAATGGAGCTCAGTGGTGCTATCAATACTAACTCCCCACCAAACCATCACTGAGGAAGGGTGATGACCTCTTTCTACTCTTCCAATAACTTCCTGGGCTTCGTTAGAGCTGTGTGCGTACACATGATCATTTTGGTGCTTAAATTTTTCTTCAATTGTAAAAAATTTCTCATTGCTAAACAAAATCTTTTGATGAAGAATATTGGTGGAACGGCCAACGAGCACTCTAATTTTTTTAAGGAAGTGGTTAGCGTTTATCCTGTCATTCTTCGAAATGCACCCATCCTAAGGTCACTTTTTACTATGCGAGACATTAATCTGATAGAGATTCCCATGTTCCGAGACATGATTTGTTATTTTCGAATGGGATTTCTTCTGAATCTTGCAGCCAATGCTCTCACTTTATTTGCCGTTCTCACAGTGCCTGGACGACCTAGTCGAGGTTTGTCACATACAGATAGGGTCTCATTACATCTATTTAATAAATATAATTGCCTAAAAACACATTTTAATTACAAAAATAAAAAAATTAAAAATAATGAATGCTTTATCAAATATTTTTCATATAAGGTGGTAATGAAATTGTGTTTTTTTCTCAGATTTCTATCATAGGAATTGGTGCGTATTTATAAGTAAGAAACTTAATCTTTCTAGCCCTAATATTTACGTTTTCATGAACAATAGAAGCAATCAGTAGAAGTTTCTTTTTTAAACTTAAATTTTAGTTACAAACATTAAGTTTGTCACTGATAAATACATATGAATTTCTATGATGGAGATCTTAGAGAAAAACACAGTTTCATTACTTCCTTACATGAAAAATATTTGAAAAAGCAGTTATAGTTTTTAGGCAATCAAGTTTATCCACAATACATCCCATATCATAAAAAAATCAGAAATGAAAGCTTTGCAACAGGTAATTGTGGTCAGTTATGCAGAAAACACGGGTGTCCGGATAGAAAATTACATCATTTCCTTACACAAATTGAAGTATATCACAAAATTGTACATGGTAAATCTTAACTTAATTAATATTAATATATATATATATTTTTTATTTTTACAGCCTGTTTATAAAAGTTTTACAACTTGTAGGCCTCCTCTAATTAAGAGGGTAATGAATGGTCTATCTTCCCGCGGGGACCAGCTGTTGTAGGAAATAGGGCCAGGATACGATCCTATGATCTTTACTTTATTAGCAAAGCTTGGTAACCACTCCGCTATTCCGGCCCCATTATTATAGGAAGAAAATAGCTCCATCAGTTATTAGCGATATCGACTCTAAATCTAGCTATATAAGGGCTTCATTAGTTGCTCCTGATATTGATTAACAACTCAGAATATGGACTTGAGCTTATTAAATGCGAAAGTTCTTCTAAAAGTGTGGTAACTGTAGTACAGTTGAAGGGAGATTAAAAAAAATTACAAATACTTCATGACTTTTTTTTAAACAAAACATAGCTCTGTTTGTCCGCTCAACAGTACTCTTTTAATAGTTTTAATAATGACAAACTCTACTTTCTTTTAAAGTAAATTTAATCTACTTTACTATAGATCTTGATGTCTTACTTTCAACTTTTTAAATATTTACCTTTACTTACGGGACACCCTGTATACGTATGAATATGATGATAAATACTCCGGAAATAAAGAAATTAACAATATGAAATGATGTTTAATAATGTGATTTTTAACTATTTAGCTTAAAAATTATCTAATTAAACTTTTTTTTCTGTAGATGATTTCCATTCAAGAAATAAAAGGACCACATCAGTTGTTCACGACATTGATTCGTACCCTAAGAATAAAAGGGCTTCATCGGTTGTGCGTGATACTGACTCTAAATCTAGATACAAAAGAGCTTCATCAGTTGCCCCCGATATTGACTCTAGAAAGAAAAGAGCTTCATCAGTTGTTAGCGATGTCGACTCTAAATCTAGGTACAGAAGGGCTTCATCAGTTGCTCCTGATATTGACTCTAGGAAGAAAAGAGCTTCATCAGTTAGCCATGTCGACTCTAAATCTAAAAAAAAAAGAACTTCATCAGTTGACTCTGATAACGATTCTAAATCCAGCAGAAAAAGGTCTTCATCCCTTGTCCGCAGTATTGACTCCGATTCAAGGAACAAGCAAGCCTCATCAGTATCACATGGTAAGTTCTAAAATAATTGAATAATTATTTTGGGGAGTGGGGTAGATAAGTAAGTAAGTGAGCACAGTGTTCTTGATTCCAAAGCCTGCAAACGAGTCTGGCTGTGGCAGATAATTATTTATTCTGTTACATCAGTTCTGGATTGATCCTGGGGTAGAGAGGTCTTTCTGGAACTTATGTAAATTGGGGATCCTTGATGATAGAGTGTGATACTGGCCAAATCACCTTCTTGCACTACTATAGTTAATTTCCTTAATAGAGTTTGTAATGGCCGAGCACATTATAGCGTAATTTTCAACATGCTCGATTCTAACGACACCAGTTCGAATCAGGCCGGATTGGAATTTGTGAAATGGTTAGTTATTTCAAATAAAAAAAATTAAGGTATTTTAGAGGAAGAAATATTGAAAATTAGCCATTTAAGCCCTGTTAGAGAACATCAATGAGGATAAAACCTACATTATATTAAAAATTGCTTATTTGTACACTGATATAATGAATTTAATCATAATCGTTGGTGCCATTTTCGACAAAATCGTAAAAATGTGTGAAGTCGATTATATAAAGTGCCACTTCCGATTAGCCGATTTTGACCAAAAAGTTGCCGTAATATCCCAGATATAAAAAAACTTGAAATTATGCAATTTCATTTCCATTTGAATTTTTGGTTATGAGCTAGACTGTTCACTTACATAACACAGGTCATTTTGCAGGACTTGGTTATTTGGACTCGGGAGACCTCAAAACATATATTTCCATTAAAAACTCAGATTCGAAAATTTTCATGATCGCAATACTTTCCCTTACTATATATTTGATATATAGATAAGTGAAAGTAATAATAAACTAACTACAGAAATAACCCTATCCAACCTATGGGTAATTTACTTGCCTATGTACTTAAATATTTTGGTAGATTGTTGGTGAAGTTGTCTATCATATACCTTATATCCCTACATGAAATATCATATACCTTATATCCCTACATGAAACTCATGACCATTGAGATATTGACATGTACTGAGGCATGGATCATAATGTTTGTTAGGAACTATTGTTTTTAGGCCAACGGTTGTGTAAAGAGGTGATATAACAAAGATCATGCTTAACGTTTGGTTTTCTCCTTTGTCAAGAGCACATCAATTCAGAGGGTGGCTCCTTCAGGTATGAGGGTTGATCTCCCTGATCCTAGGGATCCATGACTGATATAGCAGAATAAATATTTAACTGTCACAACCGGATTCAAAACCAGGACCACGAGAATAGGAGCACATTGCCATACTATTAGCTACTCTGGAGCTCTTCAACTATTATACTTAGTTAAAAATATCATTTTATCAGCTTTACAATTTGTTTTTACACTGATTCCTTTCTGATGAACCAATTCCTTTTTCATTCACTCTTCTTTTTGAATTTTCAGTTTTTTCTATCCTTAAATGCTCTTAGCTTTATTCACCTCATCAAATCAGACTGATTATGAAATATACCTAAGAGAACTATTTAAGTACCTCCAGAGACTACTTCAATTTATTTAGGTTATCTGCAATCTGTACTTATAATTTGTTCTAAAGGTACAACAGTCCCAAAATAATAAAATATATTTTCATTTCATTTCAAATCAATCCATTTTATGTTGATGTTATATGACCAGATAGTTAATATCAGTGAATAATTAATATCAATATGACCCATATTGACTGTTGTCGATTAAACTTTCAGGTAAACATTCTGCAAAACAATCCAGAGGAAGAAGAGCATCCTCAATTACACCAGGTCAGTATTTCAACCAATTAAAATTTATTAATTTTTGTAACAACAATATTAAGACAACTCAATGAGTATTAATTTGTTTTTAGATAGTTTTTTTGAATCTGAACATAAAAACAAGACAGCACCTTCATTTCCTAATGGTGAGTATAATAACAAAAGAATCTTATATATTATAGATGGCTTGGAATAAAGATGGAGAACTTAATTAAGGTAACGCTATTAGTAGTTTTTAGTTAACATCACTGATAGCAGGAAATTTAAATTTAAAGACATAATTTTTGTCAATTATGTTCATAACAAAGCAGTCATTATCAGACATAATACCCCGAATAATCTTTCTTATGAAACGATTCTTATTTTAAAAATATTAAAATAACGCCAAGAAATAAATATTAACTGTCCCAAATGGGAATCTGACTCTTGAAGCTTTCCCAACGTGTTTGCCCATCATGTCATCAGTAGTTTCATTGTATTCAATTCTCAAATTTTGGGCACGATTAGTTGTTTTTTCAATTCAATTCAACCCATTATTGGACATACAATATTTGAAGAAAAAATTTTTTTTTTTATAATAATTTGTCATCTGTTATTTACTGTAATTAGGCACTTGAATCAATGTGCATTGAAATGTTTGAATTTTTAGTCTTTAAACTATCGCCTTATTTGTCCATATTATGTCCAAGAAGGGTAGGTTTTATTATAATTAATAATAAGTAATCTTTTTTTAGACTCATCAGAAAATGATAGAACAAAGAGGAAAGCCGCTTTGTCTGCTCCTGGTTTGTATTACTAAATTAAACAGATTTAAAAATTTATTATATTTCTTTCACAAATTTATTAATTCTAAACTGATAAATTTAATTAATATTTTCATAGATAACTATTTTAAATCTGAAGGAAGCAGTAAGAAATCTAGATCAACATCGCTTAGTGAGTATAATTCGGAATCATTTACATTTAACATTATTTATAAATAATATTATTAATTCCATTAGTAAAATATCTCCAATGATGTATCATTATGTTAACTAAAAATATTCCCATCACTATTAAAATTCATGTTACACATTGTATATTGCACAATACCTGCCTATGATGTATTACACTCATTTTGAGGCTTTAAAACATCATTATACGGGTCTTATGGACAATATTATTAAACTTTGTTTAAAAGTATAATATTATCACTAGTTAAATATAGCCTATAATAAGCAAATTCACACAACAGGGGATCGAGTAGAAAGAAGGGAGTATGAAATCCGTAATTAGAAAAATCCTGAAATAACAACCAAATTCCAGCTTGAGCTGAAAAATAAATTCGAACCCTTGGATTCGGATAGTCTCATGGTGGACCAACATTGGGAGGAAATAGAGAAAGGACTATAAGAAACAGATTAGGAAGTGATCGGTATTTAGGAGCTAAGATATGGTTCACAAAAACATGCAAAAAGGCAGTAGAGGAAAGAAGAAAAATGAAAGTCCTTTGCCTAACTATAACTGATCAAGTTGCTCAGGACAAGTATACAGTTGCCAAGAAAATGGCAAACAAAACTATAAGATCGGCAAAAAGAGAATTGCTCAAAGAAATATTGCAAACCATCGAGGACAACTGGCAGGCTGGAGATACACACGAATTCTATGCTGACATTTGAAAAGAAAGGGTAGGATATAAAGTGAAAAATACACAAATGCCAGGAAATTATGGCATTCAGATCTAAAGAAAGTATATTGAACATCTGGAAGGAACATTTCCAGGAACTTCTCAATCAAGGGGACTCCACGAACAAAGAAGACATGGACCACACTGAGGACCTTGATCCAGACAAGGTTGAGATACACGATATACTGGATGTAGCAATAGCTATTGAAAGACAGGCCCCATGGATAGACAATCTACCATCAGAACTGTTTAAAGATGGAGAAGATGACTTAAGAAATAAACTACTACAACTAATCCAGAAAATATGGGAAGAGGAAAGAATACCTGAGGGTAGGTATATGGGCCTAATCTGTCCTATCTTAAAGAAAGACTCCATGTATGAGTGTAGTAATTACAGAAGCATAGCACTCCTTCCGGTTGCCTACAAGATAATGACTAATATTATACTAAACCGGATATATAATATATCCGGCGATCAAGCTGGATTCAGAAATAGGAGGAGCACACTAGACCAGATCTTCATCCTAAAACAAGTAATCGAAAAACGATAGGAAGGAGCTCAGGACGTCCACGCCCTATTTGTCAATTTCAAAGAAGTCTGTGATTCTGTGGACAGGAGCTATCTTTGGAAAATCATGACTGAAATGGGTATTCCCGGTAAATTGGTGAGATTGACAAAGGCATATACAAATGATCCCAAATGTAGAGTTGTAGGAGAAGTATCTAAAGCCTTCAAAGTTCGAATGGGCCTATGGCAGGGAGATGTACTATCACCGATGTTGTTTAACTTAATCTTAGATAAGGTAATAAGAGCAACATCACAGGAAAATAGAGGGGTCTACCTTGGAATGAATCATAAAATCCTTGGATAAGTAGATGATATAGCTGTCCTTGGAAGTAATCAAGAAAATATTGAGAAACTCTCTACAACACTGATAAGAGAGGCAGAGCAGATCGGCCTACACTACAAGTAAATGAAGACAAAATAGAATATATGACAATAAGCCAAAAATTCCATTCCAATAACAGGATCTGCATAGAAGGAAAATCAATCATGAGAGTAAAAAAATTCAAGTACCTCGGCTCCACAATAACCTTGATGAATTACCAACGGGCAGAAATAGGCTTATAACTAGTGCTAACAGAGCTTTCTTCTCCCTCTCAAAAGATATTGAAAAAAAAAAAAAAATCAGGAAATCTCAAACTAAGGGTGTAAAATGCTATGATAAAGCCAGTTCTAATAAATGGCTATGAGACCTAAACACTAACCAGCCCCCTAGGAAAAAATAGTGAAAGATTTGAGATGAAAATCCTCTGCACGATAACCGGAGTGATCTGGGATCAGAGTACTAACACATGGAGAAGAAAGACCAATAAAGAATTGCTTACAGAAACTGGTCAATCAATATTCCATGATATGAAGGCACGGAGGTAAAGATGGGCCTGGAACCTGGAAGCCTCTGCGTAACAAATGCCTTAATAGAAGGCAAATGACCACTTGGAAGGCCAAAAAGCAGATGGATAAATAGAATCAACAAAGATGCAACAGAGCTGTATGCAGATAAATGGAAAGACAGCCCAAGACAGACAGAGATGGAGCAAGCTTGTTAAGGTGGCAAAAGATTTACATGGTCTGTAATGCCAACAGAGAAATAAGCAGCCAAATTTGTACAGAAGCATCGTTGTTTATTTATTTCTAGTTTCACAGAAATTTTTGAATAATCATGGCAAATCTTTAACGAAATATTTTCAAAAAAATATTGAACCCTCTTATAAATATAAAGTTACAACAAAAAAAACATTCCTAGGATTATAAACCAAGAGAAAATCCAATTTTTATTATTAAAGTTTTCGGTTTTATTTTATTTTTTATCTGTCGATGTGAGTTAATATGTTGCCTCTGTTCCTGTATTTATGTTATTTTTTCCTACTCCAATGATGCTTGAATTGGCAAAGTGTTTACTTATTTACTACTATGAGAGGCTTAAGATAAAAAGTCTCTCATATAAGATAAAGATAAAAAACACTTAATTTCAAAAACAAAGATCCACCTAAAAATCTTTTTTGACTTAAAATGGGAAGTTATCTAATATGTAATGCAAAATAAATTTTATTCTTTATATTTTGAGCTCATTGATCATATAAGAAAAATTAAATGTTTTTTTTAATATCCAAAGTCTTTGCATATCTCCCGATGGGAGCTTTGAGAACAGTTTGACAATCTATTTAATCATTAATATGTTGCAGATTCACACCTTACTTATTCTTGAAATAACATTTATATTTTTAATTAATTTTTTTTTCTAGAAGAAAATTCTGAAAAAACACCAAGAAAGTCTTTAGATTCTTCTGGTTAGTATTGTTATTATCTTTCTAAATCAGAATTATATATTAATATATTATTGTGGAAATTTATATATTTTTAGGAGACTATTCCAATTCTTATTCAAGAAGAAGGTCTTCTTCAGTTGTAGACAGTAAGTATCAACTTTGTAATATTTGTCTTTATTATGTGTATGAAGTAAATAATGATTGAAATCTTCTGTTATTATTTCTTTCTTTTGTTTATTTCAGGAGTGTCTGGAGATTTACCTGGCTGTCTGTCAACTAACGATTTATAGTGCCTTTTGTGTTAATTATGTGCTCTGGTTTTCATGCAGTCATTTAAATATTTTTCATTGACAATTTTTTTCATCTTTATAAATATTAATAATAATATTATTATAGTGTATAATAATATTATTATAATTATTATTTTGCAATATAACTGCGAATTACCCTCGCTCGGTCATATGTTCAGATTTTAAATCTGCCCTACAATGTCTACTAGGCACCTTAATCTCACATCCTCTAATTAAAGAAATAAAAATAGGATTGAAAACATTGAAAGAAGCTGGTTGTAGAGTATTGTTTTATGGATACCTGGTCACAGTGGAATTCCTGAAAATGAAAATGCAGTCACACAGGCGAAAAGAGCAATAAAAAGTGGTCAAGTATTTTCAATAAGTGATCGTCACGATCTTATACCTTGGATCAATGAAAAAAGATGGCTGGAGTGGTAAAATCAATGGTTTGTCATGAGAGAAAATAAATTAAGAAAAGTTGAGCAATATGTTAAATATCCAATAAAAAGTCTACAGCTATCATGGAGAGAAGAGGTAGTTGGCCTCAAGATTGGCCATTGTCGACTAGCCCATGGATATCTGATGAAGAAGGAAGTACTGCCAACATGTTCCTACTGCGGGTGTATTCTAACTGTGCTTCACATGCTAACAGAGTGTATGGCTCACGACTCCTATAGATTTTCCACAGACCCAGAACAAATATTGAGACAGGACCCAGACACAACTTCACGACTTATTAAATTCTTGAAAACTATCGAAATATATAATAAAAAAAAAAAAAAAATCAAGTGACTAAAGAGACTTCAGTGGTATTATTATGAATACTACATGATATTAAATATATTATGTAATGTTAGATTCATAATTGGTAAATGGTTGACTGTCGTGAATATTGGAGAGAAGAAAAGTTGGGGTGATCAGTCAAATAAGTAGGCAAAAATAAATGATACTATTTATTTTGACATTAGCCAACGTTTCGACCTGAAGTTCAGGCCATCATCAGGGCTAAGAGAAGAACCAGATAACAAGGTATGAGAAACATAAATTGTATCGCTTATTATCATTTATCTCTTTGTTCTTACTATTGTCATTATTCTAACAACTGAATTTTACTTTAATTTTTTTTTTCCCCTACACTACTTATGTTTCTCATACCTTGTTATCTGGTTCTTTTCTTAGCCCTGATGATGGCCTGAACTTCAGGTCGAAACATCGGCTAATGTCAAAATAAATAGTATAATTTATTTTTGCCTTCTTATTTGACTGATCACCCCAACTATTCTTCTCTCCTATATAATGTTAGTTTATATATATTAACAAAGTTTAGTTTCTCTAATGAGATAGCTGTCGTTCACTCTATCTTATGGGTCTGTTTCCAAACTTATTGAAGTAGAAAAAATAATTGATTTTTAAGCTTTGAAACATTCTAGGAATGGAGATAGAGTAAGGGACTGAGCCTAATTCAAATGACTGTGCGAAAACAAGAGCACTTAGGATGAAAGCAACTAGAGATTGCTGGTAAAACAGATAGCCAGGTTGACCTCCAGACATCTCTGTCTATTTTTTGTTGTCCATGTTTAGAGGATATTTCCTCCCTCACTGAACGTATCTTTATTTTATGCTGTTATTTTACATTTTTATTTAGAATGTTATTTTATTTCGTCCATTCCACTTATATTCAAATCCACTTCATTCCTCATATTTTAAAATTATATTTAAGAACTGAATGAATTTTATAACAATAATGTAAATGTATCATCACGGAATCTCATAGTCTAATAAATATTCATACAACTATACATTATTATTATAAAAATATGGTATAGTAGATCCATATGAAAATGGATGGTTTGAAAAGCCTATCATATGAAAATATGTATACCAGGATTATTCACTCTTATCGTTTAATTTTGGATGTAACCTTAAAATGGTACATTGTTACCCCAACTTCGGTTGACTTATATTGTTATATTACAGTAACAAAAGGTTAACGTAAGACACATGTGCACTAACAATTTTTCCCTTAAGATAGTCCTATAATTATTAAATTAACTAATATTTGTTTCAGGTTATGCAGAAAAGGGAAGAGCATCATCCACTACTCCCAGTCAGTATTATCATAATAGAATATTATTATTATCTTCATTTAATATGCTAATAAATCAATAAAAATATTTTGATCCAGGTTATAATTACGAATCCAGTTCAAGGAGCAAAAAGGATTCTTTTGTCAATTCTAGAGGTAGTACTTAAACTATTTTTAAAAATTGTAAATTAAGATATATCATAAGTGGAAATGTATAGCCTATGTGCAGCCTACAAGAGTGCATGTGCTTTATGTTTCCTGTTGCTACATCAAATTGAAGTGGCTCTATCCTACTTCCTGATGACTATTCCTCAGCGTTTTCTTTTCCTAGATCCTTAGAACTAAAACACCTCCCTACATTCTAGAATTACTTATCTACGTTCCTCTATTCACTCTCTAAACACTAGATCTCAACATATTTATCTATACATCCCCTTCTATAAAACAATTTCCTTCAGCAAATTTTTCTTCATCCGTGAACTATCATTGCTACTTCCTTATGTAAATCTTCATATATTGATAATCTTCCATAAATTCCTTTGAA
The DNA here is from genome assembly GCA_928085145.1 of Nezara viridula. Classification (NCBI taxonomy): domain Eukaryota; kingdom Metazoa; phylum Arthropoda; class Insecta; order Hemiptera; family Pentatomidae; genus Nezara; species Nezara viridula. The sequence goes on along the minus strand of OV725082.1, from coordinate 21,658,571 downwards.
TAAATATTCTGATACCTGCTTCTTATTCAAACTACCGCTTCTCTTTAAGCATTATTTAATTGTAATAACAATTATTATTTACAGTTATTTAACAAGTCTCATTTTGTAGTTATCTTGCCAGACTACTGTGTATTATTTCTGAACATTATCACTTAGTAAACTTAAGTCGCAGAATATTATTTATTCATGTGTGACTTTCACAAATGCTGTTCTTTCTCTGGTTTTAATTCTGTTCATTATTGCGACACTTTAAAAATAAAAATTTATACCTATACATTAAACAAATTGGCTGGATTATTAAAATAAATTGTGGCTTCCTGATCATTACATCATCTAAATACAGTCCCTAATAATAAAAATTCTCCCCTCCTTAATGATATTTATCATATAAGATAAATAAAATTTATATTAAATATATATAAGAAGAAGAAGAAAAATTCAAATTAATATTTGTTATTGAATATTATCTTCATTAAATGTATTACTGATACTTTTTGTTCAGAGCGTCTATCTAACTCCAGAAGCAGAAAGGATTCTTCTAAAGTTGCTAGTAAGTCTTTTACCTCATAAATTTGTTTCATAATTTTATTATTTTACTTTAAAATCTATAATTATCCATATTTTTTTTTTGTTAAGTTAAAATTCTTTTACTTGTCAGATGATTTTTCTGAAAACAAAATGGGAAGAAGATCTGCTTCTGTTACTCCTTGTCAGTATTAATCAAATTATTAATTGAATCATGAATGATTATTGTTATTATTGTATAATTTTGATTTTGGATATTTATTTTTTTACAGTTGATGATTGTGAAACAAGTCAAAGGCGTAAAAGAGCTTCTTCTGTTGCTCCTGGTGAGTGTAATAATAATGTATTATAGATCTTTGAATAACATGTTATACTTATTTTTTTAAATTAGTTAATTTAAACTAAATTAAGTTTAATTAATTAAATTAAGTTAATTTAAATTCATTACTTAATTAAATTGATCCTGGTGAGTATAATAAGAATGTATTATAAATGTTTGAATAACATGTTATGCTTATTTTTTAAATTACTTAATTTAAACTAATTTAAATTAATTATTAAATTAAATTGATCCTGGTGAGTGTAAGAAGAATGTATTATAGATCTTTGAATAACATGTTATACTCATTTTTTTTTTTTAAATAAGTGAGCTTTTCTTCATTCTTTAGTACCTTTTTTTATTTTCCTACCTATACTAAGGAAAGTATTGTGATCGTGTCAAATTTCCGATATGCGGTTTTCGACGGATCTATACGTTTCAGAGTCCCCTGAGTCCGAAAACACATTTTTAGCCATTGGTCTGTCTGTCTGTGCCAAGAATTTCTCGGGAACTACTGATGCCTGTGACAGAAATTCGTTGCTCCGTTTAGCCTGTTTTTTTTTAAACGTAATGAAATTCCCTACAAAACTATATAAAACTCATTCATTTTAGAAACTATTAATCAAGTTACAGCCATTCAATTTCCAATGTAATATTCCAATATTACGGGTTCATATTCTGATGTGAGAAAGGGGTGAATGAGAGAAAAAAAGAGGACTGATTGAAAGTAAGAAAATCTGTTGCCCGCATCACACAAGCTTCACTATTTCCTCTACTTTTAACAGAAACTATTGTTTGACAAAATTAAGCTATGGCAAAAAGTTTTTGATCAACAATATTAGAGAGTATTGAAATTTTTATACTGATCTACCTTAAGCCGGTTTACATTCCTTTAGTTTATCAAATCGTACTCAAATCTTTTCTTTGATCAATTTTCAGGAAAATGAATCTAATTCAATTTTTTTTTTTTTGTTTCTTCATGAACATATGTAAAGAAATAAAAACTTTTCTGAAATATGCAGGAAAGTCGTGTGAGTGGACACACCAGATTTTTTATTCTTTTTTTAAATTTAATTTTATTCCTATTATTCACAACCAGAAGATATAATAATAAATAATTTTAATTAACGGTGTTGATGATCAACAGGTTTTACGCCTTTATCATACAACCAACCATAATATTCGATATATTAATGTTTTTAATTTTTTTTTGCAGTTAGACATCGTGAGTCCATTTCAAGGGGTAGGAGGAGTTCTTCTATTGCTCCTGTAGGCTATGGTAAGGATGTAACATTGGGAATTTAATTTGGTTTGAATTATATCAGCTGTTTTCTTTGAAAGTGGCATAACTCCATTTTTCACAAAAAGATAGTAAATGATAACAGTGAATGCAATGTGCTATTTTATTTATGATTATTTTTTTATGAACAGTATATATATATTTTTTACAAATCTTAATTTATCTCATTTTTCTTTTCTAATCCTCATTAATTGCCTATTCTCTCCATTGCAATTTAACAATTCCAATAAATACTTAAATTGTTTCACTGTCATACTCCCCAGTTTATTGTAGAATATAAAACTTAATTATACTTTCTGTTTGTTCTCTTAAATTAAAGTAAATAAGTCTGTTACCTCTAAAATTACTGATGATTAATTCACTATTAAAATTCAAAATCACCTCCTTGCACAACTGTTCACCAAGGAACAATAATTTCCCTACATAGAACTGAATCCAAGACCCTTCATGGATTGTAGTGTTTTTTTTTTTTAATTCACTATTTTTGATTTGATTCAATTGAAATTTATCCCTAGATAAATGTAGGAGTTTGACAATTTGTTTACTTTAGTACTGTTGTAAGTTGAGGCCATCACATTATAAATTTGAATCAATTTAATATTTACATAAGATGATTAAATATCTCTATATAACATTGATTGGGTTAACACCACTTTCAAAGAATTCAACACATGTCTTTAAAATTAGTTATATAGTCCAGATTTAATGAGTTATAATTTTATTTTCTAGATCATGGTGATAAAACTCAGAGAAAGAAAAAAACTACACCAACTGTATCTATTTCACCTGGTGGTTACCATGATAAAGAAGCATCAAAGCCCTATTTATCTGGATCTAGTAAGTAGTAAGATCATTTTGGGATAGCAATTCTATAGGTTTATTAACTCTTGTACAAACATCTACTTGTCATTAAATTAATTGCTTTTATAAATTTTTAATTTGTATTCGTCGATGATGAGTTGATAAAAAAAAAAAATGCAATTTGTTCTGATGCATGCCAAGATATTACCGTTCCTTCAGTGTAAAATAGTGAGGATTCATTACTTAATCCATTATCTGATAATAGCGGAAACTGATTAGTTTAAATATTCGTGAACTTCGGACTCTTGATTTAATATTGTTTATGATATTTAGGCATAATTCCATTGGCAGTGGGGTACTTGCATGAATTATCAGTGAAAATTAGGTTATAACAATAAAAAACTCAAAACGTCCCGAATTTGTCTGATTCCTTATTGCAAAAATAATTAGCATTAACGAAAAATGGTGGGAACAGAGCTATTGGGTTATCTGTAAAATAATGCAGGATTTTGAATTTTCTGTAAAATACCTGTATATAACGAACTTTTTACATTAACTGAATTATTCATTTGTGTAACTGTCAACACTTTTTAATCCTTTTCCAAATTATAATGTTTGTTTACCTATGTAGCATTTTGCTGCTTTGAAATAATTCAATCTTTACTAAGATGTCAACGCGTAATTTTCATATAATTTTGTTTTACGACTTTAAATTCGACTGAAATGGGCCCCAGACCGCCAGAAACATCAATCAAGTCTGGGGCGAGAGCAGCAGTAATGAGTGCACTGTTCAACAGTGGTTCAAAAAATTTTGGGAGGGAGACTTCAGCCTTGAAGATGAAGAAAGTCGTGGAAGGACTTCCTCTCTTGATGACGATGTTCTGCAGGCTTTGGTGAAAGAAAACCCCAGAACAACTTTTGAGAACTTGCAGGGAAACTTAACCTTAACAAATCAACAATCAGTGATTAGCACCTTAGCAAATTAGCAACCAATGACAGAAAAAAAACAAAACAGTGGTATGAACTTTGTGCTACACTATTTCACGATAACATTAGATGTTCTGGACAGACACTCGAGAAAGGAGAAGCAGCAGAAAATTTTCCAAAGCCTCCCAGCTCATCAAAAAAAGGTGATACTGTTTGGTGGGCTTCAATGGGTTTGATACACTATAGCTTCATAAACCCTTAAGAAACCATCAATGCTAAATCGTATTGTAACCAAATTAATGCAATGCATCAGAAATTGGCAATAATGAAGCCATCTTTGGTCAATCGGAAGGGGCCGATTTTGTTGCATGACAACGCCAGCCACAGGTCTCACATGTGACGTTGATGATGTGATGTTGGAACTCTACCTCATCTGCCCTACTCTCCGGACCTCTCGCCTACAGATTATAATTTTTTTAGACACCTACACCTCTACTTATATGACAAAAAAATGGAATGGATAAAGGGAATTAAAAAACGCGTGTTCGGACTTTATCAATTCTAAAGATGGGAAATTGTATTCTGAGGGAATGGAAAAGTTGCCAACATGTTGGTAGAAATGTATTGATAGTACTGGAGACTGTTTTGATTAAATAAAACAGTTATAAATCTTTCTTTTTAAACCAAAATCCTGCATTATTTTCTGTACAACCCAATACATCATGAAAGTGAGACAGGACTATGTCATAGGCTGCCAAGGCCTTAGCTCATATACTGTTTGATATATTATATTTTTTAGCTTATTGAATCCATGTTTTTAACTTAAATCCAAAAAATATATTTCCATTTTTTCTTTCATCCTGTCGTCTTTGAGTAAATACATATAGTTCAAAATGTATTTTATTAGCTTCTATAAATGGATATTTATTCAGTAGAGCTGAGTGACTCTTCGACAGTATCGTGTTTAGCAGCCATTTGTGTCACACTACAGTGGACCCAGGACTATTCCTCTGAGACGTACTGTAATTTTAAGTTTTTAGTTAAATATGAATTTTTTTTCATCATTTAAAAAGTATGATCGCAATCCTATATACGTCCTTTATCACTTGATTCTATTGCAGCTAAATTTTTTCTTAACATTCATTTTAGAAAATATACATCAGAAAAGTTTAGTACTTTTTACATTTTTATTGTCATAAACCCCAAACTACTTTGATGAATACAAATGTAAAATTCATAAAATTAGCCAATCTGCTGTTTTAGTTTAAGTTTAGTTTGCTCAGAAATGTGCCTAAAAATGTCTTCTCTTTTTCAGATTATTGCACGACAACACCAAGAAAGAAAACAACTGCTCCATGGTCCCACCTTCATCATCATAATCAAGAAAAACCAGAATTCTATTTATCTGGACCTAGTAAGTAGTTAATTAAAATCATTTCAGTTTTATTTTATCATTAATTTAATTTAATAAAACAGGGATTATTAATAACAAATTCTAAAAGTCTTAGATTTTTGTTAAATGAGTCATTTGAATAGAAGCAAAAAATTGGGAGATGTAAAGGTGATTTCAAAATTGATTTATGAATCCCTAGCAATGGCTTAGCAAGGGATCCATAGACCTCAGTTTAAGAACTTAGGGTCTACAAAAATAAACTGTATGGCTCAACATTACTTTGAAAGATACTACCAACTAAATCGAGAATAATAAAGAGATATCACAATTTATCATATATAGTTTTTCATGTCATTATTTTTTTGAACCAAACTACTCATTAATACTTATACTATTACATTGGATGATGAACAGGGATGCTGATTAATGGCAAGAGATGACATAGAGAAGATAGAATTTCAGCATTATTCATTATTATTGTTAAATTCGACTGACATTTTTTATACGTTCCTACATGACTAGGATGAACGCACCAGTTACAGACAAGGGGCCCAATGATGGACAGGTTGGACTTTAAATGTAAATAATAAGCTTCCTTGTTGATTTAAAGGTTCTAGTTTTTTCTAGATTGAAGAACAATGCCCTCTATTGAAAATTTTGAAATGCCTATCATTGTTTGTATATAGTGCTCTTGAGATCAGTGTGTTTCATACCTTCATACTAACAGTTTTGCTAAGAGTAAGATGAAAATTTATGAAATCTTATCTCTACAGTTAAATAAAACTTTAGAATTTTTCTGTCCATTACTGATACCAACCCTCTGTCTATTACTAGAACAATTGAAGTTCTGTGTGTCTATCACTAGTGCAAAAGAGTATTTTGTTTTTTTAACTGGAGATTATACCTCCATAACTGAATATGTTTTTTAATTTCAAACTTCTAAATAGAAAAAGGACACCCTTGAGATTCCAAATGTCCAACAGAGAGGTTTATAACTATAATAATTATGGCGGCATAATCCAAAAAAGACAAAAACTTCCTTAGCTATTTCCATCAGTGGTACGCCTAACCCTACTTGGTAAGGAAAATATTGCAATCTGGTCTAATTTTTTATGTTTGGTTGTCAACAGATCCTTGTGTTTTAGAGCCCTCTGAGTCCAAAAATGTATTTTGTTATTATTTAGTCACTTATCTCATGAATGGGTTAACTGATTTTAACATACATTGAAGTGATTTAGCTATATATTCAGATTTAGCATTCAGCTATATATTATTACAAGCTTGGTAACATCATTAAACACATTCAGTTTAAGGTTACTCAAATGATTTTTAAATCACACCATAAATTTTATTTATGATCAAGATATTTCCCTGCAGTCTTCCGACAAATTAGTTAATGTTGATAATTTTATTTATGTTTTTGTTTCCAGGGCGACATTCTGTTTCCGGAGATTTTAAGAAAAGAACTCCTAAGACAAGTAAGTAACAATGCAAAACCATTCATTATTTTGGAAGTGATTGCTGTCGATGATTTATATTGTTTTATAATGACTGGCGAGGAATCAGTAAACAAAACAAGTATAGTAGGTAGGATATCAATAAGCTGTTCCTGGATTGGTATTATCAAAGAACTAAAATAATATAAGAAAGTGTATTCTTTTGTTTTTCAGACAATTTTGATAAATAACAATAAATTTATTAATTTATAATACTTAACCGAGGCCTGGTAATTTAGTCGTGGCCCATGTAGTGTATGTGTCCATACGGTCCACATGCGAAATTGGTTCAAGACCCATGTTCTTGATGAATGTTTCATTGTATTCTTTTTAATTGTTTATGTAGAAATAGAAAATCATCTTATTTTAGTACTAGGTCCCTTGAGAATAACAATATTGTTTAAACCAATTTACAATAAATCTGGCCAGATGACTTATTATAATAATTATGATATGTATGCCTTGTATCGTTGCTTGACCTGGATCGCTCTTTGACAAATGAGAACTTTTCGTGTTTGTTAGAAATGTTTTAAAATTTCATACTTTTTATTTACCATTAATGTGACATGTTTACATTTTTATGACATGTTTAATATGATACACAACAATTACATTGGACAACCATACCTGTACTTGCATATGGTACATTCCCTCACTCTAACATACATTTGGAGAATTAATCCTTCATGGGTTTTAGTAGTACAGGTTTTTTTTTAGAGTTAAAACTCTACTAAACCATTTAGTTTCTAAAAAAAAAAAAAAAAAAAAAAAAATATTGACAATATTAAAAACAATATAACTGCTAAAGTAACACATGGAATTATTCAAACTGGAGATAAAGGGTACTTTGACTATGTACTTAAGTACATGCTGCTGACATTTATGATTAGCCCTGCAAATATAGACAGTTATGAAGTGTTCATAGGATTGATTCCCATAGAATTTTAGAAATGATTTGTTTAAGATGAAGATTAAGATTTCTCAGATAAAGAGACAATGAAGAACCACCATATCTAATTATTGACCTTTCAAATCGCCTCGCTTTCTGTTTACTTTTTCAGATGACTTATTCCTTCAGAACCATAGGACCCTTCTCTTCTCCCTTTGACCTCATCATCTAGTCTCTTTTAAATATCTATCTGTAAAATATCTGGCATCGTTCAATTCTAGTCACCCATGCTACTACGGCAGCTCTCCACGACAACCATCACCAACCCATTGTATTATTCTAATATCCTTGTTACTTAACTTCAATCAGTTACTTTTTTAGTTGTTACTCTTTTGATACAACATAAGACTAGGGGTTCTCTGTGAGAATCTGCTCTTTGGATGTGACCTTTAGCAGTTACATCAAAATCGAGGAAATTCACAATAGATTTAAACTAGAAAGGTTTATTCACTTAAATAAAGATCATTTTATTTAATGTTTATCCTTTTCAATTATGCTCACTTTATCTATAGGATTGGGGGGGGGGGGTAGTATTACATAGGTACGGAAGTTTAAAAATTAATTAGTTGGTGGAATAAAAGTTGTTTGAAGGAATTTATGGATGAGGATTGCCGTATAGTAATAGGTAAAGAATTTCAGAAGGAGGTGGCACGAATGAAGAAGGATTTGCCGGAGAAAGTAGTTTTATGAGAAGGGATATATAAATCAATAGGTTGAAATCTAGTATTATCATTTATTAGAGCATCTCTTGCAGAGAATGTCATTCGATTGTCTGAATCATTAGGCATTCATGTGACATGCTTCACACGATTTGCTCTGATAAAAGATTGAAACTTAGGCCGAAAAGTCAACACAAAATAAAATAATTTTTTTAAATCTTCAATTGTGTTTCTCATTGAATATAAAACCTCAAACTAACTTTACAACTATATCATCTATATTCAGCTATTACTTCACCATTAGAAACATTTAATAATTTTGAAGAAGTTTAAATTGTAATATTTTTTATATCTATACCATCTTTTTATTATAATATCTGTTTTGTTTTATACTAAACATTTTAATTGAAAATCAGTCATTCTTTTTATACAATTCATTATTTGACATAAGGTATTAATATGATTAGGTAGCACTTTATGTTCTATTATTTTTCATTTTAAAGATCTAAATTTTAAATTGTAAATACTTAATTTTCATACTCCACTATAGATTCTCCTTTTTTTTTTTCTTTCTTTTTTTTTTTAATTCAGGTAATCCTTCTGGAAGGCTTTTAAGAAGTCAAACAAGAAGTAGTGAAGATGATGTTAAAGAAAATAATAGTAATTGTAAATTTCACATATGAAAATTAGATTTTACTGTGATGATTATCTATAGTTTAACTAAAGATTGTTTCTTTAATTTCTTAGCTAACATGGATGTGGATAATGACTTGAGAAATATGAACAATAGTTTAGTAATACCAAATACTCCTGTATCAAGCAGTACACCAATATCAAATAGTTATCCTACGAACGTACCTCTATATGGGCATGGTAAATTTATTACTGTTATTATTTGTATTTAATTAGTCTAATAAGATTGAATATGTTATTATAATAAAATATTGAAAAACTTCACAAAGGACATTAATTCCTAAGAGTTAAATATAATATCTTAGTTTTGAGTCAACACTGATGGCACTATTGGGTGATTCATCTTCAATTTTTCAAAACATCTAAAAAATATCTTTATAATGGTTTATCATCAGGATTGGGAAAAATCACCAAAAAAAAATGACAGATTTATTGAGGTCAAAATCTGAATAAAATATTTGTAAAAACCAACACTATTTATATATATATAACTAGTTCATTTTTTCCAACATGAGGATAATCATGGAACTGTAGATTTCATAACCAAATAAGAGGAACTATTACAAGAAAAAGTAATTACTTGAAAATGCTCATTAATGTCTTTTTCCTTTGACGAAAAGCATCTCGTCTTTGCACAATATCTTCATTTCTTTGTTTAAAAAAATCAATTATATCATGTAACTGCTTTTGTAAGTACTAAGCAACCCATGTACTGATTTTTCTCCGATATCATTTTTTAGTAATGGTTCCTTCATTAAATTATTGTATAAATTATTGTTCTTATTTTATTTTCATATTTTTTTTTATTTTTAAGGATTGATGAGGAGAACAGTTTATGAGATAACAACCAAAAGATGGAAATTTACTGGCCCAAATGGAGAATCTTACTATCAAGGTAATTTGAATTATTTTATTCAAAAACTAAACTTTAACCTTGGATTAATAGAGAATCAAAAGGAATAGATTTGCAAGAATATTAAGATAAAACAATTATACACTATAAATGCTGAGCATATTTCTCTATATATTTATTTGTTTTCATTCATATAATGTTTGGAACAAAATTCATTAAAAAATTCAATTTCTGTTTGTTAATGAAAGCAACATTTTCTGTCAGTTATTTAAAATTAATTTAATGATAAATATTAGTAAGATCCACATCAGAAGAAACAGCTAAATGTTTTAAAAATAATTTAGTCATCATACAGCAAATTTTTATAAAGCTTATTCCAACGTAGGCCCGTGTCTAATTACAGTAGAACCCCCATTATCCAGGGCTCTATTAACTGGTGTTTCTAAGGGCCAATTTAATTTTTTTTTAATATTGTTTTTTAATTTTTACACCATTTATTTTATATGTTTACTATTGGGTTGGCAAATAAGTCCTTTAGGTTTTTAGGATGAAATAAAAGTCAATGTATTATAGACATAAAATTTATTTTACTCTACAATATATTGACAATTATTTAATATGAATTTTTTCCCATATTTCCACTAACTGTATAATACCATATTCAAAGAATGTCTGGAATTTATGGTTAAAAAACTGATCCAAGTGGTTTTTGATGTCCTCTTCCTTTTAGAATTTCTTTCCATTCATGGAGTTCTACAGAGACGGGAATAAGTGGTAGTCACTTGGAGCTAGATGTAGTGAATAGGGAGGGTGGGGCGAGTGACCAATGAGGTGTGGGGCCTAGCATTGTCTTGATGAAACACAACACCCTTCCAATTTGCCAGTTCTGGACATTTATTTTTAATTGATTGATCCAATTTTGTTAATTGTGAGCAGTATAGAGTTAAATCAATTGTTTGTCCTGCTAGCAATAGCTTATAGAAAATATCACCCTTGAAATCCCACCATATGGAAAGCATTATTTTCTTTGAATGTAATCCGGGTTTTGACATTCTTCTAGAAGCCTCACTACTAGATTTTCTACGGAGTACATTATCGTAAAATATCCATTTTTTACTCCTGTTATCAACCTTTTCAAAAATGGGTCATTTTGTAGCCGTTTCCATAGTGAATCACAAACAGAAATGAGTGTTGCCAAGTTGACTTCAGTTTGAGAGTGAGGGACCCAAACGTTAAGCCTGGAAACATAGCAGAGCTTGTGCAAATGGTTTTATACGCTTGTATGCGACACATTTGGGGCCATAACAATTTTCGCACTGATTGGGTGAGATTTTGATCAACAATGGCCTTAGCATTGCTCATTTCAATTTCATGTGGGCAACCAGACCGTTGAGTATCATTGATGTCAAAATTTCCTGAATGAAATTTGGCAAACCAATTTTGACAAGTGCGTTCAGTTAAGGCATCATCCCCATAAACACTGCAATTTTTTCTATGAGCACGCATAACTTTTTTAAAATAATACAACAAAATGTGCCGATAATGAATGATATTTTCTTTCATATTCACTGTGCAATAGCAAACACAATACTAAGCTAGTTTCAACAGATATAGTTGTTGACATATTACAAACAGGATAAACAATCCAGCTTAGGGATTAATTCAGCAGATAAGAAGTTTATCATAATGACATAAAAATAAACAGAAAAACTGAAAGGACTTATTAGCCAACCCAATATTTATTTTAAAAAAATGAATATTTAAGATTATTTTATTAATTGTAATTGTTAAAATTACATAATTGTACTTAAAACTAATGAATGGAAAAACATTGCAAGCTGGTATTGTAATGAATGAGATGTTTCGGGTAATTAATAGTCTAATTCATATTCTAAGAATGGTAAGATTTTTGTGACCTTTTTATGAAATTCCTACTGACCTGTTTGTCTACAAAACAAAATTATTAATTCAGCTGTGCTTTAGTCTCCATTTAAATACAAACTAACAAAATGTCAGAAAAAAAGAAAATGTGTCATTTTAACGTTTGAACAGAAATTCACTATTAAAAACCGAGTAGAAAAAGGTGAAATTTGTCCTCTGAATTAGGAATTGGTGAGCAAACTGTTCGTGATATTTTTAAGAAGAAAAAAGACATTTCTGACTTTGTTTTGTCGTCAGCCCAATCATCGTGTCCTTGGAAAACAATGAACAACTCTACATTAAAAAAAGACGTAGATAAAGCCATCTATCAATGGTTTAAAATTCTGTGGTGTTGAAAGTAGCTGGAGAGTGACATAGATGTTGAAGAATTCGAACAACTGGCTGACCACAAATAGTAGATCTCCACAGAAAAGACAAGTCATTGACTTTGTCGCAGTTTGATATCAGAAACTTGAGTGATGAGAACGAATATTTACTTGTCCTTTGGCATTTCGGAAAAGAAAAACATCAAACACAACCATTGGAGGCAACTGAACTTCTATTAAATTATTTTGAACAGGAGAACGCCGATTATAGCAGAATTATCATGCTACAGGCAATGAGAACTGATATTAGAAGAGAAATGTTTAATAAAAAACAGATTAAAATTACTGATATTTTTCTCTAAATGAAAATTCAATACATATGTAGCTAGCAACACTCATTCTTATGTATTTATGTATATTATAACTTAATTTATATAAAACATTTGTTTGTTAATAAAATTGATTTTCTGCAGTTTTAAAAAAAAAAAAATTCTTATCTGTCACATCAAGTCAATAAAATGTTATTATTCGATTATCCATGGTTTTCGATTATCCGTGACCCCCACATCCATTATCACCTCGGATAATAGGGGTTCTACTGTAGATGAAACGGCGATTTACACATTCCCATAATTTATTAACACCTACTTAAGGTTTAACAGCAAATCATTCAAAAAGCTTTAGAAAATTACCCGGTTTTTGTTAAAAGTTCATAGGGGGAGAAGCAGAGGAAACGTAAACCCCATAACAAAAGAAATTCAAAAAGACAAAAAAATTAACTTGTATTTACAAATGTACACATTAATATGTAAATTAAGAAATATATATACCAACATTTAAATAATAAAAAGCAACGCTGTAAAATAAATTTGTTTCATTGTCTTTGTTGGTCATTTGCAATTTGAGATTCAGATGATTTTCCTGGAACATAACACTCCTGAATGTTTAGGGATTACTGAACTGTTATATTTTTTAATACAGTTATTTTCTTTTTCAGATTTAGTTACGGAATCACACAGTAGCAATTCAAGACCATTTTAGGACTTTCTAAAAAAAAATTTTAATTGATGTTAAAAGATCATTCATTTTAGATTTTATGAAGTGTTTTCTTGATAATAAATCATTTTATTATGTTTTTAACTTCTTTTTTTAATCTCCCTTTTTCTTTTTGTAATAATGCTTAAGTTTAGCAACAGCTGTGTCCCAAGCAGCACCCCTACTTGGACTGAAGTAACTAAGAAAGTTTTTCCAGATTTATGACAGTTTCAACTAATAATATTTTGTTGTTTCTTCTTCTGCATTTTTCATTATATGGCCACGTCAGAAGCTAAAATGAAGAATTCGATAGTCCTCCAGGCTTCCGATTCGATAGCTTTCTTTCCACTTCAGTAGAAGGCCAGATCAGTCTTCTTTGCTGGGTGTAGATCCTGCACACTCGTCGAGGGAACTAGAGTCAATGTTGAACTTTCTGAACAGGTATGCTTTGAGCCTATTGTGCCCCATTCGCAAGCAAAGGATTTATTTATTTATTAACCAAACAAAAATGTTGAACATTAAATTAAATTTGCAATTAGCAAATTTTTTGGCAGCTTCACAGCTTCCTGTCATATCCAGGATATAATCCAGATCAGCAGGTCTCTTGGCCAATGTCAACATAATCGTTGTGGTTGGCTGTAGGGGTTTCTTGTACGTTGAAGGATTTCTGTCAGAGGATTCATGTTGTATGTCTGTCTTTAATGAAAGTTATTGCAGTTTTCTTTTGCAGTGTCTAAAATTGTTAGTACGTTAAGTCTTTATGTAGTATACCATTTGCGGCATAAAATGGTGCATCAATTATCCTTTGCAACACTTTTGACTGGAAGGACTGAATTTTTTTTATGTTGGAAGTTTTAGTAGAACACACAGATCTATGCTGTAAGTCCAAATTGGTTTAAGTAAAACTTTATAAAGGGTTAGTTTGTAAGTAGTCAAAGATAATTAAGCAACCCAGATAAAATATTGTATTGTCCGTTTAATTCTATTCGTTTTTGTCTAATCTGAGTCCTCCAAATCAATAAATGTATTTTATTGTGAGAATGCACATATTAAATAAAGCCAGAAATGGATGTTTCTGGATGAAGTTAAAATAAATATCTAGTAGAACCTCAATAAATTAAACATGATCCTTTAAAATATATATATACAGAATGATTTTCAAATTTTGTAGCAATTTTTTCATTTTGTGAAGCAGTGGATTTTTTTTTCTAGTTCTTATTTAATTACATTTTTTTTTTTGTACTAAGAGATCTTTTTGAGGACAATTGCATTTTATAATTTTTTAACATGACTTCTTTTTCAGTAATTATAAATTTTATTTAATATACAGAATGGTTCTGTCATTCCTTCTGGCGCTAGGTTCTACCAGGAATTCTCTGGTTATGATATGACTAGTTCTTTATTAGTAACCTGTCATACTTCTATTTTTGTCCACATATTTCTGGTGGTTCCTTAAGTTCCTAAGTTATTCACTTTCTTACCTTCCTACCAATATGTGAACTAAAGAATTTCAAGGCCTTCTGATATCATCAAATCTACTTCTCTGTACAATGTCTCTTAAAATTGACTCTTTGTGTATTATTTGCTTGATATTGTGACTATTATTATTTTATATGGGTTAGTTAATCTAGTATTCTCCCCTTCCTCTTTATATTGTATTCAATAAAAATAAAAATGTGTGAGGTAAGGTCTGTATAGTTTCCTCACAATTTCTATTGGATATTTAACCTAAACGGTTCTATATTTCACTTTTATTGTAATAGGACATCACCATGGTTGCATACATATGTTCAAACAAATAGTTGATACAAGTACATTTAATATTAATCATATCATAAAATTACAAAAGGATAGGTCCTGTACAGACAAATGATACAACATATTTATAATGGGCAAGGATTGATTATATTATGCATTTAATAACTAAAAAAATCCTCCCTATAATGAAATCTTGGATCCACTAGTGGTAATAGTTGTGGTAATTAATATAGTATTGGTGGTTAACTTATGGTTGGTTTAATTTCTCTTTTATCAAAGACATTAGGTAGTAATTAACATTCACAGTTTTTAATACTGAAGGAAGGCAAGCTTTATAGATTTTTTTGAAATTTTCAGGAATCATCCAGACTGTTTGTTATGGGTCCCATATAATTACTATAGGTACTACGTTTCCGTAATTACTAGGTACGTTTCCGATGCATAAATGTATGGTACGCCCGTATAGGTTTAAAGCACCAGTAGGGACAGTGTAACAATACTTGACATCCTGAAAAAATAGGAATAAGATTTCAAGACCTTCCAGACTCCTTATCATAAATTTTTGGATTCTGTATTTTCTCCTAGTATATATTTGTCTGCTTTGCTTTAGTCATGCTGGAAATCGTAACCAAAATAATAAGTGGCAAAGTAGGAATTTCCTTTATGTTTGGCTTTTTCTCTTAACTACTCTGATTTATTCTAAAACCTTTGTTTGATTGTTTTTAAGTTACATCTGTTTTTAACTTATCTTGATAAAGGAATTAGGGATTTGATGGGTATAGGTGTCAGCTCCTGGAGCCTTTTGCCAGTAGTTAACAGGCCTGTTCTCTCATAAATTCAAAGAGATATACTCAATCAAAGAGTCTTACAACTGGACCCATTCTCTACTCTCTTTACAAAAAAAACCCTAGTGATTTGGATTAAATATAAAGCACAAATAGTTTTTCCTATTGCCAAAAACAGGTGCTTAACGGTGACTAGCATTTATCGATAAATTAAATCCGGAAACGCAAGAAGTTGGTATATAATAAATGAAAGGTAATTTTTGTTACTTTAAAAATGAAGAATATTAAATTTCGCTTAATTAAATCCTTGTTTTTATAGACTAGGAGCTATGGATCATTTCATTTAACTGAAGGATTTAAATTGAATATTTAATAGTTGACTGTTGCTTGATAGTCCAGGGTGGTGGTCATAAATAGGCTAAATAGTGACAAAACTATTTAAAGCTAGGAACCATTTTAAATTCTAGATAAATCTCATCTGAACACACAATTCCTGTCAGTCGGTTGAAAGTCGTTTTCTATGCAAAAATTTCGCATAATTAAATCCTTGTTTTTATAGACTAGGAGCTATGGATCATTTCATTTAACTGAAGGATTTAAATTGAATATTTAATAGTTGATCGTTGCATTATAAAATAAGGAGATGGTCTGGGGTCATAAATGGGCTAAATTGTGGCAAAACTATTTAAAGGATTCAAAGCTAGTAACCATTTTAAATTCTATGAGAAGAAGTTGATCGGGTGCGGTCAAATTAATACCATGGGGGGAGGGAGGGGTGCGGTCAAATTAATACTGAATTAAATAAGTAGAATTATTTAATTTTTGCCGACGTTTCGACCTACTTTGCAAGTCTTCATCAGTGCTACATTCTACGCCCTGATGAAGACCTGCAAAGTAGGTCGAAACGTCGGCAAAAATTAAATAATTTAAAACTGACGCGTCAGTCATCCAATTAGGGCAGTTGGATGAGGAAAAAAAAATTAAAAAGTCGGTTTCTCTTTGGTTTTTTTTTTTTGTATTTTTTGGGATGCTGAATCTGAATTTGATGTTCCCGAACGAAATTTTCCATTGTCTTTCGAGATATATGCAAAAAAATATGGAAATTCCAAACTTTTTTGTAGTTTTTTTTGGACATGACTCCAAAACGATGCATTTTATCGAAGCAGTTATATAAAAAGATAAAATTTATTATAGATTTTATACATAGGTTTTTGATGTAGGTCCAACTGGTGAAGAGTTACAGAATATTAACTTTTTACTTATTTCAGAAGAAATATATGTTTTCGTCAGTTTTTTTCCCAAAATTCATAATCTGCTTCTCTCGAAGAAATTCATTATAATAAATTTGAAATACCATTAAATTTCCATTGTACTTTATGCAGACACGTTAATGTGTGTAAGGGTTAAGTGACTGTTGAATCGCATGGAATCGAAGACATATTTCACTCGTGAATCCGACGCTTTTCAATGCTTTTGATTCGGCTTATTTAATTATTTTTATAACAGAACTAGAATGTATAAACAAAGTACATAGCTTTTATATATTATGTTGGCATGAGAGACTTCAACATCCATAACAATAGTAAACAAAAATTAAGTACTGAAGTGAGTTTATAAATCCGAGCGGTCAAACGACATTTCGCATATTACGACTTCACATAAGCTTGAAGATAATTGAAAGTGCATCAACATTTTTATTAAGCTCGGTTTTAATCGTTAAAAGCTATTAAAGTGCTTGAACTTCGAAGCTCATTTCGGTTCTTATGTTTTTGATTATTGTGAATTTTGTTGTCTCTCATACTAATCAAATATATGAAAGCTATATAATTTGTTTATGTATTATAGTCCTGTTATAAATATAGTTAAAGCTTTGTGTGGTTTATTAGACGTGTATAAATTTTATTGTTCTGTTCAGTTTTAAACAAATTGTAATCTTATTGAATTATATGCGTATTTTTCCAAGGACCAAGGACCAAATAAAATTGACGAAGTTATATTGGTTTACGTGATAGACTTTTTTTTTCTATTTACTTGGATTGTCCTGGTAATTGTTTTTATAACGAATTGTGAAAGTCTGTTGGTAAAGCTTCTTTTTTACTAAGATTTTTTTTTTTTTAAGCCTCCACTGCCCACTGTCCTCTTTCGACAATTCCATTTCCTTATTAAGATAAGCTTCCCAAACTAGACGGATTGCCTAAGAGGAAAACTGTAAAAGCAACTCCCGATAAAGAAGTGAAATCATGAATCCACTTAACTGCATGGTCCCAGTGTTCTTTACAAATTATAAATGTTACTTGGATAGAATAGTAAAAGTCCAAATTAAAAACTCTTTTATAATATATTGATATACTCAGTTTAATTAAAATCGTTTGAGAAAATCGTAAAAATGTGTGGCACTTTCGGTTAGCCGATATTGACGAAAAAGTTGCCTTGATGTCACATCTCAGGTATATACAAACCTTAAATATGCAATTTCACTTTTATACGACTTAAAAATGTAGCCAAAGTAAAAGTTAAAGAGGTGCTATGAAATATAGTTCATACTTGCTTGTCGATTACTGATAAAGAAGGATTACTGATAAATAAACTTTTTTTTCGAAATCCTACGTTGCTCTAGACTGTAGCGCCTAAGCGGATGTGCCGATTTCAAGGAAACTTCGCTGAAGTCATTTTCTCCATACCCTTCAAATTTATCTATATAACATATTTCAACGAATAGAAGCTGGAAAAAAAGTTACGAGCGATGTTAAAATTAAATTCCAAATAACTCAAAAAGTATACACTTTTTTGTCGATATTGTATATTGTTTTTCAAAAGTTTATGTAATTTCCTTAAACACGAAAAAAAATCGTTAAAATCGGAAGTTCTATATTTCAACACTGCAATCACCACCTCTGGAATCAACTTTCTTGCTGACTGCACATATAACTTTTTCAACTAAAAATATCACTAAAATGACATTACTCAAAAATGTTGAAATTGGAGTGACTAGATTTTTATTGCCTACCGTCGATATATTAAATAGATATTGTGTAATTATAATGGTCCTAATGATTTGTTATCTGTATGCTTTAAGCTTTAGCTCCGTTTAAAATGCACTTCAAAAAATTTTATAATAGCCAAGAATTGCCAGAAGATAATTTCTATTCAAAGTAGAGCGGTAAGTGAAAGTTGTGTGTTGCGCGCACCAGATTTTTTAAAATTTCTATTTAAACGAAACAGATTTCTCAACGAATCTATGCCTATCTTGGATAGTAGATTTAAAACACAAAAACCTTTAGCATCTTTTTTGTAATTGGCTACTGAAATAAATCTTGTTTTTTTTTTTTTCTATTTTGCACTTGACTAGATCTTGTCTTTGGTTTTTTTTTTTTTTTTTATTTCCCACAAAAACAAATCAATTATGCAATTTTGAACAAAAAAAAATGCATTCTAGATTCTTTATTCAGAGTTGATGCAACTGAATATATTCGCGAATTATTTTTTATGCTTTTACGCTAATTAAATATTTAATTATATCAATTTTATTCAAGCTTTAAAAAAAAATAGTAACAAATATCCAAGAAAATGAAACACCTGCTTTTAGAGTTTGTGGAAGTTATTAAGTTGTTACTTTGATTCACAGTAGTGTTTCCATAGATTAGACTTTTCATAAATTGGAAGCTCACCTATCTGAGACTCCCCCAAAAAGAGAGGAAGTGGTAATTAGTATCTCCCTGAGTCATATAGATCTATATCCCGTTCCTGAAGGTCCGTGCTAGAGCGTTGCTCGTTCCAACATTCTCTGGGTTCCAGTGTCTAAAAAAAAAAAAAAAATGTATAACGTATTTGTTATTAGATTAAACACAAATAGGGGTGTCCATCTCCCCACGTCGATGGCGCATGAACCTCTTCCCCCTTCTCCCAAGATATTTTATTACTCTCATCTTTTTAAAAACTGCAATTTAAAGTAGAATTTTAAAAATAATAAGTGATATGCAATGACACTTTCAGTCGTCTGTTCTTTGCTATCGTTTTGTTCTCTGTTTTAAAAATTTTCATTTCGAAAATTCATAATCTCGTCGAAATGCGCCTCGTTCAAACATTTTGATGGCGCAATTTGCGCCATAAATTTCTCTTTTTTTTTCTCTTTGCCATTGTTTCTCTTCTGGGCACAGGCGAATCTACGAGGGGCCTCCAAAATGGTAAAATATAACTATGTTTTATGAAAAAAATGATCTCTAAAAGTATTGTTATTCGTCTTTTTTATTTTTTTTTTTATTTATTTATTTTATTTTATATACATTACAACATGTCATACAGATAAGTTACAAGTTTATGGTTGTAGTAACCTTACACTTGACATAACAGTGGTTTGAATACTACTTAGAAAATTGAAATTAATTTTTTACAGTAGGAAAAATCTCATAAAAACCTATATAAGATATAAATGAAAAAAATTATGTTACAATCATTAAAAGTGCAAGAAAACTAAATATAATTTATGTGCAAAAGGAAAATATATATATATACACATATATACATACACACATTCATATATACATGTCCACACACACATACACATACTTACACAACACACATATATATATATATATATATATATATATATATATATATATATATATATATATATAGATATATATACATACACACAGACATACTCGCATATATACATACACACACACATCATATAAATACAATTTGTTGATTGGGGTGATTGAGTTTATTGTTACTTGTTTGGTGATTGATAAGAAACCGTTAAATTTTCACAAATAAACTGATTGAATTAGACGTTTAGTAGTATGTGTTTAGTCCGTCTGTGTGTATACCGTTTCAAAGATGTCTTGTCATAGTTTCCTATTGTTCGGATAATAGGGTTTTCAGACGTTGGTATATTATTCGTCTAATTACATTTCATAGGGCTTAAAGAATCAGTTAAACACCATTTCATATAGGTAGTTAGTTTGTTTCTTTCTTCTGATGTAATTATTCAAATATATACATACAAAACAAAAACTTTCGGGCTAAGCCCCCCAAAATTAAATCCTGGAACCGTTGGTGCTTCTGAGTACTCCTGAACACAGGTTGGGAGGGGGGAGGGGAGACTACTCATACTTGGTCATTTCTAAAACTTTCAACTAAAATAAAGTAAAAAAGTGAAAAATATCTTTGATTTTTTAGTAAAAATAAATAAAAATACAACGTTTTTTACAGTCCGACTATTTTGTCGCAGAAAATGTGCTAAGAATATCACGGGAAAATTGAGAGGTGATTTAATCACAAAATCTTAGCATATGTTGATCTAAATTATTATCTCTGAATATAAATGAGTTTAAATAAAAGTAACATTTAGGTATCGATAAAATAGTTACATATCTACCTACTAGGCTCTAGTCTAGCCAGCTTGTCGACTTCTCTTAATCGATTTTAATTTACACTTATTATTCAATCATGTAGCTTATTTATTATTGATTTTAATTTTTACTTTCCTACCTATACTAGGTAAGAAAAGTATTGCAATCGGCTCAAATTTCCGACATGCAGTTTTCGACGGATCTATACGTTTCAGAGCCCCCTGAGTCCAAAATTATTGTCTGACATAATTGGGCTATGAAAAAAATTTAAAGTTTTTGATTAGCAATATTAGAGTGTTTTGGATTTTTTTCGCCGCTCCTGATAAAGCCTGTTTTTTTGAAAGTTAACGAAATTCTCTACCATACCATATAAAAATCGTTTATTTTGGGCAACTATTAACGAAGTTACAGCTATTCAATTTCCAATGTAAGATTACGAGTTCATATCCTGGTGTCAGAAAGGGGTGCATGAGAGAATAAAGATGACTAAGTGAAAGTAAGAAAATCACACAATCTTCACTATTTCCTCTACTTTTTACAGAAAGTATTGTTTGACAATACTGAGCTATGCCAAAATGTTTTTGATCAGCAATATTAGGAAGTATTGAAATTTTTACACTGTTCTACCTTAAGTCGTTTTGCATTGCTTTAGTTTATTAAACAAATCGTACTCAAATCTTATGTTTGATCAATTTTAAGGAAAATGTATCTAGTTCAATTCTTTTTTGTTTCTTTATGAACATATGTAAAGATATAAAAACTTTTTTGAAATAGGTAGGAAAGTCGTGTGAGTGGACACACCAGATATTTTTTCACCTCAAATTATTGGGGGGAGATCGCCTCTCTCCTCCTCCCCCGAAGTCTGTGCTATGCTTTAAACCCGTGTTATTTTGGAACTAGGAGGTGATTATGTACTAGGGTTTATTTTGAATATGAAATTACCCGGTGGGCAATTTCTATTCAGAAAATTTTCCTTTTGCCTTGATACAACACTGTTCCGTCCTCCAGATGATTTATTCAAATTTTTTTTTATTTTATTGACATTTACAACTGTATTACATGGAAAATACAATGTGACATTGGTAACATGGCATATACAACATGAAGAGAAACTACTCATTTGTAGAACTCAAATTAAAGTTCTATATTAGAAGGTCCCGAGGCCATCTTCTTTTCAGACGCCTCGGAGGGTTATCAGAGATCGAGGAGGAAGCAAGGTTTGAAACGAGAGGATTCGGATGGTTCTGCAGTTTCTTATGGAAGAATAGTTATCTGGATTGGGCCAAATCGGAAACATATGGAACATTAAGGTCTTTATGGATGATTTTATTTGTGACAAATTAAGGAGCGTTGAGGATTTTACGAAGGATTTTGGATTGTAAGGATTGGATACGAGAGGAATTCGATGGTTTAGTGGTAGGGTACTGAGCTTCCAATGCAAAGGTCCCAGGTTCGAACCCCGGCTCATGGCAGAAAATTTATTTATCTGTTTCATTGGCCGTGGGGCGACTCTGGGTTGAGAGTCCCTCCTGGGGCACACCCAGCCTCTGTAAAGTGGGTACCCTTAATTAAATAATTAGTTAAGGGGAAAAACCTGGCGGTTGAGCGTGATCTCGGTCAAATCACCTTGCACAGCCGTTGACCTAGAAACAGTACTTTCCCTAAATAGTACTGAACCCCAGACCCCCAGACCCTTCATGGGTTGTAGTGGTACAGGTTTTTTTTTTTTTTTTTGGATTGTAAGGATTGGATACGAGAGGAATTCGATGGTTTAGTGGAGCCCCAAAGCTCAATTCCGTAAGTCCAAATAGGTCTTATTATTGTCATATATATGAGTCGTTTTTGATTGAAAGGTTAGAGCGTTTGTAGTAGTCGAAAACGACGGGCGGTTTCTAGTCGTTTCAGTCTGGTATGGGGGTTTATTCAAAATGAATTCTAGTACATAGTCACCCCCTAGTTCCAGAATAACCAAATTTTACGGTGTGTTGAATTGAAAATATACGATAATAAGCTTGTAAAATATAAAATATTTGTCTGTAACAAGAAGGGCGATGATAAAAAGCGACAGAGCGAGGTGGGGGCTGCGTAGGGTGGTGTCCAGGGCACGAGATGTGGCGTGTCCCGGCGCAGTCCAGACTGGGAGGCGCCTGGAGTCGATTCTCGTCGTATCGATGTTAGGTCCCGGCCTCTCACCTCAGCGCCCTCTTTTAATTATCTAATTGTTTTTATTAGAGCGGGTTAACAGCATGCTTTATACTTCTCTTCACATCCTCGAACCAGAAGACATGGTAGAGTACCATTCAGGACTTTTGCCAGGATAAATACAAAATTCATCAATCATAAAAAATCTCAAAAGATACTTTTCTGACATCAAATCAATTCAAATATAAAATTTCGAACCTATAACTAAATTAAAAATCTGGTGCGCGCAACACACAACTTTCACTTACCGATCTACTTTGAATAGAAATTATTTTCTGGCAATGCTGGGCTAAATTAAAAAAATTTTTGAAGTGCATTTTAAATGGAGCTAAAGCTTAAAGATAACAAGTCATTAAGACCTTTATAATTACAAAATGTCTATTTAATATATCGACGACAGGCAATAAAAATCTAGTCACTCCATCTGCTTTTATAAACCACATAACTTTCTTTGCTTTTATAAACCACAGAATGACTAACAACGATTTAAACATTTTTGAGTGATGTCATTTTATTGATATTTTTAGTTGAAAAAGTTATCTATGCAGACAGTGAGTAAGTTGATTCCGGAGGTGGTGATTGCAGTGTTGAAATATAGAACTGAGAATAAAAGTATAAATTTAGGTACTACTTTCTTATGAAAGATGTTCTTAGGAAAGACACTTTATTAAATATCTGTAGAAAAAAGGTTTTTTTAGTCTCAACAATTAAAAAAATTTATTTTTTAAATTTATCCAAATTTTCACCTCTTCAGGGAAAAAAACTAGAGATCATATCTTTCCTCCCAATTGTCCGATTTTAACGATTTTTTTTTTTTTTTTTAGGAAAAACATAAACTTTTATGTTTCCATAAACTTCTAAAAAGCCATATACAATATCCCCAAAAAAGCGTATACTTTTTGTTAACACTATTTAAAGAGGACTATCGAGCAGACAAACTCATCTAAGTCATGTTTAAAATAAAAGTCATAAATTATTTGTGATTTTTTTCATCACTCTTCAACTGTGTTACAGTTACCCCACTTTTTGAAAAACTTCTGTGTTTAATAAGCTTTGGGTCCATATTAATTAAGATGAGGTTTATTGAGAAAAATTTGAGATTAAAGTACCCGTGTTATCAGCAAAAGTGATTACAATTAACTGTTGAAAAGCTTTTATTTTTTGTTTTTCCATGATAGTTCCCTATGAACAAATTATATATATATATATATATATATATATAAATTATATAAAAAAAAATAAAAAAAATACTGATTTTAAAAATATTTATTACGTAAAATGGTAATGAAAACTGTGTTTTTCTCCCAGATCTCAGTGATAGGAATTGATATGTTTTTATAAGTGACAAATTTAACGGATCTACAGAGTGGCTACCAAAGTGTCTATTGTATCTAATCCTAATATTTATATTTTCATGAAAATAATTTAAGTATTCAGTAGATTTCGTTGTTTTAAACGTAAATATTAGAGGTTATTCGGGTTTTTTTTTTTAATTGTCCTCTAATTAGACTACAGATAATCCAATTTCAGAAAAATCTCGTTTAATATACTCTAAGTCTCTATTAATTAACTAGTGGTTTGTTACCGAATTAGTTGAGATTCACCTCAAATCGAAAGCGCAAAATTTTCATTTTAATTTGGGGGACGATGATAAAAAAAAAAAAAAATGGCGTTAGTTCATATTATGTGTACAAATTCAGTATGACTATTGTGAAACGAACAAAAGGAGAGAAATTTTCATCATTAATGTGAACCACAGCTTTAGTTCTGATAGCGGATATTTGCAAAAACGGGTTTAACTGTCAGTATAATTAATCATTTATCATTTTTTTTTCCAGTCAATTAGTTAATTATTTATGCAAATTCTAAGAGCATAAATTGCACCATTAATAAAAACCCAGGTTTCAGGTTCATCAGTTTTTTTTATATAATTAAAAATAAATTCTGCAAATTTTTAAACAAAGAAATGAAAAACTTCAGATGAATGAATCAAAGTTCTTAACATATCTCCTAAAGGAGAGATCTAAGAAAACCTCCCTGAAACAAACACCCAGCCTTGCTCAATTATAAAATCAAAATAATTGCCTATTATGGCTTTATATCACTTGAGGTTTGGAAATAATCCTTTAAAGTGGTGCTATATCTTCCAATCTACTCATATTTGCGTAGATGACGCAAGAACCTGCCCCACCCAAGAAATTTTATTGCTCACTTTTTCATACAAACAGAGCAAAGGAAAGTAGAATTTTAAAAATTGGCGATCATACACAATTACACTTGCTGCGGTCTGTTCCACGTTTTCTCTTTGCCCCTTATTCTGAAACTTCTGAAAAAGTTTGATGGCAAAACTTGCGCCATAAAATCCCCTTCTGGCCACTCCTGAATGTATAAAGTTTATTATTTGTTAATGAGTGGAAAAACTATCTATTACTGGTAAATTTACCATAGTTACATACATGAATATTTAGTTATTGGTATTTTACATAGTCATTCCATATTATGGCATCATAATAATTTCATTAATATTTCTACTTCCCTCACTTATACCTTTCCCTCATCCTTTATATGTAGGATTGAAGGTGTTAAAGTCTCATTTCCATTATGACAATGAGGAGGGAGGAGCAGGCCACGTGGGGTGCACGTGTTTTTTGTGCCCTCCAGGGCAGGAGCATTAATACACAGCTTCCAGACCATGTGTCTCCTTAACCACATTCCTCTCTCAGTCCCGAGTTCCAAGCATTATATCTATAATATCATTTATATTAATGTATCATTTATCTCTTACATGTATGCTTATATTATCAACTTAGTATAAAAGTTATATTTTTAAATAAATAAATTTACTTTAATTACTTTAATCGTTTAAAATTCATAATCATACATGTATGTATATATTTTCGTTTATTATTTTCAATAATGAACCATTGTAATCGTCCAAAAAAAATAAAAAAAATAATTCTCCCTCCCCCTCAAAATTTGAGATGTTCCGTTTCACGATATGTAGGATTAGAAAATCGATTAAAATCTTTTTTGTCCGTACGCCGTCCACGGCTTTTCCCCGAGACTAATGGATCAATTTTTTTCAAATTTGGAATTGAAGTAAGAGGTCACCCGAGGATGATCCTTCTACCTCGACATTACTATCCGCCCTTGACTTCCAATATAGCGGACGAAAAACCTGTGTTGGTATAGACTGTAGCGCCTAAACGAATGTACCAATTTCAATGAAACTTGGCTAAAGTCTTCTCCTCGATAAACTTTAAATGTATCTATATTTAATGTTATATATGTATCTTTTATGTTATGTTATGTATCTTTAATGTTATTATATGTATCTAACGTACTTCAACGGAAAGAAGCTGGAAAAAAGGTATGAGGGGTGGTAAAATTACATTTCCGAATAAATCAAGAAGTATACAATTTTTTGTAATTTTTATAATCAATAGTTTCTAAGGTATTTGAATTTCCTAAAAAACAAAAGAAGTTTCATCGAAATCAGAGCATTATTAGTAACAGATATCGCGTTTTCCCCTCTTTAATTTACTTATCTTTACGTTATTATTTTATTCTATTTATTGCTTGTACTTTTTGATTATTATTTAGTTTATTTGCTTCTGATTATTTTATATTTTTTTGTTCATATTGTGTGTGTGTTATCTTACCTCTCTATAACTAATGTCTATGTGACAGATTGTTACATTTTCAATAAATAAAACACTAATAACTATTACATTACTTAGCCAAGCCTATGTATATGGAAAAAACATGTTTCCTTGAAAATAAATTCGATTTCTGGAATTTTCGATAAATGGAAAGTTTAATTGAAAAACTTTTTTTTGAAACCTGGTTATGTTCAATTAAATTTGAATTTAAAATAAAAATTTTGCCTCTAGTGAAGACAATTAGAAAATCTCACTATTGTAGGTACCACATATCTTTCTTCTCTAGTTATTATTTTTGAAACGATGAGAAATTTTTTTAGACAAGATAACAACCAAAAACTAACAAACAACTATTGTAAAAAGATTTGAGAAAAAAATATATGTTATCTGTTAATAAATAAATTTTTATAAGTAAAACGTGTCACAGTAGCATTAATAAAGTAATGAAATGAACAAAGTGAAAGACAATGAAATAATAAAGAAATGAAAAGTCATATTAATTTATATCGAACAAATAAATATCGATGTAAATCGAAAAAATAAGTAGCACATAAAATAAATAAGATATAATTGTACGCTTGTTGCGGCATAAGCTTGTGGACTATGAGTCTCACCGCTCCCCTTCGTTTCAATTGTAATTATTCTACAATCGATAATAATTGAATTACCACCTGGTGTGGTGATAAGAAAAAAAGAGCTAAGAAAAGTATATAGACGAATAATTATCTGTGTGCGTAATAATTGTCTGGTGTGTTTCTTTTATCTACGATGTCTCTAATTTTACTACTTTTTTAAAAATATTTGATGTGCGGCGAACTTGAGGACTTATTATTTTCATTTTGTTTATTTCATTAAAAGAATTTTTTTGTTTATTATTTTTATCAAGAAGTATATACAATAAATAAAATAACTTAAATATAAGTAAATTAACACATACGACTCGTACATACCTGTATACACTATTTACAATCAGGCGAGGGAACTCTGCGGTAAGCTTGTCCATCCAAGGATGGAGGAAAAAGCATGAAATCCCTTCGCTACTCGCAACGCGTCACTGGAACTAAAGCCAGTGGAGATTTATCAAGAGCGCTTTAGCCACGATACACTCATGTCTTGAGTGGAGTATCTAGCCATTACTAGAACTCCAATGTATAAAAACTACAAAAGGTCGCGGAACCACTGCCGTTTTAACCTTCTTGGAAGATTATAGGGACGAGAGGCGCTTGATAGGGATTTGAATAATACGTAGAGTTCTAGTTAAATTTAGTGAATTTTTCTGGGATAAGGTTTAGGATGAATGGGATATTGAGGTCATGGTGTAGGGTTTTGGTTGTTACATAGAAAGGAGCATCGACTATTGTTCTAAAGGTTTGAGACTGGAAGAATTGGATGGGTTTGATATTCGAATGTTTAGCAGTTTCCCACAGTTCAAGTCCGTAGGTCCAGATAGGTTTCAGTATGGTCTAATCTAATAGGTTTAAGGATTGCCCTGTAGATCTGTAATTTGTTTTCAACAGAAAGTTTACATTTTATATTTTGTAGTCTGTATAATTGGCCGTATTAACGGTAAAGTTACGGTCTTTTAAGTCTAGTACGAGGACTCCACGTTCAAGAAAGAAAAAAATCAAGATTTAATTTTTTTTTTTAATCACAACAGGTACTTAGTTTTTTAAAAATTATTATTAACACCCCCTCACAAAAGATGATTCCACAATACTTTCTGTAGAACTGAAATAGACATAAAGTAATAATAAGTTTAGAATAAAATGTTAACTATAAGAATCTCACAAAAGAGTAAATATAGTAATCATAGAAAATAGTAAGATGAAGTGATGTCAATCAATGGAAACATTTGATTTTATACACAGTGATTCTTATGAGGTAAGTAACAATCAAGAAAAAAATATGATAAAGATTTGAAAACGAGAAAAATAGAAGGAATGACGTAAATACAAATTTTAAAAGTGAATGAAAAGTCAATATAATTATTTTTACTTTCCTACCTATACTCCTCGCGCGGGCTCATTACCGCGTATGGGGAGCGTCCCACGGGTGGCGGATGTGGGGATGGTCGGTGGAAATTCCTTGGAAGTTCCTCCCGGCTAAGTCCGATGGACTCGCTGACCAACAATGAGAGGGGCCCTCCAGACTTGCTGGAGGGAGGGGACCTCCAGACTTGCTGGAGGTAGGGGCCCACCAGACTTGCTGGAGGGCGAGACGTAGGATTGAACGCCCTACTCACATATCTTTAGTTCACCAAACACCACAAAAAGTCATGGATCTCCCTAAGGTAAAACGCTCATTATCCGGAGGTAAACTAGTCCCCCGTTCGGGTCTCCGGGTGGGGACTGCTTTAGGGGATTCATGGCGCAAGTTGAAATATAGGGATTTAAATATTGGTACGTGGAACGTAAGGAGTTTAAACACAGCAGGGGGGCTAAAATCGGTCGCGAATGAGGTAAATGGGTACAATTTGGATGTCGTGGCTCTGCAAGAGGTTCGCTGGCCAGGGGAGGGCTCGATGAGGGAAGGGAAGTACACTATTTGGTACGGAGGAAGCGGGAATCATTGTTTAGGTACCGGGTTTCTAATTAGGCGTAGATTACTATCCGCTTTGAGGGACGTACAATTCTTTAGTGATAGAATTTCGGTAGCTACATTTCAGGGACGTTGGTTTAAAATCGCATTAATAAACATACATTGTCCGACCGAAGACAGTGACGATGAAGTCAAAAGTGAATTTTACGATAAACTCGAATGGGTTTATGATAAACTACCACGAAACTACATGAAAATAATTGTAGGTGACGCGAACGCAAAGGTAGGAAGGGAAGAAGTTTATATTCCGACGATTGGTAAAGAAAGTTTGCACGAATATAGTAATGATAATGGGATCCGTCTGATAAACTTTGCCATTTCGAAAAACCTGATAATTAAAAGTACGACGTTTAAACATAAGGATATTCATAAATATACTTGGACATCACCGGATTCGCAAACACGAAATCAAATCGATCATGTCTTGATACAACACAGCTGGCAAAGCAGTATAATTAATGTACGGTCTTATCGCGGAGCAGAATGTGGGTCGGATCATGAATTAGTAATCGCGAAACTTCGACAAAAACTTAATATAAAAAAGAGAAAAGAAAACCGTTTCGATTTTGAGAATTTTAATTTGGAAAAATTAAAAAATCCATCAATTAGAAACCAATTCGAGCTAGATGTTAAGAATAGATTTGAAGCTTTAGAGCTTCCTGACGAGGACCACGAAGATATTGACAAGTTATGGATAGAGATCAGAGATAATATTAAAGCGGTCGGTAAATCGTGTCTAGGAAAAAAGGAAAATAAGAATAACAAACCGTGGTTTGATGAAGATTGCTTAAACATGTGTGAAAAAAGAAAAGCCGCTAAATTAAAAGCTCTAAATAATCCTAGCGAAGACAATCTGGAATACTTCCGAATCTCAAAGTTGCTCAAATTGCTCAAAAATAAAAAAAGGGAGTATCTTAAAAATAAAATAATTGAAATAGAAACTAATAGAATCGA
Source organism: Nezara viridula (assembly GCA_928085145.1). Classification (NCBI taxonomy): domain Eukaryota; kingdom Metazoa; phylum Arthropoda; class Insecta; order Hemiptera; family Pentatomidae; genus Nezara; species Nezara viridula. Next base: position 21,628,062 of record OV725082.1, on the reverse strand, counting down.
AAATAACGTAAGAGACATGTACAAAGGTATAAACAGATCACGTAAATATGTAGGGCCCGTAACGTCTGGAATTAGAATAACAATATTCTGACCGATCCGGTTGACATATTGAATAAGTTTAAGGACCACTTTGACAATATTTTAAATACGGGAAATTGTGATCTGTGTCCTCCTTCTGAGTACCAGAGTGCTGAACCATTAATAGAAGGACCAAGTAAAGAGGAAGTTGAAGTAGCTATCGGAAAATTATAATCATATAAAGCAGCGGGAATCGATAATATTCCTACTGAACTAATTAAGGCATGCGGAGAAGCTGGAGTTTCTAAAATACATCGGTTGGTTAAAAAGATCTGGGTGAACGAGAAATTACCTGAAGAATGGAAAGAATCTATTCTTATTCCGATTCACAAAAAGGGTCCGAGGACGGATTGTAATAACTATTGAGGAATTTCACTCCTTCCAGTATGTTATAAAATATTCACTTTAATCTTAACCAGTCGAATCACGGAATACGCCGAGGAAATTATCGGAGACTACCAATGCGGATTTAGACGGAATCGTTCGACTATTGATCAAATATTTTCTTTACGGCAAATATTAGAGAAAAAATTGGAGTATAACGGTATTGTTCACCAGCTGTATATAGACTTTAAAAAGGCTTACGATTCTATTGACCGCCAGAAACTGTATAATATTCTAATCGAGCAGGGGATTCCAAAAAAACTAGTAAATCTAGTCAGAATGTGCTTGACGGAGACACTCAATAAAGTTAGAATCGGTAATAATTTGTCCGAAAAATTTGAGGTTCGTTCGGGCTTAAAACAGGGGGATTCTCTTTCGCCTGTCCTGTTCAATTTGGCATTAGAACATGCCATTAGGGAGGTAATGCGAACCGAGAAAGGGTTGGATCTGGGAGGGACAACATCCGTGCTGGGCTATGCTGATGATCTGGTACTGTTAAGCGAAGACGTTGAAACTATAAAACTAAATATGACAACGTTAATGAAAGCCGGTAAAGAACTAGGACTCGAAATAAACGTGGATAAAACACAATATATGGTTAGCTGCAAAAATGGCGATACTACTGGTGATATCGATATAGATGGTAATATGTTTGAACAGGTAGATAAATTTAGGTATCTAGGTTCTACGATAACTAGAAAAAACGAAATTGAAGAAGAGATTAAGGTTAGACTGAAGGCGGGGAATGCTTGTTATTTTTCTGTGACAAAACTGTTCGCGCCTCTTGTCCCGAAACTTAAAAATTAGAATCTATAAAACAATTATCTTGCCTACAGTTCTTTATGGATGCGAAACTTGGCCGCTTACATTAAGGGATGAGCAGCGTCTTAAGGTTTTTGAAAATAAAGTATTGCGTAGAATATTCGGACCGAAGAAGGATGAGTTAACCAGAGAGTTCAGACGGTTACACAACGCCGAATTGCGTGAGATGTATCCGGGTAATATAATTGAGATAATTTCATCGCGGCGAATCAAATGGGCTTGTAAAGTTGTTGGGCTTAGTAACGAGAGAATTCCTAAAAGGTTAATATTTGCTGTGCCGAATGGTAAGCGTCCGAGGGGTAGACCGAAGCGAAGGTGGGAAGATTGCATTAAAGCCGATCTGAAGGGACTGGGTTTGGACGGCGAACGGTGGAGGGAGGTGTGTAACAAGCGATTGGTGGTGTCGGCATCGGACCTTCGGGTTCGCTAAGCCTTATTATTATTATTATTATTCCTACCTATACTAGGAAAAGAAAGTATTGCGATCGGGTCAAATTTCCGATATGCGGTTTTCGACGGATCTATAAGTTTCAAAGCCCCCCCTGAGTTCGAAATTACTCCTGTTAAAGTCTGTTTTTTTTTTTGTTTTTTTTAAGTTAACGAAATTCCCTACAAAACTATATAAAAATCGTTCATTTCGGACAACTATTAACGACGTTACAGCTGTCCAATTTCGTATGTAAGAATACGGGTCAAAACGGCGAATGAGAAAAAAATGGAAAGGAAGTGAAAATAAGAAAATCTGTTGCCCGCATGACACAACTTTCTCTCAACTTTTAACAGAAATTATTTTTTGATAAAATTTGGCTAGGGTAAAAAAGTTTTTGATTAACAATATTAGAGTGTATTAATTTTTTCACGCTGATATTCCACAAGACAGTTTAAATTGCTTTAGTTTATCTAAGAAATTGTATTTAAATCTTTTCTAAAGAAACGTTTTAGTTTAAGTTTAAAAACTATTTTCAGGAAAGTAAATCTAATTAATTTTTTTTTTGTTTCTTAATGGACATATTTAAAGATATAAAAAGTTATCTGAAATAGGTAGGAAAGTCGTGTGAGTGGACACACCAGATTTCTTATTATTAATTTTGCTTTTATTTTATTTACATATGTTTGGAAATATAGTATAAGTGTACTATTTTCTCATTATTATTATACTTTATTTTGTTCTTTTTTTGTGATATAATGTTATATTACTCAATAATTTAAAAAATCAGCTGACTGCTTAATTCAATGATCAGCTGCTGCTTTGCAATTAGCTGTGTGCAGTTCCACGCCATTTTTGTTGATTCTATCTATTCGTCTGGATTTTGGCCTCCCACGTTGTTTCTTGCTAACTACTGTGGTATCCATTGATGTATAGTTTGCATCACCACTCCATTGCTGATTTAACTCTTACTTTTCTTAATTCCTAAAGATTTAATTTATAGTAATTTTATTAATATACATTAAGTCCTTGAAAATTATCATAGATGGTTTATCATTACTCCCCTCTGTAACGAATCCACTTTAAAAAAAAAGAAACATACAAATCTATGTCAATTTCGTAATAAAAATATCTTAACAAGCGAGTTTATCATTATCACTGGACTAATTCCGTTCATTAGTGACTCGATCAACCACAGCGATTAGATGAAAATAATCAAAAGATTGGATATATAAATGAGACATTTCTCAGAATTAATTGACACAATCCGGGGCGATTAGTAAACAATAAAAAATATTTATCTTTATGAGGGTATCGCTGGTAGCTGACCCCTCGGAGCCAAAAGAAGGCATTATATAAGGAGATCCCTGCGCTGCTCTTACAGATAGCATATCTGTCAGGATGTGAGCTCTGCTCCTCTGATAGTCTCTATCTAGTTCACGGCTGATAGCTGCTCTTCAAGACTAGGGTCTTGGGGGACAGAGCTCAACGTTTGCAAAATCTCGGAACAGCAAAATGCACGTAATAATCTTACTGCCAGAAAACTTTCTTTGTTTGAGAAGTTTCTTGTTTGTGTACCTTCCTTATAGTCCGTGGCACAGACTCCTTTTTATTAAATTATTAACATATTACTAAAACTTCGTGAATGGCTTCATCTTAATCCTTCAATTTTTTTATTTCACAAAAATTGTCTGAAATGAGGCGGTTTCAATCTTGATATCGGTGACCTTTATATATTTTATGAGGTGCTAAAAGCACATGAACAGCCATTTGCTAACATAGTTTGATCATAATATCGAGAAAATAGGCGACCTACCAAAATATTGGGCCGTCTGGTGTGATGTTCACTCCAACAATATAACGAAAACTCTTTGAATTGGGGCGTTTCCAATCTGGAGGGAGTCAAACTCTGTTTATTTAATATAACTAAACCACGTTAATACTCATTTTTTTCTACTTGGATCGTAAGATAAGTTGATCACAAAATCGATAAAAAAAAAAAGGGGCGGGCCTTCAAAAATATTGAGCCGTTTGGCTTGACCTACACCCCCAAAATTTCAGAATAACGAGGTTACATAGGCCAAACGTTCCAGTATTTTTTTTAGGCCACCTTTTTTATCAATGTGATTAAGTCATCTTACGATTCAAATGAAAAGCAATTGGGTATTCATTAGTTTTTAATAGTGTAACCTAAATAGTGCACGTAGCAAGACCAAGTATAGTATAAAAAAAGAAAGAAATCGTTATAGTGAATAAAAATTAAGGCAAAATAGTTACTAATATTTGAAAATTTTAGTCACTATATGTAAATAATTGGTATAACCAATATACTTTTGTATTTTACTCTTCCAATTTTTCATTCGGACTTAGTTAGGTTCCTCCAATTCGAAAAATAACCGGAATATCTCTCTATTGACTGCGAGACTCTTGCGCAAGACTCGTCTTTGTCTTGCATTTGGGCAACACTAGGTTATAACACTTTATTGAAGTAATTAATTTAATTTGATTTCCAAATTCAAAACTCCTAATTTCTGAGAATTTTATTAAATAAAAAAGCGTTACGGTTACGATAAGATGTCGCCATTTATTTAGATTTAAACATATGTTAATAATTTGATTAAAAAAAGTGTCTGTAATGCGGGTTACAAGTACCATTACTCTTGTTACATTGTGTTTAACGTTTCGGGAAATGTTTAACTAATTTTCCTGATAACCGATCAGAGAAGTCATTATGAAAGAGCCAGTTCTAATGTACAGGAGGTACTAAATGGTACTAATACTATCTCAAGAGTTTTGATCATGCTCAAATCTTGCTGGGTCCAAGCTTGGTCTTTCAAATGTGCAAGATCATGATAGCCTATATACGTCAAATAGCTGCGTCAATAAACGTAGCTAGTAAAGAAAAGCCTTCAATTTATATTAAGGATATTGACATGATTTTTTAATAAATAAAGTACAACTTTAATACATCCATAAATTTGATTACGTATAACAGTTTGAAGGTATATAGTTTTGTAGCGGAGTAGTGCATGTGAATTCAAAAGGCACTGGTGAACCAGGCAGTAACCCGGTTGGATCATATAAAGTTGTTGATTATGTATTGTAAATCTATTATTGACACGAGCAGATCTACGGAGGGAGGGAGAGCTTTCGGGCTGAAGCTCACCCAAAATGGTTAAATATAATCATGCTTTATGAAAAAAATTATCTTTAAAAGTATAATTGTTCGTCTAATTACAGTTAATAGGACTTCAACAATCACTTAAAGACCATTTCATATAGGTAGTTAGTTTCTTTCTTCCGAAATCATGCTAATATATTTATATAAAAAAAAACTTTCGGACTGAAGCTCTCCCTCCCCCAGAAAAAAATTAAATCCTGGATCCGTTAGTGATTATTGATGAAAATATTATGAAGATTTATTAGTGAGTCAGTGGAGTCAGTCCGTGTTCTTGACGTGTCATTGGAGGGGAGGTGATGTAGCGGAGTAGTTGCATGTGAATTCAAAAGGCACTGGCATACCAGGCAGTAACTCCTCGCTTGTATTATAAAAAGTTGTTGTTTTTTGTATTATAAATCTATTATTGATAAAATATATATTTGTATATTATAAAGATTTATTAGTGTATGTTGTTGCATTAGGTCATAGATCATATATCGTATACACTAAAGTTTTTATCATTTTTATGAAAATCGAAACACACTGCTGCCTAAATCGAGTGCAGAGAGGAACAGAGTGCAGCGAACAAAAAGCAGACTAAGACTGGTTATCCATTTAGTCGAATCTCTGCCTGGAATCCGATTAGATGGAGCGGGGTTTCCGAAGCCATCGCTTTCACAATGCCATAATATCGGGGTCTTCTTACAAAGTCTTCTTATATTAGTTCAACCGAAATAATTTACAGTTATTTATTGAAGTATTAATTTGTATTAGTGTTAACTGTTAGTGAATATTTCGATGAGCTTCTAATAAATTTTTCAATCGCATAATTGTCCTAATAAAAGTGTATCCCAAACTTTTAACGTTTAACCGACATCAGCGAAACATGTGTATTTCTTTATACAATATAATATTATCAAGATAGTCTATTCAACACATACAATTTGAAATAAAACTTAATAAGTGATTAGCTTGTTCCATTGGAAAATATCCCTCCATTTTAATAGTTAAACAATAGAATACAGTTATCCCAGCACTATACTAATCCGTTATTGTACTCGCTTAAGATCTAATTGTTTGGAGCATTTGAATCTAGGTTTTGCACTTTTTTGTGAATTAGATTGAACCGTCAGATTTCCGGTGTGTAACGCTCGGGTAAAGTCAGCTGGAGTGGACTTAGTGAAACGTTTTTACATATGGATTAAAATATCTCAATCCATACAGATTTTATTAGAATAATACAGAGATACATATGCAGAGTAATTAAATAGTAATAATAAAAAATTGAAAATAGACATGAAGTAAAAATAATGAAAAACGATCATTAAATCATTAAGTAAATAGTTTATATACATATTTACGGTATTATTTATTTAAAATTTTATGGGGACTGGATGGATAAGAAATGATTGAACAGGCAGGATTTAAAGGTAAGTAGGGTATTGGATTGACGGCGTAGGAAGGGATGGAGTTCCATAGGGATGAGGATCGGATAATGAACGATCTGTCGAAAGCAGCGGTTCGGTGGACCCTTATGTAAAACATCAGAAGACCGGGAACGAACAGAGGATTTGAATTGAAGGAGTTCGGAGATGTATGAAGGGCGGTGGGATTGAATGACTTGAAAGATGAAGGATGCGAGGAAATACCTACGGCGCTAGGAAGAATAAAAGCAGTTCAATTTGCTTAAAAATATCTCAGAAACTGAAATTCGGACCTGCATGGGATGAGTGAGGGGAATGTATAACATTTCAACCTCGCCATATTGATGTTTTCATTTCTATCGTGTGGCCTAAAGCAAATACATTAGTTTTATTTATTTATTAAGTATATCAAATTTTATTTAATGACTTTTAATAATGTTATTGAAGGAATTTAAGAATTGAAATTTAAAATTCGTTACTTCTACAAAAAATTTGATATCTCATGAATCAAAATGTATGCCAAAGAGATCTATACTATTATATTAAATATGTTATAGATTGTAATTACGAAACACTAAATAGTTAAGTTTGTAAAATAACAGTCATTAACGACTCGCTCAACTTTCATTACCTCTTTGGACGCAACATTCATCACAAACTATGTCTACTGTATCATAGCCAAATCAACATGTTTTGTTTAGGTTTGTAGATATAATTTAATAACATATTCAAATGGATGATGGTATTAAATTACATTTTTCGAGTTATGAGAAAATGAATTGAAATTCTCTTTATTAATTATTGGTCTTGTCAGCACCGTCAATTGATACCTTATATTTCAAGGGACGAGTCTAAATTTTGTGACTTACTTGAAGAAAATGTTTAAGTAAACATGCATAGTCATTCGTCCAACTTCATTTGAACGTTCTGTCAAAATGGAAGTCTTTCATGCCATTTTAAATTGAAACAGTCCGTTATCTCCTTTACTTACCTATTTTTAGTAGAAGAAGAAATATAAAAATGGCTGAAATGAGTTATTTTTCATGGAAACAGAAAACCTTTATTCAAAGTAATGCTGGCCAACTAGTATACTGATCTATCTCTATTCGAATTGATTCAATTTTGTATGCCGGTGCGACTCATCCTCTCCTCTCCCCACCACTTATAAATTTGGCACTTTTTTTTTTTTTTATTTGTTTTTATACATTTACGTTGTCTGTAAGAGAGGAGGTGCAGTTAATGTTTACTTTAAAAAAACATCATCTAAGAATAATGCAAACTTTATGTACTGGATATTCCTCTTTCATTGGACGCCAGTTGTTAATTATTAAAAAGATATGTACCAAGAATTGGGCACTATCAGAGAACAATATATTATTGAAATTGGAATAAAACTCGATAAGGGTGTGCTAATCGATAGTATGACCACATCACCCCACCCATGCGCTCTCTTTGCTTTATCTCAACATTCAAATCTAAATTACGGTCGCTGGTTACTGACTCTTAATAAAACTTGTTGCATTCCTTACAGATGTTATCTGCTGGAATTTAAACTGTCCATAAAATATATAGACCAATTCTTCATTACTCATAAATATTATTGAATACAATTTTTATAAAAACTAAGGTCGATAATTTAATCATAAAACTTATCTATACATTACTAAAATATAAACCCTTTCGTGAAATCTTCTCATTGGGCTCTGGAGGTGTTGCCCAAAATGGATGATACCAAGATGATTTAAGTAGATGCTGAGGGTTGTTAAATACCAGTTTAATTTTGTAATAAATCGAATTCCAGACCATCTTGTTTTTTTTTACCAAGACAGCATAGAATTTTTGTCTAATGGTTTGTGGAATACTAATACTATAGTACTTGTAGACTTGTAGAAATAAACGACACCAAAATCTCATAATCTCGCCATGAATTTATGCGTCAAGATATTCTTTGATAGTGTGAATGATAGTTCATTATAAAGAGGATGAAATGCTAAACATTTCCGTTGCTTGTGGTATGCAGGTCCGATTTTTAGTTTCTGAGATATTTTAATCCAGATCTTCAGTAAAATTCGTTACATTTGGTTTTCGATACTACTTTTCTATTTAAAGGGCTAAATAGAAAAAGAGACCCTTGAGATTCTAAATGTCTAACGAAGAATTTCGTAACTATAATAATTACGGCGGCATAAGCCAAAACGTTCCTTAGCTATCACTGGTCTGCCTATTCTTGTTGTTATCCTTAACTGACCAGAGCGCAGAGGATATTCAAATATACCTAGCTGGGAGTCCTTAGGGCCGAGGACACAATATGTCGCATGCCGGCGGCCTGCACGCCACGCCCGATAAGCCGACCTACATTCGCCCAAAGGTCTCTAAAACACTTTCCTTGCTGCTCGGGGCTCAATATATCGTCGAGGAGCAGGTACAAGTAATGTAATCCATAAAAAACTTTCAGAGACTTTGCAGCCTCCGTATACCAAAAAGAAATTTCAGTAATTAAGAGGAATATGGTTTACCAAAAGTTCAACGGCACGATATCTCGATACATTGCCAAGATATGATATTTTAAAGGTATTCACAAAAAGATATTAGGTATTCCCCATATTTTTCTTTTATAACGTTTTTCACCAATTTCGGAATATATGATAATATACTAAAATATTGCAACCTATACGCAGACAAATATTACTTTACCAGGTTATCATAGCAGCTAAATCAAAATACACAATTTTCAGAAATACTTGGTAGAATCTCACGCAATAAATTTTAGAACTACGATTTTGAAAATTTGCTTTATTTTATCAGGTTTCAAAACTCTGCACTTATACTCAGAATATAATACATATCGTCGGCACCATGTTAACCAATGTGATCCTGTTTAATGTTGCATATTCGTTACTTTAACACGATGCCGATTATGTTCTCAGTATAAGTGCAGAGTTTTGAAACCTGATAAAATAAAGCAACTTTTTTTTTAAATTCCCAAAGTTTTAAAAAACAATGTCATCGGTTTATTGAAAAAAAGTCATTAAGTGCATTTTTGGTATTGATTAACTTAAAAAATCTTTTTGTGAATGTTCATATTATTTATTTATACAACTAACACTGTGAGTACATGGAAATGGAACACACCCTTTTATTTATCACATATACACTAATTGCACAATAATTTGGTTTCGCAAAAAAATAATCATCGAAGTTCTTAATTATGTGAATTCTTCTTTTTTGTTGGGAAGCTGTTTAATTTTCTTTATTTTTGGCAATAAAAACTATCGTCCTATTGCACTTTTTTCTATTATGGTAAAAAAAATTGAAAAATTTCTCCTGAACCGCCGAACTGAAGTGGTACCAAATCACCAGTTCGGCTTTCGTTGTTATCACTCCACTGTGCAACAGTGCCATCGGACAGTAGACACTATCTCTATTGTTTTTGAAAAAAAATAATACTGCTATGCGTTCTTCCTTGACATATAAAAAGCATTTGATAGTGTCTGGCACAATGGCCTATTATGGAAATTAAAACCGAACTTAGCTTCTACTTATTTTCTAATTCTTCAATCCTTCTTTCTTAACAGGTTTTTCTGTGTTTCCGTAGATTCTTCTGACTCCTCTTTATTCCCTCAACATACAACATGGCCGACGGACCTACTACAATAAATACAAAATGAAACTAACCAAGAAAACTCACAACTAACCAGTAATATATCAAATTTGCTAGGTGCGCTGCAGCGCAGGTGCAAATGGCAGAATACGTCAAAAATAAATAATTAAATAATAATAAATAAAAACTTCCAAGTATACAAACAATTAGTTTATTTGTTAAAATTTATGTCAAGTTGACGGTTCGAGATATTGTTCCCATCTTCGAAACTTTATTCCCATACTTTCATTTCAATTAATGGGTGAGTTTTTGTGTAATATATAAAATAATAAAAATATACTATCTGGAATATGATATTATGGGACTAATATTAGTTAGGACTAATATAGGGGCTATTATTAGTCCCATAAATGTGATACTCCAAATAGTATATTTTTATTATTTTATATATAAGACTAAAACTTCAAATTATGATAAAGGAACCAACAATGCTTTAGCCATTAATTGGTATTAAAGTATGAGAATAAAGTTTCGAAGATGGAAATAATTTCCCGAAACGTCAACTTGACATGAATTTTAACAAATAAACTAAATTTTTTATACCCTTTTTTTTATAAACTTAATTATTTGAGTTTCTTAATGATTTTTTAAAATAATCCGATGATATTTCAACTTTGCCAGAGGTGCCCATCCTTAAACTCTCCCCTTCTTAAAAACAATGCAAAAGTAGGATAGACATCGTAAATCATACAAAATTACACTTATTGTTCTATCCCATGTTTTCCTCCTAGTTATGTATTTTGAAACTTTTCATTTTAAACTTCTTAGCCCCATCAAAAATGTTTCTCTCAAAAAAATCAAAACCCAGTCAAAATGTGGTGCCCCCCCTTCAAAATTTTTGTTGCACAATTCTCGCCATGAAATCTCCTTCTGGGCACCCCTGAAATTTGCGGAACTAGCTTAGAATACATTATCCGTAAATCGCTCCAAGTGGAAAACTCACCTACAATCATCGAGTCGTTACACTTGTGTTTAATATTAATAAGGATTTACTGTGTATTAACAAATATTTAAAAAATCGATCCAGTAGACTCGCAGAAAATATGCGGATATTTTTTTATTCGATTTTCAAGTTCTACGTATTCTGAAATGTAAAACCTCAAATTTTGGGGTGGAGAGAGGGGAGAGGTTAAGTCTTTAAATTTTGTTGTCGATTACAATGGTTTATTATTGAAAATAATAAACTAAAAATAGATGTTAAAATAAATTGTTCAGTTATTTATGAACTAATAATGTTGAGGGTGGCTAATATGTGATTATTAAAGTTTTTCGTAAACTTTATTATTATAAGAAAATTCTTATAAACAAGATAGAGTACACCAACAGTTGTATAAGTGAAGATATTGGCACCTCGGCTAGGGACGACTGCGCACGTGGGCCACACGTGGCCAATCCGGGTCCTGGTAGCTGGTATCCTAGGCAACCCATCTCCGCCCCCGTCATTGGACCTCTTCTGGTCCTTCCCACTTATACATTATATCTCTACTCCTCTGCTATGGTCTATATTTTAGCTTAAAAAAATTATTTTACTAAATTCATGATCTCAACATCACTAGAAGAAAAAAAGTACAATCAAGGGCTTTTAAATACAAAAATAAAATAAAAAGGCTCTTTTCTACTTTAAGCACTTCAGAAATTTTGAATAATAGCTCATTACAAAGAGGATGAAATTCTAAACATTTACCTCGCTTGCAGGATGCAGATCCGATTTTTAGTTTCTGAAATATTTTAATCCAAATTCAAAAACACTTCCAAAATTCACTGGTGTGCTTAAAGTAGAAAAGAGCCAAAAAATGTTTATTCACCACTGCTAATTATATATTTGGTTATATATTTAATAAAAGTAAGATAATGTGGAATAAGCAAGGTTTAGTAGTATATAATGCTTAATCATTCCGTTAAATCCAAATCTTCTACTAAATAGAGTTACTGTTGAAAAAAAAAAGTGGGTTTACACACTTCTTTATCCAGAGAATCAAATATGGCAGACCATGTATATTGATCGCATTTGTCCTAACCGTGGAACCATCATAAAAATAAAAGCAGGTGTAAAATTCGTCAAAGAGGACATTAGATGAACTAACTTCATTTGAATCATACCAGAAGCCATTCAATTTAATAACTCTTAAGAAAAACAATGAATCTATCTTTTGTTACTTAATAAAACATATGATGAATCGGACACGACCTATTACCATAGAGAAACCTGTCTTTTAAACACTCTTGTTTTCCATAATTTATGAAATGTGCAGCAGCGTTTTTAAGGAGCATGGACTTTTCACAAACCAGAGATTTCCTAAAGGTGAAGCGTAACGAGTTGTTCTTCCGATTTGTTGATTAAATTGATTCTTTTAATTATTTTTTACAACAGTTTTGAGCCACTTGAATCGTGTCATTTCAATTACCTGACTGGACATTTACTATCAGAAGATCAGATTTTGCTTGATAGTTGAGAGTACTTTTCGCAGTATATACAAACGTGGAAACTGCAAGATGCTGAGCATCATTAGCGGATCCAGGATTTAATTTCGGGGGGACTTCAGCCCGAAAGCTTTTTTTTTTTTCATAAAAATAACGATAATTACTTTGGTAAAAAAGAAAGAAACTAAATACCTATATGAAATGGTGTTTAAGTGATTCCTAAAGTGCTTTTAAGTGTAATTACACGAACAATAATACTTTATGAGATAATTTTTTTCATAAAACATGGTTATATTTTACCATTTTGAGGAGAGTGGGCATCAGCCCCAAAGCCCTCCCCGTAGATCCGACCGCGCTGAAGATTGTTTTTTCTGCAAGACAGAACCTAATTTTTGTCTTATTGTACATAGGTGTGAATGTGTTTTATTTGTTTTGTTATTACTCGGCTGGTCTGTTTTTTTAATTATCTTGTATATTACTTTATCTTTTTATTTATATATATATATATATATATATATACTTTTTTTTTTTTTTTTCCTTTCTTATGTACATATTGTGTGAATGAATACTATAGCACTAGTACCAATGCCCTTCAGTGTGGCAGACTGTATTAATACTCAATAAAAGTTTAAAATAAAAAAATAAAAAATTTGTCTAATGCTTTGTACTATTGTCCAGACTTGTATTGGTTAGACTGGTAGAACTAAACACGATATCGAAATTTTATTATAATCTTCTCCGTACATTTACGAAATTAGTACCACTTTAAAAGACGCCAGACTGCGTTAAAATCGAGTGTACTAGCGGCCATATTCAACACACATTTCTTAAATAAGTTTTTTCGACTTTAACACATTCAAGATGTTTACTATACTTAGCACTGGTTGCATGAATACTCATAATTTAAATTTAATATAATTAGCATTGATTCTAAATTTCTTTAATTTTGTATGTAGATTTATATTTAGTAATTTAGAACGCATTAAACAAGTTGACGACATTAAGTTTCTGAGTTCATTTAATATCATTTAAATTACCAGAGTAAAAATGACATCAGCTGTTCTATATCCACCATTTTCCAAAGTGGTACCAGGTTTGACGTCATGTTTAACAACAGCAGTGAAGCTGTCTAACTATATGGACAATTCTACAATGACAGAAAATTACCATCGTGTAAACGAGCCTTAAAAGATACTTTGTACGTACTATTGTAAATTAATAATATTTAATAAGTTTAATAGTGTGAATGTGATCCTGTCTTTCTGTAACTTATGTCCAAGTGACAGAATGTTGGAATGCTCTATAAATAAATAGTTAAAAAAAAAATTGTATTGAAGGTGATTAGTATTCAAAAGCAACACTGTCTAGCTTAACATATTGTTGTAACCTTCCTGTAATTATATTCTTATATCTTATAAATAATCTTATCAACCGTTTTCTATAACACATACATATCCCTCAAGGCAGGGTAGGTACTAGGTACTACTAAATTGAATCATCAATCTCATAAAAATGGTCGTGATTGAAATAATGTGGGTTTGAGTGTAATATTTAAATTTTTAAAAAATCTTAGAAACATTTAGTTATTATAGCTACTACAGCGATTATTTAAAGTCAAATCTTAAGTATAATATAAAATTCCGGCCAGAGGAACTAAAGCTTGAAATAACCTAATTTCCTTAATTCTATGGAATTTCACTGACAGAAATATATATATTTTTAATGCAGTGAAAACGTTTAATTAACCATTATATATTGAAACAAGAAGCTTTTCTCATAATTATTCACGAGCTTCGAAAGATAGTATCGTAAACTTTCTTGTCTTATCTTAACCTTACCTCCCCCAAAACTATTGTAATTATTTCTGTTAGCGATGTATTATAAAACTGGAGTATGTCTATGCAATACAAATTATTTATTATTTTTAGGAACACATTTTTTGTATTAATGAAGCAACCGTGACACTAATAATGTATGCCTGGGTAAAAACTAAATATGATATGCTCTGGAATACAAATCGTGTAAATTTTAGATGGTTCGCCCAGACCAGCTGACTTGCCAATTGTTTCGAACAAATCTCTCTTGCTGATAAAATGCTCTTCAAGATAATAAACCTGCATCGTCCCCTTAATATCATCCTAACTGCTCTAGCATTTGACTCCATTTTAGCAGCATCTTGAAATATTCTGTTCATCTGTCTACTATATATTCGTTTAGCCATATAATTGATACTGATCCTTGTTTTCTTTTCCGAGATTTTGGCACTTCTTTTCTCGTTTGCTTAATGTATTTTTCCAATTTTTGAGTTCAATTTCGCATTTTCCCTCATTTTAGAATCAGTTCTGGTTACATAGAAGTACATATAGCTTCGCCGTTTTCATCTTTCTTTGTGAAGAGAGAATAATGCATTCAATATTAAAATTTCCTATTTTTTTATGATATGGTCCAATTTCCGAACAAAATAAAGGAAATACAAATTAATTCTTTTATTTGTGATATATGAGTTTTACTAAACGACCCATCAACTATTCATTATGTGTAGTTCAGATTAGGTATATATTATTTTAGTTCATAAAACAGTTATTAATATGACTCGTTTCCGGGAAGTATGTATAATTTAAATTACCTCAAAGAATCAGTAAATATATAAAACAAAGTTAAATTGCAAACTTGAAATAAAAAATTCAAGATATTCAGCAAAGTATTTTTGAATTAAGTTTTATTATTATAATTATATAATTTTTATAATAGAGGCCTTCTTAAACGACCTCCGGTATAGAATAAAGGAAGTTCAATTTTTAAAAAAATTGTTCAATTTTTAAAAAAATTGTTCAATTTTTTTTGGACAATTAAATTATGACATTAATATTTGTTCGTTAATATAATCAATATAATGTACCAAAAACGTTATTATAGCACTATAACTAAGCCATTTATGAGTACTGAATGGTGTGGTAGAGGCCTGTAGGCACCCACGCCAGTACCGCTTTTTTGCCGCTTAAGTGCATTTTCTACGGAACTGCTTCAAATATTTTAAAAAATAATCAGTGTTTTAGAAAGAATAATATATTCTCTTGATGTGTTATTTCTGCACGTTTTTCGTTATTGTTGGCCATTTAATTACAAACGACGCTTGATTTTCAACTTGAAAATTTTGTTCTTGAACAAATTGACTTTAATGGTGTTTTTTACTACCTAAGTCAATTATTTTTTAATATTTTTTCATGTTTTCTTATTTTCTGACTATTCAGATTTAATAACAGACCAACTATGACGAAATTAAGCCAAATGCTGATTCTCAGTTATCAAAAAATTAACCAAAGTCAATGTCGTCAGTCCTCCATATTTGGACGCCATTTTGTTCACTTTTTTTGTGGGAAAATTTGCTTTTTTTTTTATTAAATAGTTATAAGGAACACAACGATATGCAATTTATAGGGATGTGGGAAGAGGGAGGGTGCACGGTAAGGGGGTCTGGACTAATACAAGAAAAAAAAAAAAGAAACTTTTAACATCACTGGATGCAACTTATGATTTACCACGTTACTGGACTATAGCATAACGAACTAAATACTATCGAACTATAGTAAAATCTACCTTGATGGGCTAATCCTGCATTAAATCTTGAATTATTCTATTTTTATTATTACAATTATTTTTGTTTTATGGATCCATTTAGTTTACATTTTCTTTTTAAATAAATTATTATTATTAATAATGAAATATTCCTCAGACTTTTCCTACATTTTATTCACGTTACATGGACATTTAATCTTATCTTTGTGTTCCGATGATCTTTAGCTGACAGGTTGCAAGAGACAGTAGAAGCCCTGCGCATGAGGCGATCTTCTAAATTTATTAAATTGGCTAAATAGTCATTGATAATGGCCCACATCACTAAAACACACACAAAAAAGACAGTTACAAATATATTATGTAGTACAATGTATTTGTTAATATGTAACAGCTATTGAACATGGATCAATCGACGTAGGAATGTATATTATTCTATACTTAGGTAAGCTATTTTTCTTTCTTCCTGAGGAATGTCTTCCAATTCCTTCCTCCTTAGTTCCATTATAGCCTCATTATCGATAACACCTGTAACATAACTCTTAAGAAATAATTTTGATCTTAATAAATCGATACTTATCGATTTGGTGACATCAACATTCATTTTTAAAGTACTCACCTTAGATTATACAATACATCAGCAAATTTTTATTTTTAGAGATATTTTTCCCAGTCAATGGAATCGAACATCAAATTACAAACTATTTTTTTTTTATTACTTAAAGACATTTACAACTGTATTCAATAAATACATCTAGTAAATTAGAACATAATGAAGAGAAGAATAGTTGGGGTGCTCAGTCAAAAAAGGAAGGCAAAAAATAAATATTATAATTTATTTTTTGCCTTCCTTTTTTGACTGTGCACCCCAACTATTCTTCTCTTCATTATCCACGACAGTCAACCAATTACCAATTATAAATTAGAACATAATGTATATAATGACTTGAAAAACACTTGCTGAGTAATGGTAGCACTCTAATAAACAATTTAGTTTTGCTTTCTCACTATCAAAGATGGGGCATTTTGTATCCCTACGGGAGGTTGAAAACATTTTACTCTTTGAATACTTTAAAGTCAAGATCGGACAAAGATGCTTAAAAGTAAGAAAGAGTTCAAAGTATGGAAAGGATCATGGCAACATGATGTAATGTCATTCCTGCTCTTCAACGTAGTGTTAGAATCCGCAATTCGTAAAATGTTTACGGAAATCCAATTTACCATTTTCTGACACATCTGGCTATCACGGACGACTTGTTAATATATGGAAGACAAGGTTGAAATTGACGTTCAGTTTATGTAAACCGCACAAAGATACAGTGAAGATTGGACTATTCCACAGAGAGAGTACTAAATACAGTGCCGTCCAAAATTCAGCAAGCTTGGTAGTTTTATAATTTGGTGGAACCTCCAGAATCGCAGCTTGAAATGGGGTTGACTGAAGATCCTTAAGTTTAAGATGTCTGTTAAGAAAGGCAAAGTTCGTAATCTATAAGACAAGATTCAGGCCAAATATCACCTACTGCAGTGGATCATGGATCCTAAAAGCAGAAAACAAGAGAGTTTTCTCAACAAAGTTGGGGACATGGGTGCCCATCCCCCCAAGATCAATGGCGCATGACCACTCCTCCTCCCCTCCTAAGATATTTTATTTCTCTTCTCTTCTTAAAAACAGTGCAAGCTAAAATAAAATTTTAAAAATCATAGGTCATATACAATTATACTTCCAATTTTCTGTACAATGATTTTCTCTTGTCTCCTGATTTGAAACTTTTCGGTCCCGAAAATTCAAAACCCCGTCAAAACGTGCGCCCGCCTCAAAAATTTTGATGGCGCAACTTGCGGCGTGAAACCTTATGGGCACCTCTGGTTGGGGATGCCTAGCGAATCAGAACAAATAAGGAGATGCAGGAGTTATTTAGAGAAGGAGAAATCGCCTCTTATATCCAGCTGGGCCGATTAAGATGGTCGGGACATGAGATAATGGATTCGGGTCGAATCCCAAAAAAACTGCTATAGGAATTCAGGAGTTGTAGGAATACTTAGGCTCTGGGACTTGATGGCTGTATGATGTCGATGAAGACCTGATAACATCGCTGTAGAAGATTTGCTCCAGACAGAGCCGAATGGAGTAAGCTTTTAAAGGATGCCAAGGTCATGTATGAACCGTAATGAAATGGAAATATTTTTTATTATCCTTTAGGATAAATTATAGTTACAGAAGAAATGCCTGTGTGGCTAAACATTAAATTATATATTTACAAATCTAAAGTTAAAATATTGGAAGAAGAGCAAAACAAAAAAAAAAAAATTTCTGATATATATAAAACAAACATGGGAAAATAAAATAACATAAGTAAACAAAATCATATCTGAGGAACTTAAAAAGTTCTCTTATCTACATTTCGTGATCAATCGGGTTGGGAAAGGAGTAGGTGGTTAAAAAGGAGAGATTTAAATGAGGAAACTGATTGTGCATGTCGGATATCGGGAGGGATGGTATTACAGAAGGAGACGGTTTGAATTATGAAGGATTTGTCAAACGCTGCAGTTCGGTGAGGAGGTGGATAGAGGTAGGAGGTACGGGATCTAGTGGGACGGGATTGAATGGAATATTTAAATTGTAGGCTGTGAAAAATGTAGGAAGGTCGCTGAGTTCTGATGGCTTGGTATAGAAAGGTAGCAAGGAAGTACATACAGTAGTGGTGCTAATAAGTGAGAGAGTGAGTGTTGTCAGTTGAGTTCCATGTGACAGGCATATCAATTACTATAGTCAATTTTATTTTGATGATTTTTTTGGAATTGTGCAGTTTAGTATCTTGATGTTTCCATATCAATTCCATCCATTTTTTCCATATTCATGGAGTCCCGTAAGTAGAAGGAAATATTTATAGTAGACATCTACAAAAAAATTCATTCAAACAATTGCTCAATTTGCAGCATAAAAGTGATGTTTTTTGTTTAATAGGAAGCGATTACACAAATAATATTTGATTTAAGTAACTAAACATTGCTCTGTAGTAAACTAGATACAATTCACTTGAAATGAAGGTAGAATTTGTCGTTGTTAAAACCATTTAAAGAGGACTGTTTAGCGGACAAACACAGCTAAGTATCGTTAAAAAGTCATAAACTATTTGTAATTTTTTAAATCAAATTTTAACTGTACTGAATTTATCCCGCTTTTACAAAAACTTCATCATTTAATAAGCTTTATGTCATATTATTTAAGTTAAGGTTTATTTAATTAAGTTACGGTTTATTAGGACAAAGTTTGAGATTCACCTCAAGTTGTGTAAAGAAATGATTTCCTATCCAATCACCTTCTAGTACCCCTGTTTTCTACAAAAATGGCTGAAATTAACTGTTGCAAAGCTTTTATTTCTTGTTTTGTGATATGGAATGTATTGTAATAGACATAATTGCCTAAAAAAACATTTTATTTATAATAATAAAACATTCCTTTATTAGATATACATATTTCTGGCTCACAATAAATTTGCCCTCTACATTGGTATTCAGCAAATATGATATCAAGGACAAGAAATGATAGCATAAGAAAAAAAAATAATAGTAATAACAAAAAAAAAAAAAAAAAAAAAAAAAAAAAAAAAAAAAAAAAAAAAACCAGTAATATAATAACACATACATGTTAATAGAATAACACACACACAAAAAAGAAAAGATAATGCAGCAAGTAGCTCAATGCAATAAGTCTCTTGGCCAGCGCCTCAGCAGTCTTCTGGGCGGATTATATGGATTTGTGGCAGTAGATAAAGCATGAGTAAGTGGATTGGAATTTAGAGTCAGTCTGTCATGAAAATTATTAAAGCGGTCAGTGGCAGTTGCCGTGATGAAAGGAGTGTTAAGGTCAGTGTGTAACGTGAGGTTTGAAACATAAAAGGGTGCGTCTACAATTTTCCGAAGGGCTTTTGACTGGAATGACTGAATGATTTTTATATTTGATTTCTTTGTTGTTCCCCATAGTTCGATTCCATATGTCCAAAGTGGTTTAATGAGGACTTTAAATTAAAAAATTCGTTAAATAAAACATTTAAAAATAATTATTTTTTAAATATTTTGCATGTAAAGTGGTTATGATTTTTTTTTTCTGCCACATCTCCATCATAGGAATTAATATGTATTTATATATAGTGACAAAGTAAATATTTCTTACTAAAATTTACGTTCAACATCAAGAAAACTACTGATTGCTCCAATTATTTTTGTGAAAGCGTAAATATTAGGCCTAAAAACTGTTTGTCTCTTATAAACACACACATACACATCAATCAATTTCATAACCACCATGACAAATTATTATTTTTAAACGTTTTTGTTCGGTCTCTGTAAGATTTAGCCTCCTTTTTTTTTTGTTTTATTTTAAAAATCAAAATGGCGTCCCTGACTTGAGGTACATGTAATTTGAGATTCCTTATTGCTTATTTTACTGTTTTAAATATTTCATTTATTTATTTATTTTTTATTAAAAAAAAAAATGGAACACTGGTTACAATCCAAAAGTTAATTTTATTAAGAGAAAATAATTACAAATTGATTACAAAATGAAACATGTTGTTCTGCCC
The DNA here is from genome assembly GCA_928085145.1 of Nezara viridula. Classification (NCBI taxonomy): domain Eukaryota; kingdom Metazoa; phylum Arthropoda; class Insecta; order Hemiptera; family Pentatomidae; genus Nezara; species Nezara viridula. Next base: position 21,607,526 of record OV725082.1, on the reverse strand, counting down.
CTAACTTTTCTTCCGCCAGTTACACCCCTACAATTTGACGGACCAGCTAAAGAGAACCCGGTTCCATATTTTTATCTTGAATTTCACGTTTAGTGCCTCTAAAAAAAAAAAAAAAAAAAAAAAAAAAAAAAAAACTGCCGTGTGTCAGTATATCTTCCACACCATTTATATTACTTATATAATTATATATATTTCGAGGTCTACGAAATGTCTTTAGAGGATAAAATCTACAGGAGAAGATGTTATTGATGTAAAGTATTATCAAAGTAAAGGACGCATCTAACCGAAGGATATAGCTGAATTTGAAATCGATATTTGACGAAGTAGGAATCAACACTCACAGCAAAATACAATTAAAATTAAAATTTGTAATACAATCTGAAATCTTATAACCGTAAATAATAGCTCAGTGAATAAATCGCAGTATGATACGAAAATCAGGAAACGTAATATACTTTTAGTTGAATATTTTTTTTCTTGGTCGATTACAATAATTATTATTAATATTCAAATATAATATAAAAAAAAACGTATAAAAACTATAATTGGAATTATCTTAAGAGGGAAGAGAGGTGCTCGAGCGGACTAACGCGTGACAGTACCGCGTTGCTCGGCATTCTGATAACAGAAGTTTTAAGTCTGTAGCAGTTTTTTTGCGCCCTCACGCCTGGCCCGGGAAAACCTCGTATAAGGGAAGACGACAAAAAAAAAAAAAAAAAATGCGCATTACCTTTGTTAAAAATGAACCACGTTGAATTTTTTTTTTTAATTTGTAGGACATTTAAAAAATTTTCAAAATTATCGTGGGTATAATCTAATAATAATTATATACTTTTTAGAGTTTCTTTTTCTTTATAAATTTTTTTCTCTTATTAATGAGCCGATTATTCGCGCCTGAAGGAGAAGATAATCTTCGAAATGATGGATCATTCATTGAATATTTTTTCTTATTCTTTCCTCGTCTTTTAAGCTGTACGGGGTTTCCCCAGGTCAGGGGCTAGGACGGGGGATTGATGCTATAGTTAAAAGCCCCTTTCTCCCCTACACCGGGACTGGAACACGTATTTATTTTATCTTCGATTATTCGTTATCGGATGAATTAACGAGGATGACATACTAACAGAAAAATAACTTTGAAAAATAATATGTAAAGATAAATAAATACTTCCTACATTTTCATATGTTTCCATTCCATTTTTACAACCTATCACGTTTCACAGGCATTATGTTCTTATCAACCAGGTACATTCAGTTTAATTGTTAAATGGTATTTTATGAAACTGATACAATACCATTCGTACCCTATTTCTCCAACTTTGAGAACGAGCTGTTTTTGAGGTAGATTCGTATCAAGAAAAACGCAATTGCAGAGTAGATAAATCGATAAAATCGAAACCTCTCGATTCGATTTTCATCAATTCTTAAACTTTCCTCAAACTGCTGGCCAAAAAGAACGTGCGGTTTTTGAGATATGAGACTTATCAAGGAAAATAAGTTTTTAGGTATAATAAGTTTATTAAATGAGTAATAGGCAGAAGTAGATGGGATTTCATAGAACTAATACAGCATAATTTTCACTATTCCACAAGGTTTTTCCAAATACCAAATCGAATGAGCCGTTTTTAAAATATTTTAGTGTCTTAAGAAAATACATTAACGGGTTTGCGGAGGAATGCAAAAGAAGCTGGAGGAATTAATATGGAACTAACAAGATATTCGCACATCCCTTCCCTCGTTAGTGAGAAACAATTTTCAAAATAAAAACATTTTGCTCCCAAGCTGATTGTGGTATGTAGTGTTAGAACATTATCATTTATCGCAGCATTTTACGTTACCACCACTTTTCTCTAACCTAAATCAGTTGAGAAACATTATATCTATTTATTTGGATATTTTTTGTATTGTGAAGTGAGAAGTGTGGTGTCTGGTCGGCATTTATGTGATCATAAGTTTTGTATTTCTGATGATGCCTATATTGGCGAATTGTTGATTGGTTAGCTATTTAACAGGCTTTTCCAATAACGTCGTAACAGAAATGTTAGTATATCTTTTTTAATTTTTGCCTTTTTAAAAAAAAATTTATTTACTCGATTATGGTGTGCAAAATTTATTTTGTAATGGTACTATCAAATATTATTCACATACACTGTTACAAATATTCTTCAGGGTAATATGAATTTTCTACAACTTTTCTTGATCGTTGCGTCGAAAAGGAATACTTTTATGAGACTTAATGTAAAAGGATTCCTTTTAGTTAGAAAATTTGATTACAGATTCGATTTGAGTTTATTCTTCTCTTAAAATTTGGCAGGAAAGTGCATTAAAATATTCGTATCTATTGAGCATATTATAAGTATAGGAAGTATAAGGACTGTTTCTATTATTGTTTTATAGAAGCGCCTTTGCGATCAAATCGGCTGATATAAGTCTTTTTTAATTAAGTTTCATAAAAGTATTCCTTTTTGAAGGAACGATCGGATAGAGTTTGATTGAGGAAACCACTATGCATACTATACTTGGTCCTTGCCATTTTCGTGGAGATATATTGGCAAATACATTTCTTCATATTACGTATCAACTATTCTACAATAATAAAACAAAACCCAAAACTGTGTTACAAGTGAATTAATATTGAAAGAAATCAACCGTAAATCTTTACTACTTCAACCTCCCGAGTACCCCATACCTACCGGTCAGTGCCTTCTTTACTTCCCCTTTGGTTATCATGAGCGGTTTAGAAGCCGGCGGCTTCTTCCTCAATTTCCGCTTCTTGTTGCTCATCTCCAGCATCGTCGTGACTGCCCTGTGAAAGCCCTGGGCTTCGTCGCTGAGGAAAAGCAGCTTGTTGAAGCTCCAGTTCTCGAAGTACACTGCCTGGAAGCAACTGCCGTTCTCCTTCACGAAACGTTGTCGCAGGTTCATATCCACCTTGCATCAGGATTTATTTATTTGCAATTGAAATTAATTAACATTATATATTACACTACTAATAAAATAAATAAAAACCTACAATGAAAATTAGTCTATACTATCTGTCTATATTAATTAAATTAATTAATTACCCTATAAGATAATGTACTTCGATATCTACTTTTATAAAATTGGTATATTGCTACTGAAAATGATGTAATAAGCTGCGGATATAGTACTGATTATAAAACAAGAAAAAATAAAATATTTGAGTTTGCTCGAACGGTAACCACAAATTGAGATATGAATTTCCAGACCTGGTGGGAAAGACTACAAGCGGACAACCATGAATGGAGTAGGGAGAAGGAGAAAGGGTTATGAGTAAATATAACAAAGAAATAATCAGATTGATAAGATTCCAAAAAATACATAAAATGATAAACTGATCACTGTGAAGAGATAGGTTCGAGCTCTCCGAAGCGAAATCCAAAAGAAATTGAGAGAAGATTTCTCAATTTCTGGTAGCGGATGATGGAGTTCCTCCACCTGACTCGGGGACAAGGCTGATAACTCCCTCTAAATACAGTTTATCCAGAAATATCTAAAAGGTTATCTAAAAAAATCTCTGAAGTTCGACTGACCATTTGGAAAAGACCCAGGAACCGTCACTATGACTTGAAACTAGCTTTTTGGAACGTTCTATCCTTGAACAGATCGGGTGCTCTTCAGCGGTTCTTCCGACGGACCGACCAGAGTTGTATCAGGCTTTATATGATCTCAATATTCCTCCGAAATGACGATGAAAAAGACAAAATGCATGGTGCAGGTTGGATTAGACATGTGCGAAGAATTTGATTCCAGTACAGTAGTAAGGCAAGGAGATGCTCTAGCATGTATTATTTTAAATTTTGCTAAGGAGAGGGCAGAGAAGGAATCTGGAATACAAACGAGGGGCACGATTTTCAACAGAACCGTCCAGATATTCGGATAGGCTGATGATTTCGATATTGTTGCCAGATCTCAAACTGCGTTGAAGGAAGGAAGCATTTCTTCAACTAGAAAAGGCAGCTAAGACGTTTGGACTGAGGAGGCTCGAATGGGTAGGACATCTCGCCAGGATAGATGAGCACGAATCCTTAGAAAATTAGCTATGGGCACTTTTTATAAAGCTAGAAGAATGGGGCGACCCGAAACAAGATGGCTGCTGCGCAGAATAGGAATGAATAGCGAAAACATTTTCAGGGGACTCTGTTTCTGCAATGAATGGTTTAGCCTTATATGTTTGTATCAGTTAAAAATGCCATTATAACATTGACTAACAATTTATTTAAGTTACTGTTATTTTTAAGCTCGGATACCTTATAAATAAATATAAATTTATACAAGTTTTTACTGCAGTTTTTCACATTAAAATAATATGTAAAATAAAAGTAGCACTTGTAGGTACAATGATCGAAGGTGTACATGTGGCGGTACCAGCTAGCGGGCAGGTGAAGTAATTGACCGCTACAACGATATTTTATGAGACCGACCAAAGAATACGGAAAAACAATGATATTTTGAATTGTGAAACCAACTTAGCCATAAGGCTTTGTCTCATCAGGCCAAATGTTATCTGTATAAAACACTTATAACACATGAACTGATCCATGTTTCAGAGATGTGGTTCTTGGCTAGTACAGAACAGAAAGATCTTTCCTCTCTTCATTAGAATGATTTGAAAGCATATATTTGTATCCTGTAAGCATATGTATGTATCTTTTAATAACGAAGGGTAAGTGAACGCAGTTCGTTTTATAAAGTGTGGCGAACAGAAATGGATAGGCTAGGGAGCCATTCCATTTGTACTACCAATCACATTTCACAGATATTATGTTTTTAACAATCAGGATGAGAACTACAATACAAGGTTGTTAACAATTACATTTAATTGTTAAATGGTATTTGATGAAACTGATACTATACCATTCGTATAATATTTCTCCAACTTTGAGAATGTGCTGTTTTTGAGGTAGATTCGTCTCAAGGAAAATGCATTGCAAACAATTGCAAGAGTAGATAGAATTAGATAAAATCAATATCTTTCGATTCGATTTTCACCAATCCTTAAGATTGATTGAAGTAGAAATCTTCAAGAAACTACTGTTTGGGAAACTGGATCGGTCGAAAGGAAAGGGAAAAACCAGGAAGAAGAGAAAAACATGGACCAGACAGAAAGAATAATTGATTATGATATACAACTGTTTAAAATATACTTCCTTTGCACTGGTCTTAAGAATAGAAGAGAAATTAATTTTGGGGGGGAGGGGGGTAGCTTTCGCCCTTGGAGGGAGGTTGGTCAACGCTTTGGAATTAGCTAGCGACTGCACAAGACCGTGGCATCTGGCGAACGCTACCTGTGAAGGCGAAAAGAACAGTTTCAGTTTCAGTAGAGGTACCTTACCTTGTTAAGTATGCTGATGAGGTGCATATTGCTGCTCTCCTGCTGGATAACGCTGCACAGCTCTTGAACGAACCATGCTCCGTACTTCGAGTTCCTATGGGCGCCGTACCCTGCGGAAAAAGTTTCTCACAGTTACATCCTTTACCATGTGTTTACAACTAACCAAATAATGACAATTTTAGAACTTATAGGACTTTTCTGATTACTTACTGCTCAATTATCATTGGCTACACTGACACCATAGGTTAAATTTTCTGAATTACCTCTATTCTGGTATAATATGTCAATGCATACAGTTAAGCAGTCATGATAATAATAACAATGTTAATTTACTCCGGACAAGTCCTTTTTGTATAAAATACAGAAACAGAATTTTAGGCCTAGAGCCTCAGAGCTGTATTAATAGAACAACAAAATAAAGAAATAGAAATAAAAATGAATTATAAAGTTAACTTTTAACATTAATAAAATGAAAAAATTAATTCACTTAAATTAATAAAATCGAACTAATAATTTACAATTTTATAGTAATTTGATGAATGACAAGTGACTGAATAGGCGGAATTTAAAGGTGGGGGAGATAATGGAGAGATGGAAGTAGGAACGGATGGAGTTCCACAGAGAAGAGGAGTGAATAATGAAAGATCTGCTATAAATCTGTGCACTGCACCGCGTTGCCGAGCTGCCTGATAACCACATATCATGATAACAATAATTACGAGTTCGTGTCCTAGTGTCGGAGACGGGATTCGATTTCTGGTATTAATCCTCCGCTCTCATATCTGACCCAGAGAAACCTCGTATAGTCTAACAGGCAAAGAAGGTAATGAAAGAAAAACAAACTGATTTGGTAGGGCCTAGTATACAGGTCTGAAAAACGAAGATGAAAAGAGAAACAAGATTTAATTTGTAGGAGCTCGGAGATGTATATGAATTGGATCACTTGGAAGAGCTCGGATGCCAGAAAATACTTACGACGATAGGAGGATAAAACCGCTTCAACTCTTCATAAAATTAGAAGACAAAGACCTGCCTTTGGGGATTACGTTATTTACGCCACTGTTTCCGAGATTTCAACCTTATCACTGGTTACGGGCTTTATGAATAGGCACTTCACATCAGAAGTAATTCCAACTCTATCTTTAACTGAGCTGTTTTTTTCACCCCACCAGCAAATTATCAACTTTCCACCCCTCGATCAAGCTCAGAAGTTTATGGTTAGATGAACGCATATGAAGTTATTATTCAAAATGAATGAATACTAATAAGCCAAAGAAGAAACAGCTAACCTACAAATAACTTTTTTTTAAGTATTAAAATATCAAAGACAAAAGAAATACCCAATGCCAAATAACGAATATTAAAAATATTTATTTTTGAGTATTCGAATAATCAATTTTTACTTGTTTATTGATAAAAGGTTGTAATTATATTTTAATACAATATTAATATATTACGGCATTGTAAAATAATTATAACTGCTAACCTGGCAGACAGGAGTGTATGACCAGCAAATCACTGATGTGTGGCTGTGCTCCATCCTGAGCATGCAATCTTTTCGGTCTTTTCACTAGCATTTGGCTGTGCCCGTTGTCCCTAAATCACAACAGATTATAAATCACATATAAATATTTTTTTTTATTAATATCCATTATCTACGATTTACCTGCAAGCTTGAAAGAACATAATTTTCGGTTTGTTCATCAAAGGTTTGCAGTTTTCCGAATTGAACTTCTCCTTTATCCAATCGGTGGACACGAACTTGTTGTCGGTGGTTGCGAGATCCACCGCGTGTGGGTTCACCCGGTCTTTATGGCCGTGCGTCATGATGAAGAGGATGCTGCAGTCCACCTTCCAATGGTCGTCCATCAGCGCGAAAGAACGAACCACTTTCGTAAAATCCTGTGAAACAATCGCTTTATTATTGGCCTATTAAGAAGATCAATTAATTTTAATACCAAAAAAAAAAAAAAAAAAAAAAAAAAAAGAAAGTTAACCTTCTTTGTTAACCTCTGGGTCTTCAGAGTAGTATACTTCGGCTACACAATAAGCTCAAGTAATGACCACCTGTCGTAATTTGACTGGCGTTTAAAAAGCGCAGAGCATTCTTCTATCTTTCAAAGATATTAAAATCTAGAAAAAAATCAAGAAATCTCAAATTTATGCGTAAAATTCTCTGATAAACGGCTGCAAGACCTGAACACTAACCAGCACTATAGAAAGGAGTATTGAAAAATTTGAGAGAAACATCCTCCACACGATAACTGGAAGTACTAATGTATGGAGGAGGCTAATGAAGAACTACTTTCAAAAACTGGCCAATCAGTATCTCACGATATAAAGGCAAGGAAGTTAAGATATCGGGGGCATGTAGCTCGGAGCAATCCATTAAAAATCTTATACATAACAAAGAATGCCTCAATAGTAGGCATTCTTAGACCACGTGGAAGGCCAAAAATCAGATGAATCGATCGAATTAAAAATGAAATAATATTATATATAGAGCTACATGCAGATAATATAAAAAAATTAACTAAAATAGGGATAGAAGTGGCTGATTAAGGGGACAAAAGATCTGCAAAATCTCTGTAGATAAAAATAATTCTAAGAGATTCATTTTTTTTAACATGTAATTCATGTTCTTGTATATGTTTTGATGACAACCTAAAACATTCAATAGTAAAATTCTAGAAGCTAAAATAAGACAGCATATTCACATTTTAATAGCTTTAACTATTGCCTTTAAGATGCGTTATAACGAATTTTAAAGTTCGTTCCCGTGATTGTATAGATGTGGATTCACACCTTTTTAAAAATCACCTTATTATTGCAACATATGTGTGTTTTGTTTGTTAATAAAATAAATAGTTTCTGGCATTTGTGTTATAAATAACTTTGGTTCATTTTTGCGTATTCATAGCGGCTAAGAACTGACTTTTGGATTTTATTTCTGTGGACGATTGTAATAGATGGATGAAGAACGTTTAAATTCCTTTTGAGATGTACTGATGCATCCAAACACATTCGAAAAAAATTGTCAACAGCTAGTTTATATATAACAACACATGAGGGTACTACTGTACAAATATCAAAATATCCATAATCACACTATAGATTTAAGTCCGAGAATTGTCGAAAGTATCCGAAAAGTAGGCGGAGTTGTCCTAACCATCTGGTAAGGGCCCAAACTCAACTGAAAAGGACCTGTAGGGTAGAGGTACTCAGGAGTACGTATTATGGCCCAAGTTGCGCCATAACAATTTTTGGGGGGAAGGGTACATTTTGATGGGGTTTTGAATTAACGAGGTGGGCACATTTCAACGGGGTTATACATTTTTTAAATGAAAAGTTTCATATCAGAAGGCAAGAAGAAAGCATAGAACATACCACTGAAAGTGTAATTGTATATGACCTATGATTTTTAAAATTCTACCTCAGCTTGCAATGTTATTAAAAATAGGAGAGCAATAAAATATCTTGAGAAGATTGGGGAAGGTTCATGCGCCATCGTCCATGTTGGGATTGGCACCCCAGCTTATTATTATCCCTTTGTAGCGGGTGGAAGTCGACAGCAGTGATGTAATTAAAGCCTATTAAGGCCATAAGTTAAGGGAGATTACATCCTTATTTTATGGCCAAACATTGTCAATAGTGTGATCATGTGATCTTGTACCCACATATACAAAGTGGAACAAGCCATCTAAAGTAATCTTAATACTCGGATTTATTTAAATATATCATATTTTATTGAAGATGAGACAAAGGTTCCACTGATGAGAACAACTGCAGACAAAGATAGATAATATTATTGCTGCTTGCTTACTTTGTAGTTGAGATTGTAGTAACTCCTACACTTGAACCCGAGGCCTCTAAATAAACATTTGAGATCATCGTAATCCCTTTCCGAGCCTTCTCTCTTCTCGTAATCTCCTTCCGTGAACGTCTCATTATTGATGATCAAAACGTAGCCTTTGGGTGTAGATTGGAGGTTATAAGTCTGAAAAATATATATTAATTATTTAAAATTTTAATTCAAGATTTCCCTTTAAAAATTATATTAAAATTTAATTATTATATTTAGTGTATATGAAATATAATAACCCTTTTACAATAACCTCCTCCCCACGAATTTTATAATTGATTAAAACTAGGCATTTGATTTTTATAAAACTAAGACCAAAGTAAAGTCCGCAAAGTTTACAAAATTTTAAATTTATGTACTATCTACTCTGGTAATTTTATTTTTGTATCACTTTTATCGTTGGATTACTGCGTAAACATTTACTGAAATTGGAACCCGAGCAATAGTTTTATAACAAGTTTTCTTCAAATAACAGCGGGATATTAAAATCATAAAAAACAAAAAACTCAATCACTGAAAACTTTTACTGACGAATATCCACAGTCTTTTTTAAATATAAATTTATTGTAAATACGCAAACCCCTTAAGAATTTAATACATTAATTACCGATTCCATGTATTGCCACTTAGAATTTAGAACTGTATTGTATAAAAATTAATAATTTATCTTGTTTACTTCATACCAAATTGTGGGAGGTTACGGTCAAGTTATTGTATAAAATCCAGCGAATTTCCACTTAACAGCTGTTGCAATGCTTTCATGATAACTAAATACCTTCGTCTGCGTCTTAATTTTATTTATTCCTATTGGAACATAACTGACGATATGAAAATCAGATAAAGATATATAGGTTCGTTAGTTATTAATACAATCATTACTCTTTTTAAAGACTTTATATTTACACACCAATAACAATACAGATGATGTATCACAGTTAATTCAGTTAACAACAGTTCCCTAAAAGGTTAAGGTACGTTTCAGTAAGACATTTCAGAAATTATGGGACAAACAAATATACAATAACTAGCTGGTCCGTGCGAATAATTCGCATAAAATATTGGTCACTGAACAATTGATAAAAAAAGTACTGAAATATGTTAATGAAATCTATTATTATGTGGAGAAATAAATTTTCCGTTTCTTGTTTGAATTAAAATGGTACAGTTTACTGTAGTCTATATATTTGCTCATAATGGTCCCATTCCGATATATATATATTTTTTTTTTTTGCCGAAAATTTTATAACCTTTTAATTAATCATAGACTTAATCCACCATAAACTGTGTTTGTCGTAGTTTGCGAAATGTCTGAACGCACCTTTACAAACACAGCGTTGACAGCTTGCAAGGTTATACAGAGCACTCTGTGTTGCCAGCTTCCTGCAGTCACTAAGTGATTTTAGAAGTAGGCGACATGATAATACTGAAGATGGATATAATAAAATTCACTAGTTTTTCATATTTATTTCAATATTAGTTTAAATTACCATTATATGAGATGTAAAGAATTTGAGTGCATTGAGTTCAATTTTTATAAAGAAGCATGAACTGAGGTTGTATTTTCCTTATTTTTTGTGTAGAAACAGATGAAAACTGATTTAACTGTTTCATCAACACTTTGCTGAGAAAATAGAATACAATTTTAAAATAAATCTAACTGCTCAATTTCTTTCACATGTGTTGTTTTTGACAATTTATTATTACTCTCCTTCCTATACTAGGTAAGGGAAGTATTGCGATCGGGTCAAATTTCCAATGTGCGGTTTTCGACGGATCTATACGTTTCAGACCTTTTGAGTCCGAAAAAACACATTTTCATCCATTGGTCTATCTGTCTGTGCTAAGATTATCTCGGGAACTGGTAGACCGATTTTGTTTCTTGTGTTTATATTTTGTAGCGTTTTGACTACTGATGCCTGTGACATAAATTTGATGCTCCTTGCTCAATAAGTGAAAAACACATTTTTCTATAGACTGTAGCGCAAATAAAGTTCTAATGATTTTGATGAAACTTTCCTTTATGGTGATAATTTTCTACTTAATGTCCTTTCAATTTTCGTACATGTACTAAATTTCCGAGAAATTTCAGGGAAAAAAAGTTATAAAGAAAATAATAATGTTTTTTGGGCCTAACTAGCTAATTCTATATTTCATGGTATATGTATATACCAGCTTTTTAAAGGCTGTTAAATTACCTACGAAACAAAAAAATAATCATCGGAATCCAAGCAGTATTTTTGAAAATACAGCGTATTCTATTTTCTACACATATTTTAATTTATTACTTTTCTACTTATACTAGGTAAGGGAAGTATTGCGATCGTTTCGAATTTCCGATGTGCAGTTTTCGACAGATCTATAAGTTTCAGAGCCCTCTAAGTCCAAAATTATTGTACGAAAAAAAGTTAAAGTTTTTGATTAGCAATATTAGAGTGTTTTGGATTTTTTTCCGCCGATCTTCCACAAGCTGGTTTATGCTGCTTTAGTCATCAAAGAAATCTTACCCAAACCTTTTATTTGATACATTTTCGTGAAAATAAATCTTTTTTATTTATTTATTTTTTCTTAATGGGCATATTTAAGGATATAAAAAAAAGTTCATATTAACATATATCTCAAACTCATTTATTAAACAGATACCAAAGGTTAAAGATTTATTATTTATTTACTACATCAGGACTGATTGTACGAAGTTTACGTGTTTAATACTAAATAACAGGTTTTAATCACCTGATAAACAAATGAACGATAAGCAATATCAGTAGTTGCTCATCTGTTTTTCTAGTTCTGTGTGTTTTAGTGTGAGTGAATACTGTGACACAGTTCAATTTATGGTTATCATGGGAGACACCATAAATGTATTCACTTTTGCAGAACAAACAGATATGCTTTTATCTTATGGCGAGGCACATAGAAACGGCGCTGCTGCTGTTCAAAGGTATGTTTGAGGCCATTGAAAGACGCCTTAGGGATAATGGCAAGTTAAAACCTATACGAGTAAACGCTGGTCGACAATGATTTCGAGGAGATGCAAACATTGAAAAAAAAATACTCGATGCTGTTCAATTATCTCCTACTACTTGTATCAGAAGATTGTCAAGTTGTTTCGATGTTTCCTCTATCATCGTATGGCGAACGTGAACAACAATTGTATCCATTTCACGTATCGAGTAGGCAAGATTTGTTACCACAAGCGCAGAAATGTCTCCCAGTGGTTAATTCAACAATGTACACGAGTTCCTAACTTCATGGACTGCATTTTGGTTCTTATGAATCTTGCTTTACAAGAAACGGGATTCTTATATTTTGAAATACCCATACTTGGGCTGAAGAAAACTCTCATACGACTGCTGTTGGACATTACCAACAGACCTTTTCTTTAAATATCTGGTGTGGTATCCTAAGCGACCAGATCAACGGCCCCTTCGTTTTGCCACCTAGGCTGTCAGGCATATCTTACTTGCATTTTTGCAAAATAATCTTCATGAACTCCTAGAAGATATTCCGCTAGGCATTAGGCAAAGGCTGTGGTTTATGCATGCTCCAGCTCACTTTTCTGGATACCGATGGATTGGTCGAAACGGACCTGTTAAATAGCCTCAACTATCTCCGGATTTAAAAACGCCATTAGATTATTTTTTGTGGGGCTGGATGAAGTCTATGGTTTATTCTGCGGCAGTTGGCACGCAAAAAGAGCTAAGAAATCGGATCGAAGCCGCAGTAACTATCAAGAACCATCCTGATGCTATACGAAGAGCCAGAAAAGCATGGATTCGTCGTGCTGATGTTGCATTCAACAAAACGGAGGCCCCTTTGAACAGTTACTCTAAATGTTGTAATAATAATCAATAATAAATCTTTAACCTTTGGTATCTGTTTAATAAACGAGTTTGGGATGTATGTTAATATGAACTTTTTTGTTTATTTTGTGTTAGTGAACAGATAGCTGAAATAGTGCCGTGCGATTACGAAATATTCGTATATCACCGGTTTATTGCAAAAGACATTAACATGAGTGCATTTTTATGTTAGTGAACTTAGTAGAAAGTTATTTTCAACATTAATTATCTATAAATAAAGAAACACCATTAGTACATAAAAATGATATAAATCCTTTTATATGACAAAAGAAAACTTAGTAAAATTCTTGGTGATTTAAAGTTATGAAAAGTCACTTAATGAATTTTAGCAATAAACAGTCAATATCAAAAATCTGTTAGTTGACTTTAATTTTGACATTAATCGCAAAAAAACAGTTTATTTGACTTTCTCCCAAAGCGATTAGGCAGATCCAAGTAATCACTTAAGGCTTATTAAATAATTAAGTAAAATGACACAATTTATTTAAATAATTATGACACAAGTTAAGGTTCATCACATGTTTATTAGGAGTGTTCCAGTGACCATTTACAGAACATATTTTCCAGGTTTACATTATTCTAACACTTAGAATATTTGTAGACTTATAAGATATTAAGTAATTTCCTGTTCAATCATATCATCAGGCAAAGCCGCAGTTAGTCGCTTTTTGTATTCAGGTACCAGTCTATTTTCTATGATACCTACAAAAAAGGGATGGTCATCAATTGAATATAATGGAATTTGAACATTTAAACAAAATGTACAATACTCTGATGTGTGGTTTTGACTACAAACAGTTTAGTTTATTTTTATTTAATTTAGAAAACTTGTAATGTTGAGTTGAAATATCAAAAAATCATTAATAGCCAAATAGCTATATTGCAATGAAAATTAAACGTGGCAAAACAAATTAGAACTTTTTAATTTGCCTTCATTAAAAAGGCAGTGGTCCCGCGACATTTTGTACTATGTATATATTAGCGTTCTGGCAATGGACGAATTCTCCACTTAAGACATGAGTGTATGTGGCTAAAGCGCTATTGCTCATTCTCCACTGGATTTAGCACAAGTGACCGGTTGAGAGACTAGAATAGGGATCTCCATGAGTTCTGTTTTTCCCCTCTGTAGCCAGAGGCAAAGACAGACTTACACAGTCTTACTTGGATTTCCATCGCCTGATTGTAAATAGCGTATATAGATAGATCTGTGTTTTATTTATTTGTTTTTAATTTACTTATATTTTAGTTATTTTATTTTTACTTTCACTTACCTTTATAGGATATATACTATACACATATACGTCATGTAAACGTTTAGAAAATTTAATTAGTGAATAATTTAATGATTAGTAATTTTGAATTTTCCCTTTGTAAAATCCCCAACATTATTCCCTTACAATTAGTGTAAAAACTTTTGACATACCTATGGTAGGCAATGTAAATCTCGGAATTTCATTTTAGTAAACTTTACAATGGGAAATAACGGTTTAATAAGTAATAGACTTATAATCTATAATCATTTATAGGTTGAATATATATATACTTATATAGAAATCTCCATAGGCATATATATATATTATATATAAAGCTCAAAGACTGGAGTTATATGGTTTACAAAAAGAGATGGAGTAACGAGGTCATTATATAATTAGCAGGATTTTTGTTATTTTAATGGTTAATATAATTATTTTCTATGTGACATAATAAATTACTCAATAAATAAATTTAAACGAAAATTGTCAGCAACGTTTCTCCATTGTTGACAGGGACCTGTATGCCAAAAATAGCAGATGAAAAGAGGGTGGTTGTACCATAGGCTGATATAACATAAAATATTTTAATATATCTCCTTTTCATCTTTACATTACGACAGGTCCTCTATCCCATTCATATCTACCTAGCCCTGTCATAAATATTGTTACAAGGAAATATAAACAGATTTCAACAGAAAAATTAATTATTACAATAACTTTATTAGAAAATAAAATATATAGAAAGTAAAATAAATTACTCAAAATGTCCCCCTTTTGCCTCGACACAAGTATTTAATGTCCGTGACCAGCCATCAATAGCAGCACGCAGCACTTCACGAGGAAAGCGCTCAACTGCTCGGACCAGAGATTGTTTGAGGCTTTCAAAGTTAGGGTGTGCTCTGTGGCATACCATCCTCTCCAGTTCGGACCAAAGCCGTTAATTTAGTGGGTTGAGGTCAGGGCTTCCTGAGGGCCA
Organism: Nezara viridula; assembly: GCA_928085145.1. NCBI lineage: Eukaryota > Metazoa > Arthropoda > Insecta > Hemiptera > Pentatomidae > Nezara > Nezara viridula. The sequence goes on along the minus strand of OV725082.1, from coordinate 21,592,222 downwards.
ATCCGAGGCAGAGATGAACTCTGGAATGTTCTTTTGCAGCCACTGCTGAGTTGACCTGGCCTTGTCAGCTGGAGCGGAATCCTGCTGGAAAACCCAATGACTTCCAGCAAACAGAGTATCATTTAAAGGCCTGACAACAGGTTCCAAAATATCGTCCTGATAGTTATTAGCGGCTGTTTTAACTCCTAAAAATAATGGAGCTTTGTGGTCCCATCAAAGCAAACTACCCATCACTGAGGAAGAGTGTTGACTTCCTGAGCTTCTTTAGAGCTGTGTGCGTACACACGATCATTTTGGCGATTAAGTTTTTCTTCAATTGTAAAAATGTTCTCATGGCTAAACAAAACTTTCAATGAAGACCATTGGTGTAACAGCAAGGAGTACTTTGCATCTATACAGTCTAATTTTTTTTAGGGAAGTGGTTAGCCTTTGTCCTGTCATTCTTTGAAACGCACCTAAGGTCACTTTTTGTCATCCAGGACATGGTTTGTTGTTTTCGAATGGGATTTCTTCTGATTCGAGCAGCCACTGCAGTTGCCGTTATCACAGTGCGGGGACGGTCGGGTCGAGGTCTGTCACATACAGATAGGGTCTCATTATATCTATTTATGGTGTGGTACACGAACATACTACTGATTCCCAAAGGTTTCAAAGTGTTGAAAATCTCTGACCTACATGTCCCAACTTTGTGTAAGGCAATCATATCTAGAAAAATACAAACTAATTGGGATCATTACCTGTCATGTAAAGAAAATGATAGAGGTAAGGATTATCTAAATAATACCCAAGGATGTTAAATAAAGTTCAATTTTTGTAACAGTATTTAAGGCAGAACTAGGTATAATTGTACTATTCCATTGATTATACTGGGGGTAAGAAATGAATGCACGGCATTTCATATACCACCAAATATTATAATCACATTCAGGTTGAAGAGGTTTCACCGACCTGCCAGGGCCCTCTTCAGCTCCTCCTTGTTTACCAACAGCGGCCTCGATGCTGGCGGCTTCTCGTACTTCGACTCGCTCTTCTTGGCACCGAGGGTTTTCCAGGCGGCCTTGTAGTACCTGACGGCGTGGCTCGAGAGGAACATGAGCTTGTTGAAGCTCCAGTTTTCAATGTAGAGCGCCTGGTAGGGGGTCGTGCTCTTCTCGACGAATCGCTTCCGCAGCTTCATATCCACCTGGAAACAATAGGGATTTATGTGGTAGTTAATCATTGAAGATTTTTCTAGTAAAGATTTGTATTGATTTAGCCCTTAGTCCAAGAAGTGTCTTCAGTATTAACTTTGGTAACTCGGTAACAGTAGTGGCGAGGTTCTCTTTATAATTGCGGCTGTTCATCAAGGACATTGAGGGACCCTCTAAGGCCCTGGTAAGAGAAGCAGAGCAAATCGTTCTACAAGTAAATAAAGATAAAACATCATCACCTCACAATAACAGGATCAGTGTTTGACTAAAACCTATCTTGAAAGTAGATAGATTGAAATGTTTCGCTTTCATAATAACCTCAATGAATGTCCAATGGTCTGGAGTATACCAGCTTGCAATAAGTGCAAACAGAACAGTCTTCTCTCTTTCGAACTTATTGAAATCCCGAAAAATTAAATTAAAAAAAATTGAAATTAAGGGTTTTCATCTAAGTATGATAAAGCCATATTTGGTATACATGTGCAAGGTATGTATACAACCATTGAGTGTGCTGTCGTAGAGAAGAGTAAGGAATAAGACGTTAGTAGTGAGGGTGAAAAGTGCCCCGCGGCCTCTCTTACTGTCTTGATTTAATATTTATCGTTTGTGGAGGAGATCCCTCATCCAGCTTCTCTTGAGCATCATACGGGTGCCATCGGTCATGTTGGTAGTGGCTATGCCTTGAATTAGTGAGTTGGTATGTCCGTGTAAGTCACTTGCGGATCCAGGATTTAATTTTGAGGGGGCTTCAGCCCGAAAGCTTTTTTTTCATAAAAATAACTATAATTACTTTGGAAAAAAAGAAAGAAACTAACTGCCTACATGAAATGGTGTTTATATTTTATATATATATAAAATATATATATATAATGGTGTTTATATTTATATATATATATATAGTGTTTATATTTTCCCAATTAGGGGGAGGGGTCTTCAGCCCGAAAGCTCCTTCCCCCCTAGATCCGCCCGTGGTGTAAGTTACTGTGAAATACTTTGTAGCGTGTTCGTATATTAAGTTCACCTGCACCTTTGAAAGAAGCATTGAATAGTGAATTGAGAAAATAGTACTCAGTTCAATAACCATCTTGGAAGAGAGTACTAACGCATGTCCCAATACAAAACTGCTACTAGAAACTGGTCCATCAATATCTTATGACATGAAAGTAAGGAAGTTAAGATGGGTGGAGCATGTAGCTTGGAGCAATGCATCGAGAAACCTCTACATAACAATGAGTGTGTATCAATAGTTGACAAAAAACCACGTAGAAGGCCTACAACCTTCTCCAGTTCAAATCCTTAGTCCATTCCCTGTCCACAAGATCTCGACCTTCTAACCTTTACATGCCTTCTCACGGATCTGCCTCATTCCAAAACTCCTTTATTGCTCGCTCTGTCAATTTCTGGAATTCCCTCCCTATTAAAATTCGACATTCCCCATCCATATCCACATTCAAAACCCTCCTATTCCAATTCCTATCCCAAAAAAAGTCAGATATTTATAGGCATTGACAGGCATTGATATTTATTTCATGCCATTCACTGTCAAATATCAATGCCAAATGATAATGTATTTATATATTAATCAGGCACTTTATATTGTCAGATTCAACTTTCTGTTTTCTCAACAGAAACACAAAGCTGATTTTAATAAAGAATTTAATATATTTTTATTTTTTAATTCTTTATTGTTTTCTTAAAAGTGGATACTGGTCTATCAGTGCAAATAGCTTTAAGTGTCTTGTCATGGTGTTAATTTTTTTGTATACAGTTTCGTTTGTTTTGTATATAGAATGTTTACTTTATATTTTCTTTACATTATTTCTTTTTTTCGATTGATTTTATTTTGGGCAAGATGTAATCTTTTAATTTTGTTCTATTTTGTTATTCTCAAGAGACTTTGTCCCAGAATAAAGTTATTTTCTATCTATCTATCTAGAAGGTCTAAAATCAGATTGATAGATAAAATCAACATGCAGCAAACTGGCAAAGACCCCAAGAAGAGCTTAGTCGAAGAAGGTTTGTTCGAATGAGGAAACATCTATAAGGTCTGTAATGTTTTACATGAAATGGCAACACACAGAATGGCTATCAAACTGCTATTTGAGAGACTTAGGTCTTCGTTTTAGGTTATATTTTCTAATGATAATCTATGCTGATAGTTACTGATATAACTAATAGTTTAAAGTAACGTTACCTTGTTGAGGATGGCTATGAGATGCAAGGTGGCGCCTTCTGCTCTGATCGTCTCGCAGAGCTGCTGTATGAAGCATGACCCCGTTTTGGAAAATGTGAACGATTCATATCCTAGGGGAAACGTTCTATGTAGCTCATCTTTCCGGTATAAATACATTTTTCTTATCCTAAATTAGTATACTCAGTTAAACAGTTAATAATAATATGAAAACCTTGTAATAGAAAAAAAAAAATCTAATTGCATATGAATTATTTCTACAGAAATGTTTTGTTTTCATAATTGTGAATCAGTTTTTAGAAAATAGATTACTAAGTAGGACATCCCATCTTTCGATTGAAAATAAACTTTTAATCTACAAGACCATACTGAAACCTATCTGGACCTACGGACTTGAACTGTGGGGAACTGCTAAACATTCGAATATCAAACGCATCCAATCCTTCCAGTCCAAAGTACTTAGAACAATAGTCAATGCCCCATATTATGTCACAAACAAGACCCTACACCATGACCTTAACATCCCATTTGTCCTCGACATCATCCCAACCAGATTCTCAAACTTTCACCAAAACCTTATCCATCATCCAAATCCTCTAGCTCAATCCCTATCCAGCTCCCTTCATCCCTACAATACTCCACGAAGGTTAAAACGGCAGTGGCCCAGAGATCTCTTGTAAATATGCTTCTGGAGTCCTGGCAATGGCCAGCTTCTCCACTCATGTCCCGAGCGTCTGTGGCTCTAGTGCCCTCTTTCAGTCTCTATTGGCTTCTAATACTAGTGATGCGGCTGGAAAAGTGGCACTGGGATCTCCTGGAGTCTTGCTTTGCCTTCCACATGTGGGGGAAAAGGCCTGGCTCGGAGATTCCTGGGCGAATGTATATATTGTATATAGGTATGATTGTGTTTATAAGTTTCTTTTTATGTTATTGTTTACTTTTTTTTTTTCTTTTTTTTCTTTCTTCATCAGTATTATTTATTTACTTTTTATATTTATATTTATTTCTCTATTATTTGTATATATTGTTTGAATGAGAACTCTTAGCCCTAATACTTATAGCCCTCCAGTGGCTGATTGTATTATTATTCAATAAATAGATATGATAAAAAAAAAAGTTTTTAGAAAATAATTTTTTGGTCTAGTCAATGAAATATTTTCAGGTATTTAAAAATAAATTGTTTTGGTAAAACAATAATCGTTGATAGATACTGTGCTACAAACTATTTCCTATAAATATTGGTAGGGCTGTGGCTTAAGAAGTCAGTACACACTTAAAAGAGGGACAATTTAATTTAACTACCTAAAAAAAAAATTATTCTAGTTAAAAAAAAGTCCATATTCAAAAAATTGATAATAAATATTATTTTATTTTTATGTTTTTCCATTTATGTTTGTAGAAATCAAATTTAAAGTAAATTAAAAGGTACTAAAATAAATAAAAAATTACTAAAATGATTACAAATTACTTTAAGCAAAAGTTTACTAATAATAATAGTACTATTAGCCACAGTTTAAAATTTAGCGAGTGATAATTATTTGTAGTTCTTTGGGATCACCACGGGTCATTTTTTTTATTTCAAGTTGCCGTGTATGTAGTTAGTTATTTTGACCTGAACCAAGGAGTTCCAAACGGTTCTTGTAAAGCTAATACGTGGGTTTTATTGGCTCAGTTACTAATGGTCCCAGTCTCAAGCACCATTCCACTAATAGTTCCATGAGATTCGTCCCAACCCTAAGTTTATCACCTCTAGTTTTTTCTGTACTCTGTGGCTGGTTGTACCCCAGGAGGTCCTTTGGACACCTGGGTTGATGGTGAATACAAGGGTTAGTTTTGGTTAACATTAGGTTTAGGTAATGATATACAATATCACATGTCATTTATTCCTGATGAAAGGTATTAGGTAATGTCACTTACTAACATATTTATATATTATGTCAATTTACCTGGAAGACACGAATGTACGCAGATCATATCACTGATGTGCGGTGGAATCTTGCCCTTCAGAAATTTCTTTGGCCTCTTCACCTGCATAACCCTTGGACCTTTGGTTCTGAAATTGAATAGATAAATTTATTTCGATCAAATAAATTCAGTTATTTAAATGAACTTTATCTAGGTAATTGTCACAAATTCCATTAAATAGGGATGAAAAATCCCCTTTATTCAAGAAAAGCACTTGCAAGTTAATTTCACTGGACCCAAATAAAAATTGATTCCCCTTATGGAAAGTGGAGTTCGGGGTGGATCGCCTCTGATTCATCTCCGCTGATCTTGCCCTCTGTTGTTTTCTGAATTCAGCTTTGCAGCTTGTTTATTGATTAGTCGACAGTCCATCCTGACATCCTTGCCTCCATTTCATGAGATATTGATTGATCAGTTTCTGTTAATAGTTCTTAATTAGCTCTTCTCCTGCATGTGTTAGTTCTCTGGATTCCAAATCACAATAGTTATCGTGTGAAGGATTTTCTTCTTAGCCCTTTCTATTCTTATTTCTAGGTTGGACCATGCCTAATAGCCGTTTGCCAAAACTGGATTTAGCATTTTACATCCACGATTTAAATTTTAAAAATTGAATAACCGTGGATGAAAGTGGGAAGCTGTACATGTAGGCCGAATAAAATAAGAAATAAGTGAAAAAATAGATTTAAGTTGAGTAAAAATAAAGTGAATATTCTTTAAAATATTCATACCTATTTACGTTATTTACATTCGGCTAGGAAATTCTGAGCCAAGCTTTGTTCTCCAACTGTGGAAGGCAAAGCAAGATTGCAGGAGTTTCCAGCCGCGTCACTGTTATTGAAGTATTTTAATTAATGATATGAGTTATATGAATGCAGTGGAGAATGAGAGAGGACACTAGAGAAACATATTTATTTATTTTCACCCTACCTTACCTTACGGCAATACGGGTTTTGGTGAGGATAGCGTAATAAATAATTTATCTAGCTACTTCAGCCAGTTAGACGGAACTTCAACTGAAGTCCACATCTTCATTCTGGATTGCCTTCTGCCGCCTCCTCTCTTTACCTAGGAACACAAAGGATAAACTGTCATGCTTATTTTCCTCCTTAAATTGTCCCTAAATCCTCCAAATGTAGTGCAAGTCGTTATTACGTTATTACATGTTCGGCAGTTTCTGGCACCCGACAACTGGGACACAGGGAGTCGACGTTCTTGCCAAAACTGTGCAGTTTTGGCCCGAAAGCCTCCATGTCCCGTGAGGACTTGCGAAACCATGTAGCCCGGAAGCACCTATTTCGCAGTCAATGTTGAGTGCACTGTCGGAAAGAACTTCTTTAGCCCCCTTTCGGGGTTGTCGACCATCGTCGATTCCATTCCTTGATGGTGTGCTCCCGGAATATTTGTTTCCATCTATTGGGCTCCCTGGCATGATCTCCCAAACCCTCGTGCCTTCTCTCTTATAGCCGAACACTGTAACATCTTCGAGCAGGATAAGGTCGAGAGGAACCCTTCCTGCCACGACCTGCATTGCCTCGTGTGAAACAGTCCTGTAGGCTTTAGTTACCCGTAGCAGAGCCGTTCTCTGTATTGTTGCCAACCTGTTCTTCTGTTTTCTTCAGAGATTACGATACCAGGCGTGGGATGCATACCTCACAATACAATGCACAACTCCTTTATAAATTGTCATTGTAGCTGGGTATCTGATGCCCCAGAGAGCGCCCCCGATTCGACTGAGCCCATTTAGTGAGAGGTTGACCATGCCAAGTAGTCCAAGTAAAGCATTATGTTGAAATTTCTTCCAAATCTCACTCCAAAGTAAGTTATCGCCTCACTTGGACGAATTCTCTCTCCGTGGATCAGTAGATTGGATGGGCCCTATCAGTTTTCCCTCTCAGGAGTATATCCTGCGTTTTAGCATCTTTTTCCTTACCTTTATCTTTTTTCTCCCAGACCATCCTGTCACAAGGTTTGCGCACCGTTCCGCCTCGCGCTTTAGACCGGCTCTACTGTTGGAAGCCACAACTGTGGTCAAATCGCCCACGTAAGCAGTAGCTGGGAACCGCTCTTCTTTTATTTAAGACACCCAGCAACTCGTCAAAAACCAGTTTCCATAGAGCTGGACCAAAGAGTTCCCATAGAGCCTTTGAAACTCAGGACTTGAGTGGTGAAGCTGGTCATAGCCAGTACTCTAAATACAAATTTACAAGAGGTCTCGGGGCCACTGCTGTTTTGACCTTGAGGTAAATAAGGTTTTTGGACTGGAAGGATTGGATGTGTTTCCCACTATCAGTTCAAGTCTGCAGGTCCACATAAATTTCAGTTTGGTAGATCAAAAGTTGGTTCAATGGTTTCAGTAGATCAATAGTTTTTTTTTCTGTTAAAACATGAGATCGCCTGTTTAGTCTATGTAACAGTTCGTCGGTTAAGCTTTTGTCATTAGTCTGGTATGGGGTTTCCTAGTTAATCTTTTATCTACAAGGAATCAAAGGTATCGGACTGTGTCTGAGTAGGGGAGAAGCAGTGTTGAATTAAAAGTAATGTTTAAAACAAGTGTTGACAACGATTTGAGCGTTGGGATTACAAAATCCAAATGATTTACTTCATTCCCGTTATTTGTTATCGAATATCAACAAAATGATTTATTGCAAAGAGTTGGTTCATGCTCGAATATCTCTAGTTTGATCGGGGAAGAACTCATTAATCCTATTTTAAATATTGCTATAGTAACAATTTACCTACAGGCTTCGAAGAACATGATCTTGGGCTTATTCATCAACGAGCGGCAGTTCTCCGAGTTGAACTGCTCCTTCACCCAATCAGAGGACACGAACTTGTTGTCGACGGTGACGAAGTCCACCGCGTGCGGGTTCACCTTGTCCCTGTGACCGTGCGTCATGATAAAGAGGATGCAGCAGTCCATGTGCCAATGGTCCTCGATCATGGCGAAGCTCTTTATCACCTTCGTGAAGTCCTCAACAAGGAAAACATATCCATTAAGAAGTTGTGGTGACCATCGCAGAGCCAAGTGGAAAAACATGATATGTAAAATAAATGTGAATTTAAATAAAATTATATTTAAAGATTTGTATGTAACTAGATCACTCAAGTTTAATCTATACGTTAGGAGGAAAAAGGAACTAATTCGGCACGGAGATCTAGTGGTTACCAAGTACCTGACGGTACCAGGTACCTGACGGCTACCTTAAAATTGCCAAAATAGGAGAGTCAAGATTAATTCTCAGGGCTCCCGAATAATAAACAGACCCATGTTCGAATCGGGCCTACAACGTTTAGAATGGGGCACTTTGGGATCCACACTCTTAAGTCATCATGCCATCTGAAAATGTATAAAATAAGACTTGTCCGTCATTCCTATGGTATTGTTTTTAAAAATGGTGTTCGTACACAGAAATCCAAATGTACCGAAAATGAAACTTTATAGTATACATACTACTTAGCAGCGTGGATCTTACTTCTAACCCGTAAGGTTTTGTGCAGTAGGTATGTCGTTTATGTGCCCCTGCTATCTGGTAGTAGACTAAAAAATTGATACTTCGAGAACTTGAAATTTTAAAACAAGTAAGTATCTGATTTTCAAAGGAAATGACGATGTCCTTGCATACGATATATTTGCATTTCTATTGACAGAATGACTTTAAAATATTGAAATTTCAGGAGCCAAATTTTCCTAATTTCACGAGATTTTAAATTTTGTTCTTTGATGCTTCTATATTATAGGGCTATATATAAAGGCTATATATAGGGAACATAGCCTACCATTAATAGACCGTTGCTTTGTACTGACAGACTGATCTGCGATGAAGGCAAGTAGAGGGTATGGAAAACAGTTAATTACTGTTATTGATGTAATGAAATGGATGAACTTTAATTTGGTAATCCTACTTTGGGTTAAACACCACTACTCTCAGTACTATTTTATATTGCTTATAGGTTAATCTATGTTATGGTAAGATTAAGGTGAAGGGTACATAAAATTATACAAGCACTCACTTGATAATTAAGATTGTAATATGGCAAGACTTTGAATCCCAAGTGCTTGAAGAGTGTTTTCAGTTCTTGAAAATCTTTGTCTGATCCTTCCCTTCTTTCGAACGAGCTGTTTGGGAAAGTTTCGTTGTTGATCAACAGAACGAAGCCCTTTGGAACGGAGTGAATATCGTAGGCCTGAAAAAGAACAAAAAATCTTTTAATAACTAAAAAAAAATATTTGTATTCTGTGAAACACTTTATAGTGAAAAAAAAAAACTCTCATTAGATTCTTCCTCTTCTTTAGTATATTTGAACTATAACCGATATAATCGCTTGTTATTCCCTCACTATTATGTTTATTAATTAGTACATTATACTTCGGCTCCACAATAACTTCAATGAATAACCAATGGTCGGAAATAGACTAGTTTATAATAACAAACAAAAATAGTGCTTTCTTCTCCCTTTCAAAGGTATGGAAGTACCAAAAAATCTCTATAAATCTCAAATTAAGGATATAGAATGCTATAAATCCAGTTATGATAAATGGCTGTGCGATCTGGACATTAACCAGCGACGAAAAATCCTTTCTTCGATAACCGGGGCGATCTGAGTTCATAGTTGAAACACATGGAGAAAAAAAAAACAATAAAGAGTTGCTTACAGAAACTTATGGGCGGATCATGCAACTTCAAGCAGTCCACCCGGAAGCCTTTATACGACTATGAATGCCTCAATTGAGTTACGTACAGATAACTGGAAAGAAATAGCACACTATAGGTACAAATGGAGTAGGCTTGTTAAGGCGGAATAAGATCTGTAATGCCAACAGAAAAATAAATTGGTAAAAAAAAAAACTAACGTAAGACAGAAGTAAAACATCAACAAGGCGAGATTCATAATATGAAATATAAATTATAAATAATAGCTCATTATAAAGAGAATGACACACTGAACAGTTCCCTCCTGTATGTCCGATTCTAAAATATTTTAGTCCATATTTTCAATATAATTCGGTATCATTTGGTTTTCGATACTATTGTTTTACTTTTCGCCTCTCTAACACGACCTCGCATTACGGTACAATAGCCCAATACAAAGAGAACGAAATTCTGAACGATTCTCGCTTACAGTTTCTTTAATATTTGAAATATTTTAGTCCATGAAAAAACACTTCAATTAGTTGATTCCAATCAACTTTACCTCAGCGTTACAATTCGGAGATCTGATTGCTCAATCTAATTCACTCTCCATAAAAAAGTACAATACGCGCCAAAAGAATTTATTCCTTCAAAAATCCTTTTTGTTTTTGTGTAAATAATTTAAGATGTTGACTATACTATTAATAAAATTTAAATTAACTGAAGTTAGTTTTCAATCAAGAAAACAAAGATCAAGATTAAAGTTATCAACCAATTAAATCTTTTGTTAGTAGAAGCTTATTTATTGTCAGTTATCAACTATTTTAAATCAGTTGATGAATTATTAATAGTTAATTAATTTTCGCTGCTGATCCTGTTGAACAAGATGGATGGGTACTAATAGACAAATAAATGTTCCGGAGGTGGATAAAATGGATAGGTTGTAAGATGTTATCTGAGAAATATCTGAAAAGAATAACATCAGTTATAAATTTTGTTCGATCATCCTCGTCTACTTTCGGATACTCTCCGCCGTTCTTGGGATTCCATTTATAGTGGGATCATGAGATTTTGAGCCACCCGCTCACAACTTTTGGAACAACACTTGTCCGCTATTAACTTAAAATTAGTTATAAAAACAGCAAACTAAAATTTAAATACACAGGAGGAATTTTATTTTATAACCTATACTTTGATAATAAATTGATAATTCTTCAAGAAACATATAGAGGTACTGAAATTTCGTATTTAAGATTATATATAATTAAGATATAATGTTACATATATTATCTTGATAGTAATGAATTTGGGTTGAGATAGAACCATCTAAGAAGTGAGGTAACAGTGTGGTTGTCAATTATATTATAAAATGAATTTCACTGAACAATATGGCTTAACCTTCATGATACATTTTGCGAATGTTGTTAAGTACATACCGATTCCATTCGTCCGGTATTTTCTACTTTCCATATATTATGAAGAACCTGTAATTTGGCTTGCGTGTTTCATTGAAGTTCCCCCTCTAAACGGGAGATGATGTTGGGTTATTGTCCATTGTGGTATTTCTTACGGAGTATTAACAGCTGTGAGCCATGAAGGTTAGGTTCTATCCATTCCATTCTAAATTTAGTTCTAATATACTTTTATTAAAGTGATGCTATAAGAATTTATGAATGTGGAAAGTTTCAGCAATAAACATAAAGTTTGGTATACATAGTATCGATTTAACCTTCCAATGACGCACGTATGTATTTATATTCGATTCACCTGATGTTTAAGTCGACCATACGGCTGGTTCTATGATCAAGATCACATCGATCACACAATAGATTGAAAATAACCGAGTTTGTAGAAGCAAACCATCTTGGTTAATTGAGATCCTGATCGCAATTAATAAGGATTATTAGTGGTTATTAAAATTATTATTGCTCTAATTAGATAACGGCAGTCGGATTTTCGCATACAACGTTCGCTCGAACAATTTAACATAGCCTAACCTAAACATTTTGTGTAAGACATAAGCATAAACATAGACATATAAGCCCTCCTTCTCCTGATCTTCTGAAAAAAAAAAAACATTATCCTTCCTACATATAAATGAAGATAAACACATATATAAAAATATATTTAAAGAAAGGAGATGGTCCGGGGTGGCAGTCATAAATAGGCTAAATAGTGGCAAAACTATTTTATTAAAAGCCAACGTTTCGACCCGACTTTTGAGGTCTTCTTCAGAGAGGTGTGTTCAGCTAGGAGTTTTACTTAGAACTCAATTCTAAGTCAGTTCTAAGTGAAACTCCTAGCTGAATACACCTCCCTGAAGAAGACCTGCAAAGACAGATCGAAACGTAGGCTGTTAATAAAATAGTTTTGCTACTATTTAGCCTATTTATGACCGCCGCCTCGTACCATATCCCTCCTTTATAATGCAACGGTCAACTATTAAATATTCAATAAAAATATATTTATGTTTATCTAAGACAACAGCAATGTAAAGCGTTACTCACACACCTCTCCAAGGTCTATGGCGCATGGATCATATCCCCTCTCCAAAAATTGTATTATTCTCCTCTTCTTAAAAACAGTGCGAATTTATTATTATAAAAATCGTAGATCATAAACAATTACATGCTGTGCCTGTTCCATGTTTTCCCATTAGTTCTCTATTTTGAAAGTTTTTACTCCGAAAATGGGCAAAATGTACCCCTCTCAAAAGTTCAAAATCCCGTCAATATGTGTCTCCTTCCTCTTCCCCTCCAAAAAAAAAACTTTGATATCGCAACTTCTGCCATGAAACCTCCTTGTGGGCACACTCTTGGTAATGCTGGTATACGCTGCCGTGTAATGTAGCTGATTTGTTTGACAGGAACGAGTGGAATATTATTAAAGGAAAAATTACGATAAGATGATTAAAATTGTTTAAATTAAATTAAATTTAATTTAAATTAGGTGCATACAAACATTCACAAATTAGAAAAAATAAATATCAAGTCTCAAGATCTTAACTTATGTAGTTCCTTGTTGAGCTATCTTCAACATCCTTTTTTTATCTGGGATGAACCTAAATAAAACTCCTTTTACTGATTCAAAAATCAAATTACGGTGAATTTTTTTGTAATGTTAGATATGTATTATTGATCTATAAAGAGTGATGGAGGGACAAGGAACAGGCTGACGCCACCTGAGAAGTATAAATTAACACCTGTCCTGAAGAGAATAAGGCTCTGCCATTGAATGTTAATGCTTCCACTTCCTGAAGCATGGCTAAGGGGTCCAGGTTCGAGGATCGCTCTTAATGCATGCGACCTTCCGTTGTAAAAAACGGTCCTAATTTAATTCATACAAAAGAAGTAGGAGGGGGGACTTCCTTAAATATTTTAATTTATGGCCTTGGATATGCAAATTTTAACCATCCTGGCTTTAGTAAACCACGTGTTGGTCGTTCTTATTGATGATGTGTTTCAAGTAGGCTTTGATCATTGTCTTAGATAAAAGAACCAAATTAAATTAAATATTTATAGATACTACAATATATACAGTCTTAGTCGGGAGGAACGGACTAAACTCCGGAATTGGGTTGCAGACAGGAAGGAGAGAATCACTTTATTATCATAAAATGGTGCTGCCCTATTACCTTGGGTTGCTAACAACACAGCATACTTATTAATCACTACAGACAATTTAAAATATAATGAGCATAGTATACAATATTTTATACACACATATATATATATATATATATATATATATATATATATATATATTATTATTTTTTGAGAAGGAGTTAGTCGAGGGTGCGGTCAAATAAATAATAAATTAAAATATATTAATTATTTTAATTTTTGCCGACGTTTCGACCCACTTTGCAGGTCGTCTTCAGGGCTACAAAAGATACAAAACATGTTGAAAATAAAAAATAAATATAAGAATTTTATTTTTTATTTATTATTTTCAACATGTTTTGTATCTTTTGTAGCCCTGAAGACGACCTGCAAAGTGGGTCGAAACGTCGGCAAAATTTAAAACTAATTAATATATTTTAATTTATTTATTTATTTATTTCACCGCACCCTCGACTAACTCCTTCTCATATTATATCAACGGTCAACCATTTTTTTTTTTTTAAATTTTTTACTATTTCTTTCATTCATTTATTATCATTCTGTACCCGTTCACTTCCTTCTCTCCCCTTATACATGTTCCCACTACTCACATTCTCTCCTCTCTCTTTCTAACCTAATACATAAAGTACAGTGGACGTGTTCAATAAATAATAATATAAAAATGCTGTAACACACGCATGCCTCCCCCCATGAACAAACTAATAAATTAATTGACAAGCAATGTGCAGGGCAATCATTAATATAATCATATCCTTCGTCGGTTATTATATCAGATAATAACGTTTTTTTCACCTTTAATGTTTATTATTTACAATTTTTCATGTACATATTTAAATTGATGATAATTTGTTCGGTATGTTTCTATAATCAATATTACATTTTTACTCTCATTTTAAAGGTCTTCAACAAAGGCAAAAAGAAAGATGCAACGTATAGTATTTGATATAATAATTGACAACAAATTGCTATTACTATAATCATTCTATCTTCTTCACTTCCATTTTTGTACGCTCATATTTAAATTCTTTATATCGTTTTTACTCCTACATTGTTTCATCTTCTTTTATGTTTCTTTTTAAACCTGATGAACCAGTTTATTCTGATTGAGATCTAGTATTTATATAAATTTATTGTATCTCGCTTTTGTAGTTTAAAAGAAGCATGGGAAGTGGATTGAAACGTTATCATACATTTAATAGTTTTACAATAGGGTAATTATTTCTAAGCTCAGTGCTGAGGATATCTCAACGGTTTATGAACTTGTCTAAATTCAGCATAAATCGTTTTCCATCGGTGTTGTGTTCAATCGATCCATGGTATTAGCGTTGAGTAATTTTTTTTTTTTTTAAGTAATATTTTATTGAGAAAAAAAATACATTTTGCCTCAATTAAGGGCATTGAGTATTAAGTAAACTTAAATTTCTGAATAATCTCAATCCTCACCTTTGCTCCTAGACTATAACATTCGAACGTTTTTACTTTCCTGCCTATACTAGGTAAGGGAAGTATTGCAATCGGGTCAAATTACCGATACGCCGTTTTCGACCCCTGAATCCGAAAAAAAACATTTTTAGCCATTGGTCTATCTGTCTTTCTTTCTGTCTGTGCCAAGATTTTCTCGGGAACTAGTGAACCGATTTTGTTGCTTCTTTTTTATTTTGTAGGGTTTTGACTATTAATGCCTGTGACACAAATTGGGTGCTGTACTAGCAATAAATGAAAAACGTGCTTTTCTATAGACTGTAGTTCAAAAACGACTATAACGATTTTGATGAAACTTTTCTGTAATGTTTTAATAATTGTCCTATCAATTTTCGTATATGGACTAAATTCTCGAGGAAATTCAGAGAAAATAGTTATAAAGAAAAGAAAAATGTTTTGGGGCCTAACTCGCTAAGTATATTATATTCTATGGTAAAATTTATATTAAAACTTTTGAAAGGTAATTCAATTATCAACAAAACAAAAAAAAAATCATCGAACCAGTATTGGCGATGATATAGCTTATTCTATTTTCTACACATATTTTAATTTATTACTACCTATACTAGGTAAGGAAAGTATTGCCATCGGGTCAAATTTCAGATATGCGGTTTTCGACAGATCGTTTCAGCCCCCTCTGAAAGTAACGAAATTCCCTACAAAATATATAAAAATCGTTCATTTTGGACAACTATTAACGAAGTTACAGCTATTCAATTTCCAATGTAAGATTACGGGTTCTTATCCTGGTGTCAGAAAGGGATGAACGAGAGAATAAAGATGACTTAGTGAAAGTAAGAAAATCTGTTGCCCGCATCACACAAGTTTCACTATTCCTCTACTTTTAACAGTGACAATACTAAGCCATGGCAAAAAGTTTTTGATCAGCAATATTAGTGAGTATTGAAATTTTTACTGTTATCTACCTTAAGCGGTTTACATTGGTTTAGTTTATCAAATAAATCGTACTCAAATCTTTTCTTTGATCAATTTTCAGGAAAATAAATCTAGTTCAATTCTTTTTTGTTTCTGCATGAACATATGTAAAGATATAAAAACTTTTCTGAAATAGTTAGGAAAGTCGTGTGAGTGGACACACCAGATTTTTTTTTTACACATCAAAAGTTATAGTTATTTTTTCTGCCTAGAACTTGTCTTGTATTGATTATATTTTTTTCATTTAGCGACGAAGTTGTTGTCCTCCAACTCTTTTCTGAAACTAGTAGGCAGAGCTTAGAGTTAGTTACGATACCATTAGAGCTGAGGAACACAACAGAACCTGTCGCTCCAACAAGAACAAGACTCCTGAGGAACTGGGCGCCCACGCGCTCCGTCCGGTCCTCTGGCTTAGTTCCTTCGTACAACTAAACCGCTTCACCCTTTTCTACTTTAATATATATATATTATATATATATATATATATATATATATATATATATATATATATATATATATATATAGATAATATATATATGCCTTTTATAATACAGAAAATAAAATTTATTTAATTTAAAAAAAATAGATTAAGGAATCAAATTACGATATTTAGAATGAAGTGAAATGTTTATTTTATTTTTTTTCAGAAAAGCAGTTTGAAATTTAAAAATATAAATTTGAAGGCGAACTACTCAAAAAATCGAAAAAGTGAATTTGATATAATCCTGCCAGTTCTTTGCTGCAAGGCTATAACTCTAAATTCACAAGTATTCACCATTTGAAGTTAGAAATATTAATTCTTGTGAAACTCAAATTCAAAATAAAAATAAGGATCTCGAGGTTTTTTTTAAATAAAAGTACTTTTTTCCGTTTATTATGTAATTATTTATTATACACGATGTAATTACATGAAAACAAGGAAATGTACAACAGCGACATAATTTTCTGATATTGTTTTGTTTAGAAAATAATCCTTCATATCTGATCTGATGATTCAGTACAGTAGCATATTTTTCAGGAGAAAATACGACTAAAAACTAACTATTGGTCTTGGATCCTTGGAAATGACTATCTAATATTACTTACCTTTTTCCTTCATCTTAAGTCATTCTATTTAATTTGGGATATGATTTAGCCTGAATTAATTTGCTTATATTTTTTTTACCTTAATTTAAAATGCAAATTGGCAAATTAACCATTAGCTTAACGCTTTTTTTTATTTTGTAATCTTTTAAAAATATCAAATAACTAATTTTACTGGAAATTAAACACATTTAAAGGACTGCAGTATTTATTATAGATTTTTCTTGTTACAAATAGATACTGAAGTTGTGGCTGTTTTTGTCTTCCTAGTACTAATATTTACTAAATAATAGTAAATATACATGTTATGGAAATTAATGACCATAGTTCTAATTTGAGGAAAATTTAGAGTTATATTTATTGTATTGTCTGAAAAATTAAATTCTTTAAAATTCATTGCTGTTATTTAATAGAATTTATTTTGTTGTTAAAATTACTCTGTACTAATTTCTTTCGATATTTATTTTTAATATACTACAGTATTAGCATGTGGTACAGGCCCCTTTTTATCGAATTATTAACATTCGCCTGAAACTTTGTAATTTCATCTCATCGTAACCTACAACTATTTTATTTTCGAAAACTCTTGGAATTGGGGCGTTTTCAATCTGGAGGGGGGGCAAACTTTGTCTATTTAAATAGATACTAAAAACTATCGATAAAAAAGGTGGTCTACAAAAATATTGGGCCGTTTGTCCTATATAACCTCGTTTATATTTTGAAATTTTGGGGTGTAGGTCATGCTAACAGCTCAATATTTTTGAAGTTCACTTTTTTTCTCGATTTTGTGATCTAATTATCTAATGATCCAAGTGGAAAGCAAATGGGTATTTATGAGTTTTTAGTACCTAATTAAATAAAAAATCTCCACTGGGTTTAGCCCCGGTGACACGGTTGAGAGAGAAGTGCAGGGATCTCCTGGAGTCATGCTCCTCTCTCCGCAGTTGGAGGGACAAGTCTGGTTTGGAGTTCTCTCTTGCCAGATTGTATATAGGTATGTATGTGTTCTTTTTATTCATTTATTTTTAGGTTATTTTATTCTTATTTATTGTATATATATATATATATATATATATATATATATATATATATATATTACTTTTCTGTATAATTTATTTTAGTGTGAATGTGATCTGTGAACACTATTATAAATGTCCTTGAGACAGATTGTAATATTTTTCAATAAAGAAGCTTAAAAAAAAATTAAATAAACAAAGTTTGCCGATCTGCAGATTGAAAACGTTCCAATTCCAAGAGTTTTCATAAATAAAATAGTTGTAGGTTAGGATGAGATGAAACTATTCACGAAGTTTCAGGCGGATGTTAATTTTCCATAAAAAGGGATCTCTACCACGGACTATACTGATCGCTTCCCCGACTAACTTCTCTTTAGATAATGACACCTATTTTTTTTCCATTATAGTTTCCACTATAGTTTGACATATTTTTTATTTTTTTTTATTTATTAATTACAACACAATATTATTCATTGAACAAGGTAAGATTGTAGCATTATATAGTACTGTGACGATATCAAAGGTAGAATACTATTTTGGAAGTCCATCGAATGGAACTGGTCTTCGCGGGACCTTGGTTCTTCGGAGGAGGTCGTCGAACCCTTAACAGCTCCTCATCGCTTCGTCTGGCCAACTGGCTCATGCTCTATAATAATATATATTGATTAACATATGTAGTATAATAGTATGGATTAACGATTAGCGGGAAAGCGCAGTAAATTATTACCCACTTATTATGTCTTACTAGTTATACTTCAATGTGAAAACACTCCCATTAAGTAGCTATCCTTTTCGTTAATGCATTCGACGTATAAGCGACGTGTATATATATATATATATATATATATATATATATATATATAGAGAGAGAGAGAGAGAGAGAGAGAGAGAGAGAGAGAGAGAGAGAGAGACAGATTGTCTCACTTCTTAACGGCCAAACTCTGGAGGGTGATTCTAGACAAAATTGCCAACAAAAAAGTTTTTTTAATGCATAGGCCGATTCCGAAAAGGATCATTTTTTTTTTTTAAGTGGCCACGGTTTTTATTTAATAAGAAGAAATAGCTTGGAAACTATTCAAGATAATTAAATTCTAAGTACACCATCGTAAATTATACAAAATTTTCTTTGAGGAAACAGTGGTTAAATTTAGTAAAGTCAACGATAAAAGGGACTTTCAGGAGGTCTTTATACGACCGTGTACTGCTGCTTACGAACCAGGAATACAGAGATGTAATGCTCTTGGGTGGGTACTGTAACTGCAGTAGTGCAGCAGTCGTATTAGGCCTCCTCAAAGTCAATTTTATCATTGACCTTAGTGAATTTAATCACTGTTTTCTCAAATGAAATTTTGTCTACTCTACGATGGTGTACTTAGAATTTTGATATCTTGAGTCATTTTTTAGAAATTCCTTCTGATTAAATAAAAAACGTGACATCATAAGTTCGACACAAAATTGGTCTGTTCTTGGCAGAACAGTGTTATTTCCTTCTTTGAACTTTAGGCTCAACTTGTCTATGCAAGTTCGAACATTAGTCCCAGTACTTACTTAGTCCCAGCTCCGTACCGATTCACTTCGCAACAATTCTTAAAGTTATTCCTTATAAAAGAAGTTTATTGCATCTCCTTACACAAGCGGATCTACGAGAGGGAGGGGGTTTAGGGCTGAAGCCCCCCCCCAAAATGGTAAAATACAACCATGTTTTACAGAAAAAAAATATTAAAAACTATCTCTTAAAGTATTCTTGTTCGTGTAATTATATTTAATAGGACTTAAGAACCACTTAAACACCATTTCATATAGGTAATTAATTTCTTTATTTTTTTTCAAATTAATTATCGTTATTTGTATATGAAAAAAAAATCTTTCGGGCTGAAGCCCCCCCCAAAAATAAATCCTGGATCCGCTATTGTCTCCTTATGAATTATGATTTTAAAGTATCTGAAAATCAAATGAAACAGTTTCTTTGCAATTTACAATAATGTACTTGTATAATTTTTAAATAAATACTACCACTTTAATTAATAGATTATTAATGTATGCATTTATTATATTCTGTATAATTATAAATTGTAAAAAAGAATATAAAATTTCTTTATTTTCATATAAACCCTCTACTTCGAAAATCGTACTTCGCCTTTAATGTAGTCCCAGCTCCGTACAGATGCAGTTCGCAACGATATTTGAGTAATTTCTTACAAAGGAACTTGAATTCATTTCCCAATGTTATTGAACTATTAGCGAAACGAACGCAGACTTCTTTTTTTTTTTTAGAATTCACAATTAGGTACATGATTTTTATGTAAATAATACTGGTCTTGAACTAATCTGGTAATTATTTATATAAAGACCGCACTGGTTACTCGCGGTTCACAATCACTTCGGTCATGGAGTGCCGAAAGCATCCTGGTTTATCCGAAAGATCTTTCATGAACAAGTGTGGCCGAAGGATTGTGGGCCACGCGTAATCCGTGCGGTCCTCATCTTAATAATTACAATACAAATCATTATAGCTTTGAAAGTTCAATATTCTAAAATTGTTTTGTAGATTCAGCTGATAAAAATAAAGATGGCGTTGATTACGGAAATAAAAATCAATTTATATCTTTAATTCTCAAATCATTAATTAAAATGGCTATATGTAATTTTACAAACTAATAAATGGACAATATTAAATATTTACTGAATTAATTAACGTTTACAAAGAACGAAACATCATACCATTGCTAATAAATATTATCTTTGTTTCTTATAAATATTAACATTTTTTTCTCGCTTTGGTCTGGGATATATTTAAGCGGCAATATACAGAGAAGGCATAAGCATTACACGAGATATCTTCCGACATAGCTCTGGAGCCAGGACCCAAAAATCGACTTGGTCACAGGCGAAGGTTTGATTGCAAATGACGAAAGTAAATGTTATTCTGAGTAAAACGAATCATGTATGCCGTTCCAGAGCCGCTGCTTTCAAAAATGGCGGCTGATTTAAAGTATATTAGGCCAGTAATTCGAGGATAAAAACGGGAAATCAATTTCAAAATATGTGAGAAACATTTTTATTTTTTTAACTTGTATATAGGGGTTTAGACATGTAAAAACCAAAATTCCTAACGTGGACCATCATTGGAAAACTTTTCACAGCAAAAAGAGTCATATTCTTCTATAGCCCCTAAACTTTAAAGTAACGTTAAATTGTGCGTCGAACGAGTTCATAAACATTATATTTTGGTAACGTGGTAAGATATAAAACCACGTAAGGATATATAATTGGCCTACAAAAAAAATGTCAGTACTCACTGGACGCTAAATTGATGCTCTACAAATTTGGTTCTATGAATTTTTCCTCTTAAGGAACTCATTTCCAAGTTGTAGGGCCATTTATAGTAATTTTTCTCAGTTTGTGACAAATTTGGTAAAAATCTGCGTTGGTTGACCGTGGTTTTATACCTTACCACATAACCAAATTATAAATTTTATGTACCCGTTCGAAGCAAAATTTAACGTTCTTTAATTTATTAAAGACTAAATTTTTCGCTTTGATGCATCGTTTAAGACTTTTTTGGCTGTTAAAAGTTTTCCATTGATGGCCCGCGGTAGCAATTTTGTTTTAACATGACTAAACTCATATATACAAGTTAAAAAATAAAAGCTTTTCTCACATTTTTCGGAATGGACTTTCGATCCTCAAATTACATGCCTAATATTATTTAAATCAGCCGCCATTTTCGAAATAAGCGGCTTTGGAACGACATACAAGGTTCTTTTTACTCAGAATAACACACACTTTCGTAATTTACAATCAAACCTTCGCCTGCGATGAAGTCGAGTTTTTGGCCCTGCGTCCAGGGCTGAGATAACATGGCTGATCGGAAATGTCGGTTAGTTTGAATTTCTTATCAGTCATTCTATCTTCTCAAATAATATTCTTCGAGAATGGACGAAACATTTTAATTAAGTTATTCATGCAGGATACAGGATGTAGGCCACCGTAATATTTAATGTGTTTATTCCATTTCACATTAAAATGTAAGGCAAAGGTCAATGGAACAATTGGAAGCGTTGGAAGAGAGTAGCCATCTTATAAATTTCATTGTGGGCAATAAAATATATTCAATAAATAAACTGTGATATTTTTTTTTTCGTTTCCCAGCGCTTTAATTCCATTTAACAACCTCGTAAATGTGTCTACTATATTTTCCTAACGAACGGAAAGCTTGTAGCGAACGGATATAAATATTTTATATCTCATTTACAGTACAATAACTTTTTTCAATTAATTTATATAAAAATATATCTTCTGGGGATAACTCGAAGGGATAGAAAAACAAACAAATGGATCAGAGCGAAGACTGACCTTCCAGATATTGTGGAAAAAGTGCTCATCAGGAAGTGGACCTGGACCGGACATGTAATCAGGAGGAATGAATTAACATGGACCAGACAGTTTATGGATTGCTATCCAAGAGAGCACGTGAGGAAGAGAGGACGCCCGCCGACGGACTGAGACAAGGAGATGAAGAAGACCTGCGGGGGAGCAGCCTGGAAGAGAGTAGCATTGGAGAGGAAAGAATGGAAAAGGATGGGACAGGTTCATTACCTAGTGTGGTTACAAGAAAGTTAAGTAAAAAAAAAAAAAGAAAGAAATCGAACTCAAAACCTCAACTAAGTTGATTTTGTACATATAAGAGATTTTGTATATTTTTATCCATTGTTTTTTCATTGTATGCACAAATAAAGGTTATTATTATTATTATTATATAAAAATATTGATTCATCTTAATCGCTAAGCAGTTTGGGGTTGTATACAATAAGAAATTATAATATAATAAATAATTATAATTATAATTAATGCTCACCTATGAAAAATAATTATTCATAGTTTTTGAGACATAAATGAAGGGATGAAAAAGAATATACAGACTCGATAGCTAGACCAAATATATCGATATATCGAAGTGTCGATATTTCTGTCCTTGACCTTATTAATCTTTAAAATAATGGGAACAGGATTAACATTGAAATAAAGTCTTAGATTTTTAATCGTTAAATGAGCTACTCTTTTATCAATATTACTATTGTTCTTAGATGGGACAGATTGTGATACATCTCAACAAAGAATTTTCGAGAAAAAAAAATTGTTAATCTGAAGCATTAAGTAAAAGCTGCTTACTTACCTACCTATGTGCCAGTAAATGAATATCTTCAGTGCTCGAAACACGCCCTGATGATGACCCACATGTTTGGGTTGAAACGTCGGCACTAATAAAAACCTTAAAAATGAATGCTTCCTGACTATTTATCACCAGAACAGTCAACAACAGTCGACAAACTTTCTTCAATAATTCGCTGAACAAATTCGTTCTCTAATAAATATAACTTTTTTTACTTTATCTGAGTGATCAGCTGTTTTTGATTATAACTTTCTTTTGGTGTGCATTTTCATTTCTTTTTCACTTATTATTATTTCTTTTCCTCTTATTATTTGTATTTGTTGGTGGCATCCTATATTTTATTTCTGTATGGTGTTTTTTTGTCGGTATGCCATAACTTCGTCAATTCTTCATCAAATCTAATTATAATATTGACCACTCATTTGAAGATATTCTTCTCCTTCACATGCGAAAAATAGTCCCATCCCCGAAATTTCTGGGAAAAAAGTTATGGAGGAAAAGAAACTTTATTTGCGAATAACTCAAAAAGTATGCATTTTTATCTTAATTGTACCCATGATAATTAGAAAGAATACTAAATTACCTACAAAACAAACAAAAAATCGGTTAGAAATATGTATAATTTGTATTGACGGAAAGAGTAAAGTGTGTTGAAATAATTTTTCAATCAGAAACAGAGTTGACATTTGTACTTTGTAGCTCGAAAGACCCTCGAATACGAATTTTCATTGTGATCGAAAAATAAAATTTTTTTCCCTACAAATTTGAACTAAGGCTCCTTCCTCCACTTCAACATTCTTCCACATATTCACATGAAAGTTTGTAGGATATAGGGCCTTATAAATTACACGAAATGACATAAACTATACTTTCATAAATAATTTTGAACTCAAGTTATAAAATAAACACCTGTTAGGAGTTTTTATTTATTTACTCTTTCTCTTTCCTGTCAGCAACGCAAATTGTACAAATATTTTTGTCAATTAGTTAAAATGAATTATTGTAATCGACCAAGGGAAAAATATTAATTCCTTTCTTTCGTAATAAATTAGATCTACTTATTTTCTGTATCGTTTCTTATTTTCTGTATCTATTTCTTCACTAAACAAAATTTTCTGCGAATTATTCGCATGAGCCACCTAGTATTTATATATTTTGGTTGGTTGTTAAATGTGTTTTTAATTTTTTTTTTTTTACTGCTGATCAGCTGTTTGATTATAACCTTCATTAGCTGTGTTACCTTACCTTTCTTTCAGTACACGACTGGATGTGAAGTCGGGTTTATTTTACTTTCTGTCCTAGTGATGTCTAAATTGGCGAAACGTTGGCGAATTATTTTCTTCTTTGCCTGCATTTTTGATACGTGGATGGGATTTTCAATTATAAAACATTATACCATTAATTATTTTGATACTTTATATTAACCCATTTCTTATTACTACTAATCGCAAGAGATTATTAACTATTTTAAATAAACCATATTATTAGATATATCAGACTATTAGAACAGCCAGATATTTATAACTTTTTTTTAAAAATTTAATGTAAATTAACGAGAAAATCGTTCACACTTAGAGACCGCTTTGCGAGGTATGAAGCAGTAACCATAAGCCTTAATTGATCTGGAATTCTGTACGTAATTACTGCTACTCTTAAATATCAGGAAAAAAAAACTGGAATATTCGGAATCTTCTCAATCGACTACAAGAGACCGAAACCTGGACAGTTGTACATATCTTCCTGAGATGTCAAACTGGTTCAGCTAGTCGAACAGGTTGCTTGACATGAAAAAAGGAAATTTTAGGCCCAACTCTACAGAATCAAATATTTTACTCTACAGTTAACAAAAAAATTAAATATAAATATAAAATAATGATAGGCTGTTTTATTAGTTATTTTCAGGAGTAATAATTTTAAATATCTCTTGTGATTAATTATGGCATACGTTCACCTCACGCGATGTTCGCGTGTGGTTTATACAAAGTCCTCAATTCAATTTTTTTAGAACGATATCATTTCATTAGCAAAAATACCTCTGAGCCAAGCAGCATATTATATTCAAATGATACATTTTTTGGGGGGATTCGAATACAATTCATATTCATTAAACAAACTTATACAGTCAGATATATTTTATGCAAAGTCCTTACTTCTTTTTTTTTTTAACATTAATAGTTCATTTACTAAAAATATCTCAGCTAAGCAGTATATTATATTCAAATGATTCATTATTTGGGTACTTGAATGCAATTTATTTTAATTAAATAAATTGGTAGAGTCAAAATCAGTTTTTTTTTTTTTGCTCTTACATACACTCACACATACACCTTTTTTGCTGGACTTGGTTATATGGACCCAGGGAGTCTTAGAAATTTATTTTCGTTGAAAACACAGATTAGAAATGTTTCAGGACTATAATACGTTTTAATAGTTCGAGATGTTTTTTTTTATTTTATTTCTCTTTTTCCGTTGCTTTTAAGCAGTACAGATTTTTGGTAAGACTTGGGTAATACTTCTACCTCTTATCATCTGGTACTTCAGTCTTCGTTATTAAAGGTTAAAATGATCATTGCTCACCAATTCCTTCCACTCATACACGAATGCTTCGTAGTATTGGGAGTAATCCTTACTTGCTAGCTGAGAGAAATTGTCCTCCGTGATGATGTACAGTCCGGTTTCCCTCAATAGTTTTGCCTTTGTTGCTTCAAAAGCACTAAGTCGTGACGATGTGCATAGCAGTTTCCAGAACAGCACAACAGGGATAATTTAGAGGATAACATAATTTCTTTCCCAAAGCCAGGAAGTTTGGGTTTCTCACCCTCAATGCTCTGTGAGGAATAGCGACACGAAATAATCAGGGAGGATCCCTTTCGCTTCCAACCTTGAATAGACGGTAGGAAAGTATTTTCTCAGGGTAGAGTCTTTATGCGTAGTTATCCACTGCTCAATTGTGCCCTCCCGTATTATTCTTTGCCATTTAGATGTATCTGATTGATTACTTTCTTAGAGATTTTCCGATAGAGAATAGTTTGAAATATAAGTAGTTAAATTATAGTTTCTCCTACGACTCATTCATCATATCTCCCAAGTTCTATGGTGTCTGATCCATGAAATGATCCATCAGAAATAAAAAAGTCCTGAAGGATTCAAGTCAACTTGTTAAATGAATTTCATTTCCTTATGTTGAAATGGACACCAAGGAGCGTCCTTGGGGCTTAGAAAGTCCAGGTCTAGGTCCAGTCTGACAACTATGGAAGTCGAAGTGGATAATAAATCTTAGATGTCGATGACCACGGTGGAGATGGCACTACCGTGTCTTCGGGAGATAAACAGTTCCAAGATATCTTAGCCTGGTTCTTGGCACGAAGGGTTTCAACATTCTTATATAACTCCTATTAGATTTGGAGTTCTTTGGAAGAAGACATCCTCAAAGTCGCTTAGTAACAGTAAAAGAAATATTTTACAATAATAAGTGAAATTAAACCCACAAAATAAAAAAAGGAATAGTTAAGATATAATTAGAAGATTGCAAAACAATGCCACAAATCTCTCAAATGGTAGCAAATAACCAACTAGCCAATGTTTTGGCGATTCAGTCATCTTAATTTTGCATATTAGGGCAGAAAAATATAAGATGACTAAGCATACCATGGGCAGTACACGTTGAACTGCCCCACGTAAGTTCCGGAGGAAGTATTATTTCTATTCTGGTTTGCACAGAAGAAAGTACTGCCATCGAAATTTTTAAGATGGGATAGGATTTGGAGGGCTCCATATATTTGTAGGGTTTCAGCTGGAAAAGGTTTTCAAGCCCCGAACAGAGATGACATCTTTATGTATGCCAGGTGTGATTTAAAGAAATGTGTAATTACAAAATTCACTTCTTTTCAATATTTTATCAAAGGTTGTTCACTTTACGTTTACCATTTATCCAACAATTTTCATGAATATAAGAATCATTAAATCTCAAAACTTTATCCAAATAACAGTTTATTTACTGACTGAATCTCAAAATGTTTAGAAAGAAAAAATAATATATATATATATATATATATATATATATATATATATATATATATATATATATATAAATATATATAGTCTTTCAGTTGATAGAAGGACTAACTCGAATAAGTAAAGTCGTTTTAGTTATATTTCTAATTGAAAAAATTATAATATCTGTACAGTCAGTGGTAAGTTGATTCCATAGTTGGGAATTGCAGAGTTAAAATAAAGAATTGCGAATAAAGGTTCAAATTTTTCTATTAGAAATATTACTAAATCAATAATAAAAAATGTTGGAATTGGAGTTAGTCATAACTAAAAGGCTCATATATATATATATATATATATATATATATATATATATATATATATATATATATAGAGAGAGAGAGAGAGAGAGAGAGAGAGAGAGAGAGAAAGGGGGGGGGAGAGAAAAATTCTTCAAACGATAAGCGGAGCTATCTGAGATTAAAGTACTAACACATGGAGAAGAAAGGCCAATAATGAACTGCTTACAGAGACTGGTCAATCGATATTTCATGATATGAAGGCAGAGAGGTTTAGATGGGCATGTAGCTTGGAGCAATGCATCTAGAAGCCTCTACATAACAATGAATGGCTCAATAGAAGTCAAAATACAATGTGGAAGTGCAAAACAAATGGATGGATAGAATCAACAAAGATACAATAGTACTGCATGCAAATATCTGGAAAGAAATAGCCCATGACAGGCAGAAATGGAGTTTTCTGGTTAAGGGGACAAAAGATCTACAAAGTCTTTAATGTCAACAGAAAAAAAAATTTATAAAGAATTTTGGTCTTTTACTGTACTCACAAATTTTATAATACTCATTGATTGCACATAACTAAATTCGGTATTGTGCATTTTATTTTCAAGAAGCCCCATCAAAACTTTAACTTCTGAAAAACTATGAAGTATTACATAGTTGCTCAAGATGGCAGTACGCAATGACCCGCGTTAAATATGTCATGTGACGTAGCGCGATAATCTGACCAAGGACTGCATAATTCAGTGGGACAAGGGTTTCCTCATAGCCTTACACCAAAAGAAGTGACAATATTTTATTTTGTGAAAATATCGCGAAATAATGGAGGTCCCTATTCGGCATGTTCTTTTTTTTTTAAAAAAAGAACTTCTTTAAAACGTGGAAGGTTTGCGAATTTTCAAAACTTGGGTTGTTGGCAATGTTTTTTATTTTTTATTTTTAAGGATTCATGAATGCAACGTCCAATCTAACCAAATACCCCAAACGTTAGGTTAGGAATTGCCTGTTATTTACATAAGCATAAATAACACCAAAGCAAGCTAGAGAATGCCATAGAGACAACCATTCACTGACCACTTATTTTTCTCGTTTTCACATCTACTATTTTTACACTCCCTCATTCGAACAACTTTTATATCGTGGTGTTGTTCGTAATGAAAATTGTTTTATAATATTTAAAATTATAAATAATTACTCCTGAAATAGCTACTTTTGGGCTCTTCTTTACAATAAATTTAATTTTACATACGAATAATTAATTTCATCAGAATTGTTAGATTCGTTTAGAAGAATTTTATTTGGTAAAGATTACAATTGCTGTTGGCTTACAAGGCTGTTTGTTCTCTATTTTTCGAGAATTGTTATCTTTGACTCAGGGGACCTAAAAACATGTATTTTCGTTGAGGACTCGGATTCGAAATTTTTTACGTTCTCAATTCTTTTCTTAACTATATATTTCATAATAATATGGGAAAACTATGGAAACTGAGCGAGTAGCATTATTTAAAAACCAATTACTAGCCGTACACATAACACTACAGTGGACTTAGGACACACCCACAGTAGAGATACCCACAATATCTCCCTGACGCACTGTAATTTAAAGTTTTCAACTAAGTATGGACTTTTTTTTATTATTTGAACAGTACTTTCTCAATCTTATATATCCATATATATATACCTTCTTCATCATTTCAATTCAATTGCAGCTCAAATTTTCGTGACAGCACTACCGCAACAGAAAACTGTCACTGTGTAAATGAGAGCAAACTGTAACCGGTTACCGAACAGTTAATGTTAAATAGTTCTTTATAACTGACTCTAAGAGAATCGCAAATAATGAACCATGCTGGAGGAAATAGACCCAAAGTAGTTTATGAAAGGCATAGAGCCATATCTTCCCCAGCTAATGCATATTTATTCAAACGTATTCTCTCAGCCTCGTTCCGAACTATTTATAACCTCCTTGGGCTAGGATATATCGCCTATCTTAGAAGTAAATGTATCCTTTGGGTTCTAAAGACAATTAACAGAAGAAGCAGTGGTTCGGATAATTATAAATATAAATAAGTAACAACTAATTGAGGTAGGAGTTGAAACTTATATGGAACTTTAAAAAAAAATACATTTTAACAGTATTTGTATAACCTTTTGTATAAAAAACTTATTAAAATAAAAGTTATAGGTGCCTGGTAAAAGTCTAACTTTTATTTATTTAAGTTCTTAAAAAAATTTACGAGAAATTAGAAGTATACATGTTTATAAATTTATACTTTCAATGATGAAAAGAAAATCGTGACAATTAGGACAATTTAATTCTTCTCATATTAAGTGTATAGGGCTCAATAAAGACTTGAAAATGGCCTTACAGTTGGCCGAAAAGTTGTCATAATAATATAAAACAAAGAAATTTTTAGTGGAATATGGCCTAAATTTATAAAAATGAAAACTTCAAGACACCAAAATTAGGGACAATGAACAGAACAAAAATATACAGTAATTGGACTTAATTTTTTTTTATTAATTAATGTTTTTATTGAGTAATGTTATATTGATAGTGATAAGATAGCTCATTCACACCGAATGTACAATAAGTAAAAAAAAAAATAAAAGAACAAACTAATAAGTTTATATACATTTATTCCTCGCCCCCCTGAAGTCTTGCGTTCGTAACAAAACATAAGAAAGAAATTAAGCAGTTTATTAATAAAATAATTAAATTACATTTCCATCCGTTTTCAAACGAAAAAAAACTACGTCTACAACCCGAGAAATAAATGTATATAAACAAAACGAAACTAAACTAATCAAAATAACAGGCATACTTTTATATATTATTTTCAAAATTAATTAACTCAGGAGAACTCCGAGCCAGCCCTCGCTTTCCACTCGTGGAAGGAAAAGCAACACTCCAGGAAATCGCAGCAACTCTCGCTCAACCGCATCACTTATATTAAGTACTAGTTTAGGTTGAGCAGAATCGCTAAATGGCTTGAGTGGAGTATCTGAGCATTGCCAGAACTCCAATATATGCTTATTTATCAAAGGTCTCTGGGCCACTTCAACCTTCGAGGAGGATTGTACGGCTGGGTGAAGGATTTTGCAAAGGTATTTGGATGATACGTAAAGTTCTGTTGGAAATTGGAAAATTGTTCTGGGCTAAGGTCTAGGACAAATGGGATATTAAGGACATGGTGTAGGATTTTGTTGGTTACATATAATGGATCAACTATTGTTCGAAGCACTTTGGACTGCAAGGATTGGCTGTGTTTGATGCGTTAAAATAATTTAATCCAAATGCAAACATTAACTATAAAATAGATTATGGCAAAGGAGATCAGTGATCTGATACAATTTCCACTTCCGCCATGTTTGTTTTTTTGGAAATACAGGAGTGTGTAAAATCCCTATTTGTTGTTTCTTTTGTTTATGCCGTTTTTTGCCTACTCCTCGGTTTTCAAAATCCATCACTGAAGTGGATCTATACTACAATATTGTCTATATTCAGAAAGACGTCCTATCAATATTGGAATTTAAATTAGAAGAATTGAGTAACGATTTTATAAATAATATACGCAAATCATTATCAAATCGTATAGATTATTAGTCGATAACATTGACGTCTTTACTGATAAATAAGAAATTTATATCAAACCACTAATCAAAATATTTCAGCAAAGAGAGACGAATTTAGGATTTCGAAACTAACCACGCGTGTTATTCGATAATTCTTCCGACGTCCGACATTTTAATGACTAACAAGATTGATCCTTCTTCAATCTACTGACGTAATGGCGCGATGAGTTAACAAGAAGATGGATGATATATGATGACATTAGTTCTCAAAAAGGTTAAATGGTTAATAAAATCATGTAGGCAGTTGTCATCACATTGTAAAGACAACTTTTCTATAACAACTACACTTAATAATGGCTGTATCAACAATGGAGGTATAGAATTAATTAATTGCAAGAGAAATTGGTTGAGGAATATGTCTAAACATTTCGGCCAATCTATTAGTTCTTCATCTGGTTGATAGTTGTAGAGATTCTACAAAGTCTTGTTGAACCTCAACATCTTTTATTTCTAAAACAAGACTATTAGAATCTTTACACTATCTGTCCTCACGAAGAACTGAAATATGCACAAACGTTAGCACACATTTAAATATTATAACGCGTAAGGGTCGATTGCCCCTTACCTTAATAAAAATATGAGGTAGGGCGAATACAGTCGAGAATATAGTTTTGACCCCTTCTTCCCCCAATAATCTTAAGTAATAAAACATTTAAAATTAACAAGAAATAATCTACATGAATGAATCAAATAAGTAAATTAAAATCTATTTAGAAAACAAGTGAACTAGCTGGCCAGATTGAGGTCTATCGCCATCCTCCCCAACCAAAATGGAAAGTCCAAAATGAGTTAGTTTGTGTCGCCATTTATAGGACGATATCCTGATGAAACCAATAATTGGAGTTAAGAATGAATTATAAAGGGTTAAAACATCTTCCATATTTTATTTATTTTTTATTTTGTTTTTTTTAGACGGTTTTCATATCAACCAAATACATCAACTAAAAAACAAAAAAAAAAAAACAACAACCGGATATGACGGAAAAAAATAAGGTTGACAGTTAACACGTTTACGACCTGATATTTATTGAGATAATCATGAACGAGGATTCGATCTTGCCAAAAAAACTAGAGATAAAACTGACTTCTGCTTGTTTAAGTTTCTCACGTTTTACTTCAACGTTGTTCTGTAAATTACGAGACAGCAAATCGTCAGGTCTGTAAGGTAGAATTATATTTCAAAATTATATTAAATTTTGGCTGTAATTGCCGCTCAATAGCAATATTTTGTGAACAGGTTTAGCGTACAATGAACGCGAATAACTTTTCACGAAGTATTAAAGAGTTTTGTAGGAAAGATTTTTGTAGGTTTGATACAAAATTGAATTAACTGTAAGATGTAAAATCAATTTTATATAATAATTATCAAAACCGTGAGCATTCACTGAGGTCTTGTTTTTCTCTCTTTTCCGTTGGGGAAGAGGGAAAGAGGAAGGTTGGGTTTACTCAGTGAGTAAGTCACGTTGATTCATACTTCAGATCCTAGATTCAAATCCGTCTGTGGTAGATAATGATTTGTACTGAACTACATCGGCCGACTCTGGTCGGGCGATTCTCTTTGGGGGCACTCTTAGTTAAATATTTGATTAATGAGAAAAATATGATGATAGAGAGTGATCATGGCCAAATCACATACAACCATTAATCAGGAAATAGTACTTCCTTACAAAATATTGAACCTAAGATTTTTGCATGGGTTGTAGAAGTAGTTTTTTTTTCGTTTGAAAACGGATGGAAATGTAATTTAATTATTTTATTAATGAACTGCTTAATTTCTTTCGCATGTTTTGTTACGAACACAAGACTTCAAGGGATGAGGAAGACGAACAAAAATAAAATCAAAATCAATAATGATAAATCCACATGAATGAATATAATTTGTAAACTATAGTTTACTTTTCCATATTATAAGAAATTAAGAAAATAGGAAAAGTCGATTAGTTGGCTGAGCTAAGCCATAGAAGCAGGTTAACAAGTATTGTACCATGCACTATGTTCATATTATTAAAATGTTAGTTTATATTCAAAGATAAATACAAATATGTAATATATACAATTGCTTTGTTAACTTATTTTATTCTATATACCAATAGGCAGAAAAAATAACAAGAAATAATATATTAACATATACATAAGGTTATTTTTATATATATTATTATATTGTTCGTTTTACAATAATTCTGTACTCCGTAGGTAAATAATACCATGTCCATTTTTGGTTTTGTTCAGGGGAGCCATGTTACATAGCATTGAGATATTAAAATTTATTTCTTCTTTACTAAATTATTTAATTAAAAAATAAAATGGACACAGTGTCATGTCCTCCGAGGCATAGACTTAGTACTCATAATTTTTATACATAATATAAACTCCCGAGACTTTTTTGGGGGGGGAAGTATGGGGGTTCTATCGCCTCTAGAATTGAAAGGCTGTGCTTATCCCATTCAGTGTTCATCTTAATATTCCGGTTCCATTTTGAGTGTATATGCCCTTTAAAGCTTTAGCACAATATGCACCTTCGGATAGTCTATAAAATAGCAAGAATTTATGAAATAGAAACTGCATTTTATTCCCTTTAAACGCCATCGTATTCGTTACAAAAGATAAAGCCCCAGTGCTTACTAGATCATAAAGATAGACTAAGTTTCCTATACGGTTCCTTAACAGAGCGGAACCAACGGATATTGGCTGCCGGGTGTGTCCTCTAAGATACCTACCTATCTAAAGACATGAAGACAAAAGTCTCTTCTTAATATTGCTTTCAGATATTAGATTAATGGTATCATATAAAATTAAATGTTATGTGTAAAGCTTACCACCTTTAACGAGAAAAAAACTAAGCTTTAGACCACAAGATAGAAGTCAAAACATCAACAAACCGAGGTTAATAATATGAAATATAAATTATAAATAATAGCTCATTGTAAAGAGGATGAAATGTTGAACATTTCCCTCGCTTACAGTATGCATGTCAGATTTTTATTTTCTAAGATATTTTAATCCAAATCTTCCATAAATCTCGTTATCATTTAGTTTTCAATACTATTTTTTCCTCTTCGCCTCTCTAACGCGGCGTCACGTTAAGATAAAATTTTAAAAAATAGCAGAGAGAATGAAATGTTGAACAATTTCCTTGCTTATAGTATGCATGTTTTTTTAGTTTCTAAGATATTTTATCCACCTGGACAAACGACTAACTTGGAATCCTCATACCAGACTGAAACGACAAGAAACCGCTCGAAGTTTTCGATTACTTCAGCACTTACTTGACAAACGCTCTAAACTTCCAATTAATTACAAAAGACTAATATACATGACTATAATAAGGCTTTATGGGGCTCCACTAAACCATCGAATTCCTCTCGCATCCAATCCTTACAATCCAAAACCCTTCGTACGATCCTCAATGCTTCCTACTTTGTTACAAATAAAACCATCCATAATGACCTTAATGTTTCAGATCTGGCCCAATCTAGATACCTATCCTTCCATAATAAATTTCAGAAACATCCCAACCCTCTCGTTTCTAACCTTTCTTCTTCTTCAATTCCTGATAACCCTCCCAGGCGTCTGAAAAGAAGATGGCTCCGTGATCTCCTAATTTAGACATATCATTAGAGTGCTACCATTGGGTAGTTACTCAGCAAGTGTTTTCACCTCATTATATCCATGTGTTCAATTTACTAGATGTATTTTTTTTAATACAGTTGTGAATATCATTAAGAAAAAAAATAATGGATATTTTAATCCATATCTTCAATAAAACTCGTTATCATTTGGTTTTCGACACTATTTTTCCTTTTCGTCTCTTGTCGCATACAATTTTGAATAATAGCACATCCCCCTGATATTGGGTTATTATTATTCGCCATTTGTTAAGAATTTTTATAAAGTATATATAATACTTATTAAAATAATTAATTTTAGACTATTAATAAAGCAACTGTATTAGATATTGAACTAATACAAATCAAGTATTACATAATATAATACAGCTTGAGAAATAATTTTTTTTAGAGGGAGAGATGACGTTATTGTTTAAGACCGGCACTGATCTTAATGACCCCATCAAAATCTTCAACACTCAATTTTTTCCGTCACGATATACCGACTATAACCCCTGTTCCAGTAATGAAGATTTATGAAATCGACTTTATTTTTTAAGTAAAAAATAAATACAGAACGATTAACTGACACTTCTCGTGAAATTCTTAATCCAACGGAACCTCATTCATGACACTTGATCATGATTGAACCTTATTTTTGGTACAAAACTGATTCAGAGGCTCAGTGAAATATGTGTATGTGTGAATATGAATTTCTGAGGTAATTAACTTTTATTTTCAGGTGTCTCAGTCTTGTTCCATATGAGCCGTTTATTTTGAAAGTTGTCTAACTCCGTTTTTCAATTTTTTGCCGGTTACCATGGTTACATGTACAACTTCATACTATATATCAGTAAAACATTTCAGGTTGCTTATACGATAAAATGTTTGACACATAAGTTTTCAGAATTAGTTCAATAACTGAACCGTGTAGTTTGAAAGTGGCCTAACTCCATTTATTTTATACTTACATCAAGATATTTACTATTGATAATGTTGGAAATTAAGACTCTATTTGATGATTTTATTGTAAATGAAATGAGACAAAAAGATTTTGTATCAACAAAATTATTAGAAGACGCAATTTTTAAAAGGGTAAAGAATTCTGATGGAGAATCAGTAAACTGGTTACAAATAATTTGGATGCGTTTTATCAGAAATGAACCGTATAAAATTTTCTATAAGACAACAATGAATGAGAATGAAAATTTTAAAGTCCTGAATTTATTACCACGTCGGGGTAGACCAAGAAAATTCGAAAATATTGTATTGACACCACTCTATAAAAATATCAGACAAATTACAACAACAAACTTTAAGGACATGATTGACCTATTGCGATATATACCATCGGAACATCATGACTACTTCAAATCCCTTTCACACGCGCAAAATGTAGATGAATAGTAAATTGTTGTTAAAAATGTTTGTATTTTATGTTCTGTAATTAAAAAATGTTTTGAATCGCATAAATTGTGTTTCCGAAGTGTTTTAAAGATATGTAAAATAAATTGAGTATTGTGTTTTTCAATTTGAAGCATCTTAAATTATGTTGAATGGACTTGGGTACCTTCAAATTTTATAATGAATCTGGTTGTTAATTTTGAAAGTGGCCTAACTCCATTCTTGATAAGAAAACGCACATTATTCACTTAATAATTGTTACTATTTTAATAGGAACCATAAATTTAACACCCTTAGATACACTTCAGCAGTATGACTCATTAGTATCCTATACGTATATTTTTAAGTTCATTGAAACGCAAACCCTTAAATATCTCGATTCGAAGATAAATGGAGGTACGCCACTTTCAAAATAAACGGTTCATATTATGAAGCCCATCGAGGCATTCTATTCATTGGTTTTATTAATATTTATAATTATTGCACTGCTTCTATTGGGCATACCGTTTTATTGAAAAACCTAAAATCTCCTTCAAGAAATCTTCTTAGTAAAGCAAAATGAATTTTTTAGATATGGCTAGTAGTTCTTGAAATTGTATATTATTGTATAAACGATATGATACATTATATAATATAATATATGACAGTATACAATATAATATATGACAGTATATAATAAGATACAGACAGTGTATAAGCAGCTGACTTGCTCACCTGCAGGGCACCTGGTCATCCATCCCGCCCCTGCAGTGTTGGGTCGTTCAACTTTTTCTACTTGCCTACTCTGTAGTTTTCTACTTTACAGACCACCGTATTATAGCTATAATATTTACAAACTACCGTATTATACTTGTATAGACACATATCGACTTATAATAAAACTTATAACCAACGCCCGAATTTTTATGCATTAAAAACTCACCGAATATGCCATATAATATGCAGTAAAAAACATGAAAAATTCAGTAGCTGGAGTCAATATATACTAAACTTGCTGATTACTTGTTTACTAACAGGACATTTAAATATAATGACATTATTTAAATATAATGACGTGCCTACAAAAAGTTAAAAAAGAAAAGAAATTATGGAGGGGTGAAAAGTACAATAATTTCATTTTTTTTTAATCTCAAATAAAGAATGAAAATAACTAAACATACACAGCTAATAAGTTTATAATATACATTATAATGGAAACGAAAACATAACACGAATCACATTAAAAAAATTAAATATCCAAATAGCAAATAAAAACTATACTATTAAAGTCTGCAAAAACGAAAAAAAACAATTATTGTATCAACACATAATTAAATAAGCATAGTAATAAAAGATACCAGATATGGAACAATAAGTATATAAAAGCTTTAAAATTTTGTATGTTAATGGATAAAAATCTAACATTAATATTTGTTGAAATAGTAACATAATCAACAACTTTTGAAATATAATAAGTAGATAAAAGTGTAAAATGGGTAAAACATTTCAATTAGTCTACTTTGCAGATATTTTCAGTATTATAATTAATTTCCAGAAACATTGCTAAATTTGCTTCTGTGAAACCTTACCTTTTATAATATATTTTTATAATTAGAAAATGATCTTTCTACAACAAAAGGCGTGATAGGGGCAAAATTATAATATAGTAATTAATAAAAATGGGTTTCTATGAATTGGAGAAGATCTTTAAAGGTAATTATTAAAGGTATAGTGGGAGTTAGATAGGTATACAGTCTATAAATATGGTAGATTTGTTGATTGAAAATAAACCTAGGATTCTAATCTTGAATTGCATCTTCAATATTGCATTTTAATTTGCATATATAAATAAATAAATATTCATTTACATATATATATATATATATATATATATATATATATATATATATATATATTTAGTTTATTTATTTAAATTAATCAAAATATGCAATTATATGAATTTATTTTCAAATATGTAATTATATGCATTTATCCTCAAATATGCAAAATAAAATTTGGCTAATTGCATCACAGTGTATTCTTATAGATATTTGATCAGCGGTTAAAACTAATAATGCAAACAAAATATGCAATTGCATAAAAATCCGGGCCTTGCTTATAACTAATGACCTATTAGTTAAAGAAATGCTACAATAGTATATTTGTCGGCATTCCTAAATAAATTAAAGTCAGTAATTAATATAAAAAATTTCTTTTTTTTTAAATACTACAGAAAGTACCCCATTCATCTTAAGCGGATCATACTCGATAATTCATGAATGACAGTCAAATGACGATCAACGATTACTTCAATCGTGATGATCCTTACACGTTTCAATCATACTGACGCATTTTGCTCAGTTGACGTTGAGAGATAGCAGGCAGTATGAATCTGGTGTATTGTCCATTTATAATTATTTGTCTCATTAAAAAGGCTTATTTGACCTTTATCCTTTATAGCATTGGACATCAAGAGAATATTGGTGATATAATAATTACTTCCTAGTGCCTGAAAATCGTTTTGACAAAAGTTAGAAAAATATAAGTCAACTACTCACAAAAATTAAGTAAAAGTATTGCGAAAATAATAAATTTGTTGTGAAAAATGGACAAAGAACTGACAAATATACACAAAAGTTAAGGATTAATTTTTTTATTATAAGTACATTGTGAAGTTACCACTCTTTTTAAAAAAAAAATGTTGCCCACTTTACTATTTTTAAAAAAAATAGTTTATTTTTTTGTACATATGGTGTGAATGTCATCCTACCTCACTATAACCAATGTCCAACAGACAGATTGTTATAATACTCAATAAAGAAATTAAAAAAAAAAAAAATAGTTGAAGATGGCTTATAAAAATATAAACAAAATATATGAAACACTATTTACTTTTAATGAAAATCATGAATATACAATGGTTGTGAAGCATAAGTTAACTAACCTACCTAGTAGTAAGGTTTGTCTCCCCACCAATTTTACCTCAGTCTCTCCTCCATTTCTCGTGAATGAACCTTTGATTTCTGGGTTTTCGGAAACCAGCCTGACACGTACATCAGTACTTCAATCAGTACCTTACAGGATCAATCAAAACGTCAATAGTGTCTCGCAACGCAATTCCGAATAACCGTGTAGAGTCCGCATTAAGATTTTTTCAATTCATTCATGGAAATGAACACATCTTGATAGATTATTAGGGAAATTGACTTATACGAAAATCTAACATTGATAAAAACGGTCTAACTGTTCACTCCGAAAATTCGTCACCCACCAGATTAAACACAATGCATATAATAGTTTGTATAAATGAAAAATTAGAATTAATGTCACTAAATCAAGCCACATAATGTCAATCTATAACTATCAACAATCCAGTGCCTACAAAAAACTATGTAGGGTACCTTCAACTCTACTTAGACACAAGCTTTGCTTAGAACATATTTTGGAATTTAAAAAGACAAGAACTGCCGAAATGTTATAACTCTCACATCTTTTGGAATACAGATCCTTAGTTAACTTACTAACCAAACTACTGAACTACAAAATATACTGAGATCAAAATTGGATACGGAGCAGAACTTTCAGCAAAACCAACATCCATAAACAAATTGCTAACAACACTATCGAAAATTTTACGAAAACTTGTTAACATTAAACATAACAAATTTAACATTTCAACAGTACAATTCAATATTCACGAAAAATACATAACATTTCACTCTTCAACGCAAAATCACCTCAATCTTGTATCAATTTCCTCCTCCCTGTTACCTACTCTGTACTATATCTGATTTCTTAATTTTTTGAAATGAAAAGTTCTTTAAGCACTTTTTTTATGGAGAGTGAATGATATTCGTCCGTCAGATTTCGTTCGGCATTAATGCTCGGCTAGAGTCGACTAATTAAAATATTTTTACATATGGATTAAAATATTTCAGAAACTATAAATCGGGCCTGCGTCCTGTGAGAGAGGAAATTATTCATCATTTCTGTAATTGGCTATAATTCAAAAAATGTATCTTAACGCGACGTCGTGTTAGGGAGGTGAGGAAAAAATAGTGTTGAAAACCAAATGATAAGGTTAGTTGAATACATGGATTGAAACATTTCAGATACTAAAAATCGGAACTGTATGATGTAAGCGAGGAAATGTTCATCAGTTCATCTTCTTTGTAATGAGCTATTATTTATAATTCATATTATTAATCTCCTCCATTTCTCGTGAATGAACCTTTGATTTCTGGGTTTTCGGAAACCAGCCTGACACGTACATCAGTACTTCAATCAGTACCTTACAGGATCAATCAAAACGTCAATAGTGTCTCACAACGCAATTCCGAATAACCGTGTAGAATCCGCATTATGATTTTTTCAATTCATTCATGGAAATGACCACATCTTGATAGATTATAGCAGAACTTTCAGCAAAACCAACATCCATAAACAAATTGCTAACAACTGTGATATCGATATAGATGCTGGTGATATCGATATCACAGTTGTATACTGTATACAGTTGTATACAGTTGTATACTGGTGATATCGATATAGATGGTAATATGTTTGAACAGGTAGATAAATTTAGGTATCTAGGTTCTACGATAACTAGAAAAAACGAAATTGAAGAAGAGATTAAGGTTAGACTGAAGGCGGGGAACGCTTGTTATTTTTCTGTGACAAAACTACTTAGTTCGCGCCTCTTGTCCCGAAACTTAAAAATTCGAATCTATAAAACAATTATCTTGCCTACAGTTCTTTATGGATGCGAAACTTGGCCGCTTACATTAAGGGATGAGCAGCGTCTTAAGGTTTTTGAAAATAAAGTATTGCGTAGAATATTCGGACCGAAGAAGGATGTGTTAACCGGAGAGTTCAGACGGTTACACAACGCCGAATTGCGTGAGCTGTATTCGGGTAATATAATTGAGGTAATTTCATCGCGGCGAATCAAATGGGCTTGTAAAGTTGTTGGGCTTAGTAACGAGAGAATTCCTAAAAGTTTAATATTTGCTGTGCCGAATGGTAAGCGTCTGAGGGGTAGACCGAAGCGAAGGTGGGAAGATTGCATTAAAGCCGATCTGAAGGGACTGGGTTTGGACGGCGAACGGTGGAGGGAGGTGTGTAACAAGCGATTGGTGGTGTCGGCATCGAACCTTCGGGTTCGCTAAGCCTTATTATTATTATTATTAATCTCACTTGTTGATATTTTCACTTACATCGGTGTGGTCTAAAGCACACAACTTTTTTTTTTTGTTTCTTTCATCATAATTCGTTCTGTTGAATTATACAGTTCTCATTAGGTGGCATTCAATCCAATTATAAAACACTATAATTTAATCATTTCTTTTCAAAGCATTCGATCGCTCTGTTTCTCTATTCTAGTTAAATAGTTCTTAAATTAAATAGCTTAATTGAATAATTTAAATGCAATAAGGAATTATGTACGAGTGCTATTTTAAAAATGATTCTTCCTAATCGATTAAATCAATAGGCGATAGCCGTTCGATTGAATTAATCGAAGCTAAATAAGAGTCGATTATTAGAGCGCGCCCAAGGACGGTTAGAACTGTACATCTGTTTGAGTTAAGACGAGACACGTGGTGAGGCCGCTTCTCCACGTGATTACAATTATTATTATTTCAAATAATTGTTGGACAAATATAATCAAATATGTTCACTATTATCACAAAGGATCATCATTATATCGATAACCTCTGTGCCACTTATCGATTTTATTGGGCTCATATTGTTCAGCATCAGCGATTTCAACACTAATTGAGACTAGTGATACGTGCAAGCTCAAATCGACCTAAATATCTAAAAATGTAACACCCAATTTGCTATATTATCTTATCTTTATGTATTTTATCAAAGGAATTTTTTCTTACGAATAATTAGTCAAATATTTTCCTAAAATAATATAATATTCCACAATACCTAAGGGGGTAGTGAGTTCACTTTATATAAATTTCAGAAATCCTAGAATTATGAGGGTTGCAAAACCATTGAAAATTTGAAGAAAATATAATATACTACTCATAGATATTCGTACTTACACTTTATATGTACTTACAATACAAAACGGTATTGTACCAGCACCAGTATGAATGTCAAAAAAGCTATGCAGCAGGCGGAAACAGTTTGTGAAAAAATTGTAGAACAGCTAAAAATACTAAACATAGATGTTAATTCTGAAAAGACGAAAGGAATTATATTTTCATACCAAAAAGGAAAAAAGAAAATGTCAAATGAATTTAAAATTAACAACAACAGTATTAAATTATCGACTGACTTAACATATCTCGGTATTCACTTCGACAAACATTTAATTTTTTTTTTTTTTTTTAACTTTTATTATGATATTTACAACTGTATTAGTATGAATACATCAAGTAAATTTGTACAGAGAAATATTATTACATGAAACACGCTTGTTGAGAAACTACCCACTGGTAGCACTCTACATTTAAAATTTACTAGGCGTTTTGACAAAAAATTAAAACAGTAAGATCTAAGACGTACAGACTCCAAAATTTAATTAAGACAACAAACCTATCTTTACGTCTAAAGTTCCTCATCTATACAAGTATGATATGGCCGGCTCTGTTGTATGGTGCACCTCTGTTCGATCATGTCAGCAAAACTTCTAGGGAAAGGTTACAATATTTCCAAAATGGAGTAATCAGAAAAATAGTAAGAGGAACCATTATACAGAGAATGAAAACATTGGATATACAAGCAGCGCTAAACAGTAAAAGAATATCTCACAAAACGAAAAAAATGATGTTTCGAAAAGTCTGAACGATTGGCAAACCCTCTTTTCAACAACTTATTACTAGCCAAAATTCCAAAACGTTAGCAACAACTGTGTTGTATATATTGTATATAAAAAGTGTTGTACCATTTGTGTACTTTTTGAGTTATTCTCAAATAAAATTACGAATCCATCGTTACTTTTTTCAAAAATATATTTGAATCCACTTTACCCTTTCGGTATGTACATATTATTTTATTTTAACATTGTAGTTATACTATAACAATATGTAACTTTGCCAAATATAACTTTGTCTAAATAAATCGAAACAAAATTTTAAAAAATGCAATAAAAATATTTTATTGTACATAATTCATTTCTATTTCGATGATTTTTTTTTTGTTTTGTAGAGAATTTAAGAAGCTTTCAAATACTCATAAGTCTAATGAACCAAAAAGTGGTTTCCTTATGAGTTATTTGCAAACAAATTCTGAATCAAACTGTTACTTTTTTTCTAAAATATATTTGAACCCACTTTGCTCCTTCGGTCGATACCAAGTGCTTCATTTCAATATTGTATTTACATTATAAATATCTCATCAGATTATTTGGTTTAATGAACCAAAAAAGATTTACTTTTTGAGTTATTTACAAATAAAATTTTGAATTCATCGTTATTTTATTTTTTATTCAAACACGTTTCATTAAAATCGTTAGTCTATTGCGATACAAGTTTTTCATTCAATATTTCGAAACTAAAGACCAAATGGTAA
The DNA here is from genome assembly GCA_928085145.1 of Nezara viridula. Taxonomy (NCBI): domain Eukaryota; kingdom Metazoa; phylum Arthropoda; class Insecta; order Hemiptera; family Pentatomidae; genus Nezara; species Nezara viridula. The sequence goes on along the minus strand of OV725082.1, from coordinate 21,548,489 downwards.
TGAATTGTACATAAAAACAATTCGGAATTTGATTACAACGTTGTGTCAAAATATAATAGCAATCGTTGAAGAACTTTCTGAGATTAGCGGTTCTGAAAAGCTAACATTTTTATTTATAAACATTATTCCATCCTATATCATGAAAAAAAAAAAAGAAATTACAACTTTACAATCATTTATTGTAGTCATTTTTGCTGAAAACATGGGTATTTTTAGTTTTTCTGTGGCGAGTGAATTAAATTGAGCCGTCAGATCTTCGATTTATAACGATCGAGTAAAGTCGGCTAGAGTCGTTTAATTAAAGTGTTTTTGCATACGGATTAAAATATTTCAAGAATTAAAAATCAGACCTACATGTTGTTAGCAAGGGAAATATTCAGCATTTCATCCTCTCTGTAATGAGATATTATTCAAAATTGTATCTTAACGGGACACCGTGTTAGAGATCCGAAAAGTTATAAATAGTGTCGAAAACCAAATTATAACGAGTTTTATGGAAGATATGAATTAAAATATCTCAGAAACTAAAAATCGGACCTGCATACTGCAAGCGTGGACAATTTTTAGCATTTCATCCATCATGTAATGAGCTATTATTTATAATTTATATTTCATATTATTAATCTCGCCTCGTTGATGTTTTCACTTCTATCGTGTGGTCTAAAGCATACACCTTAGTTTTTTTTTTTAATTTAAGAAGCCAACTTATCTAAATGGCAGTTACTTTTCCCTTAGTGATGTTACAACTGCAGAACACTAGTATGGAATAGGATTAACCTAAAATGAAATATAACAAAAATAAATGACGTTACTATTATCATATGCTGACAGCGAATTGAGGATAATGTTGTAGTGGCAAGAAGATAGTGGCTGTTAAGATATTTTGAATGACCCTCTTATCTAAATAAGAAAATATATCTAATCTTATATTTATACTGTTGCAAAATTTCATTATTCATCTTTGATTTTGCAATCAAATAGAAGAAATATTGTTGAGAATGGTTTAATGTTTGTTTTATCAACTATTGATAATAAATGAAATGGAGCATTCATTCAAATACATTTTCGAGGAACCCTAAAGCCAAAATTAAGTTAATATTATAATAATATTCTTCTTTGTCATTGATATCTATTATCAGCCTATGTAACTGGTAAAATTCACAATTTTCATCATATTATCTGTACAAAGTTCTTAAAATTATTCTTTGAAATAAGGTTTCAGATATTTGATTATGATAACTAAACCACGTAATGTATTAAAGTAAATTCACAGATTGATAGATATCAAGCCACCTTAATAACATTAAATAAGATATTGAAACAGTATTCGAAAACAATCATGAATAGTAATATTTTAATTTTTAAAACCTAAACTAAAATATGATAAGTAACCCATGACAATTATAGCGTTTAAGAGGCATTCGCCAACAGTTAAAATTTATCATAAAAAGGGGACATGTTTGGGTTTTAAAACGAACCATCTTGATGAATGAGTCGAAATCTTTTAAACACAATTTATCCCGATTCGTTCACGTTGAAACCATCTTTGTTTTGAAACCTCCTGAAATTTTTCAATTACTTTTATTAAAGTTATAGGAATTTAAGGATCACAAATGATATTCGTTACTTCACTTGAAATTACATTTCGTTCGATTCATTCACCAAAATCCATCGCTTCTGACAGCCGGAAAATAGATCTCTACCCCGTATGCCAGAATGGTGTGGGAAATAAAAAATGTGGCGGATTCAGAAACTTTTGGGGGGGGGGGGAGAAGGCGTACTTTTGAACCAGATGAATTATGGAATCTTACCTGACTCTGGAGTACGGACTCTAAAGTCATATATATATATATATATATATATACATTATGTATATATACGTGGGTGATCACCAAAAAGTAGTAGACAAGGCTACTATAATTAGAGATGGACTTTTGGAAATGCTGTTGTGCCACTTTCAGACTGCAGCATGAAAACCATTGTGCTCTACGAGATAGAAACAAATAGATTGAAATGGTATGGCCACTTACAGAAGATGAGGGAGGACCGAAGGCCAAAATTAATCTTTATCTATCAACCGAAATAAAGGCGGAAAAGGGGACAACCGAGGAAGAAATGGTTGCGAGAGGACTTGGAGAGAGAGACTAGCTAGATCGAACGGCAAGAATTTTTGGATACGATAAACAACTAATGAAGAGAAGAATAGTTGGGGTGATCAGTCAAATAAGAAGGCAAAAATAAATGATAATATTTATTTTGGCATTTGCCGACGTTTCGACTTGAAGTTCAGGCCTTCATCAGGGCTAAGAAAAGAACCAGATAACAAGGTATGAGAAACATAAGTAGTGTAGGTAAAAAAATTAAAGTAAAATGAAGTTGTTAGAATAATGACAATAGTAATAACTAAGAGATAAATAATAATAACCAAATCAAAAAAAGTGACATAAGTATTAAAATAGCTCTTTATTATATTATACATTGTCTATACATCTTGATAGACTTTAGAATATCTCAATTATCTATCTAACACAGGCGGATTTACGGGGAGGGGGGAGCTTTCGGGCTGAAGCCCCCCCCAAAAATGGTAAAATACAACCAATTTTTATAGAAAAAAATATTAAAAATTATCTCTTAAATTATTATTGTTGGTGTGATTACATTTAATAGGACTTCAAGAATAATTAAGACACCATGTCATATGGGTAGTTAGTTTCTTTCTTTTTCTTTTTCAAATTAATTATCGTTAGATATATGAAAAAGAAATCCTTCGGGCTGAAGCCTCCTCCCCCCAAATTAATTCCTGGATCCGCTAGTGCTATCTAACTACTCTATTCGCAATGTCTTAATTTTACTATTTATTTTCATATCTTATATAACTTCATATTCCTTTTTTCTGATTTACATTTTATTCTAAGATTCCCATTTTAATACTTATGTCACCTTTTTGACCATGTTTACTTCATCATTCCACACTTTGTAACGGTTATTATTATTTATCTCTTAGTTCTTACTATTGTCATTATTCTAACAACTTCATTTTACTTTAATTTTTTTTACCTACACTACTTATGTTTCTCATACCTTGTTATCTGGTTCTTTTCTTAGCCCTGATGAAGGCCTGAACTTCAGGTCGAAACGTCGGCAAATGTCAAAATATATCATTTATTTTTGCCTTCTTATTTGACTGATCACCCCAACTATTCTTCTCTTCATTATTCACGACAGTCAACCATTTACCAATGATAAACAACTAAGTTGTAAATAATCGTTAATAATATAAATAACATTTCAGGACATTTAATTCTACGAATTAAAGTCAGTACTCTGTCAAATTATTATTAGGACGGTGTCACATCCAAGTACCTACCGTTACTGACTTAGGTTAGCTTTTATTACTTGTTTCAAGCGCCTTAGCCCTTATAATATGAGTAAAAGTATAATTAAAAATTAATTGTTTAATACAATTCATTTTTCAATTAAATTATTCATAATGTCAGATATGTGGAAGAGTATTGGAATAAGTTGGATGTGTAGTTTTTTCAGGATAATGTTTTCTCTCTTCTCGGCAGAAGATGGGGTCCTTCGCTGGACCCTTTTGTGGTTTAAACATTTTAAGAAAGCAGCTCCCTCTCCCTTCATTAAGAGAAGCAGTACCAAACACTGACAGAAAGCATTCCAAGACAATAGCTCAGTTTTGAATAAGGCACTAATAGTAGCCATGAGTACACCAACACAAATAGTACGTGACCTGGGACACTTCGAAGGCACTAAAGCACCTGTTCAAGTCACCTGCCCCTCGTTGGGTTTTCTTGTCCTCTGGGAGGCGACCCTAATCCTAGAAGACTTGTCCTCTGGGAGGCGACCCTAATCCTAGAAGACTTGTCCTCTAGGAGGCGTCCCTAATCCTAGAAGACTCTTTACACAGAAGGGCTCATTTCTGAAAATCGGTTTGAATGTCAACAATATTATCATAGGACTCAAGTAGTAGATGGTTACCGAAGAATTTTTTTTTTTTAACGGTTATTCGCGTATACAAAAGAAACAGACTACATACCGAAATCCATTTCTTCTAAAATATTCATAGGACAGTATCTGAGATTACCTCACCAAATCTCTTTAATTAGATATATTAAAGACAAAAAAAATACAATTTTCTCATATTATCTATTTTGTTGAAATTGTCTTTATTTAAAGTATTTCCATCCCGTTAAGATTTTCCACACCTTGGTAAATTCTTACTCTCAAACAATTGCATATTGAGCACTGAAGTATAACATGATAAAGTGTCCCATTTCCATAGAGTTGCACATTTTGCACTCAAGTTGTGGATTGATTTTTACAATTTTATTGTTAACTGAGACTTTGATCATGTATTTTTCCGAGAGGTCTTGAAGTATATAGTTGTTTATATAGTTATTTTTTTATTTTGGGTGATAAATATTCAGGATAAAGTGTTTTAAAAAAAAATTTAATTAAAAAAAATAAATAAATCAATTTTTTATTTGTGCCAACGTTTCAATCTAAACATGTGGGTCATCTTCAGGGCTGAAAATTTTAAGATACAATCAGAGAAATAATAGTATACGACCGATAATGGTAAATAATAAACTACAGTGATTTGATGGTACATGAATCTTAACTATTATTACAATACACAATATTAAAAATGAAATATGTAAAGTTATTCAAACTAAAATAATATATATAATATATTTTCATAATAATTAAGTCAGCAAATTATTTACATTCTACAAACAGAAATGTTACCTTCCTCCCCCTCTGACTATGTTTACCTACCTTTTGCTATCTGAAAAAGGACAACTGGGAAATCCTCCCCCGACCTTTTCACTTAACTACCAAATGTGTCAGTATTTGAAAACTTTCAGTGCTCGAACCACGGTTAGTAAGAGAAAATATTACAAATTTTATAAATATATTTTATATATTATTTTAGTTTGTATAACTGTTTACATATTTCATTTTTAAAGAGTATTGTTCGGGGGCATTCCTGGACATTGCGCAAGTTTTTGATCGGGTATGGCACCCCGGACTGCTCTTCAAGCTCAAATCCCATCTACCCTATTCCTTATATCTTATCCTCCGATCTTACCTCTCTGACCGCTCCTTTCAAGTTCGCTATGGTACAGAATCCTCCAACTGTCATTCAATCAAGGCGGGAGTTCCTCAAGGCAGCGTCTTGGGTCCCGTCCTCTACATTCTGTTTACCGCTGATATTCCTACTCATCCTGAAACACTCCTGGCAACATTCGCTGATCACAGCCATCTTATCTTCCAATCCAGATCCTGAAAAAGCATCCTTAAACTTACAAAGTCACCTCTCTCTTATTGAACACTGGTTTAATAAGTGGCGAATCCAAGTAAATGAATCCAAATCCAAACATGTTACTTTTACCCTTCGACGCAATTCCTGTCCACCAGTCTACTTCAACTCCATGCCACTTCCTCTGTCCGACACAGTCCGGTATCTTGGCTTTATTCTAGACAAAAGACTAACATGGAACCCACACACCAGACTTAAAAGACAACAACTTAACAGACGATACGGACAACTATATAGACTATTGAATAGAAAATCTCAACTCTTCAGTCGACAACAAACTATTAATCTACAAGACAATCCTGAAACCTATTTGGACCTACGGAATAGAACTGTGGGGGACAGCAAAACTTTCTAACATCAAACGCATTCAATCCTTCCAGTCTAAAATCCTCCGAACAATAGTCGATGCTCCCTTCTATGTATCCAACAAAACCCTCCATAATGACCTTCATATCCCATTTGTTATTGACCTAATCCCAGAAAAATTTTCCAAATTTCACCAGAAACTCACTCATCATCCAAATCCTGTAGCACAATCCCTATCTAGCTCCAGCCATCCCTACAATCCTCCCCGGAGGTTAAAACGGCAGTGGCCCCGCGACCTTTTGTAAATATGTATATATTGGAGTACTGGCAATGGCCAGATTCTCCACTCAAGACATGAGCGTCTGTTGCTATAGTGCCCTCCATCAGTTTCCACTGGTTTCAAATAACAGTGACGCGGCTGAGAGAGAAGCACTGGGATCTCCTGGAGTCCTGCCTTGGCTTCCACGTCGGGGAATAAGGCATGACTCAGAGTCCCCTGGGTGAATGTAAATATTGTACATAGGTGTGAATGTGATTTATTTACTTTAATTTCATCTAGCTTTTATCTATTATTTCATTTTTTTTTTTTTTTGTACACAGGCATACCAATTTACTTATTTTATTTTTTTTATATTTCTTTTTCTTTATTATTGATATTAATTGTATGTACATATTGTTTGAATGAATCATGTAGCCTTAATATTAATGCCCTTCAATGTGGCAGAATGTATCAATATTCAATAAAGAAAGTTAGTTATTTCATTTTTAATGGTGTGAATGTCATCCTACCTCACTATAACCAATGTCCAACAGACAGATTGTTATAATACTCAATAAAGAAATTTAAAAGAAATTTCATTTTTAATATGTGTATTGTAATTATAGTTAAGATTCATGTACCATCAATCACTATAGTTTATAATTTATCATTATCGGTCGTATAATATTATATCCCTGATTGTATTTTAAAATTTTCAGCCCTGAAGATGACCGACATGTTTGGGTTGAAACGTTGGCACAAATAAATTTTTTAAAAAAATTGTTTAAAAGACTCCTGAATATTTATCATTCATGATATGTAGTATAGTCGACTAGCTTCTTTCAATATTTTTTATTGTCTTTTATGCCTGTCGATGTGAGATGTTTTGCCTAACTAACAACACGTTGAGTGGTTCGTTATTTACCGCAATTTGAGAGGCTTGAGGATTATATCGTGAGCTGTTGTAAAGCCTTTGCGAAGGCAATAATAAGCTAACAGCCTTGAGGGAGACACTGCTGAGATGTTTAATCGCCCACTGTCCTTCCCTAGGACATTAACTGGCAGGTAATTGATTCTACTGCCAGCGCCTTCGGTAATCTCTCAAGGAAGTACTTCGCAGTTCTTATCAATGTCAATACAGCTTCAAGATGTGGAGAAAACCTCTCCCAAATAAATTAGCATAGCTATTGATTTTGCGTTAATATCGATATCTATAGATATCGTCTCCACTGGCTTACCAGTGAGTGACGCGGCTGGAAGAGAGCCACTGCGATCTCTGGAGTCCTGCTTTGCCTTTCACTTTTGGAGGAGAAAGCTTGGCTCGGAGTTCCCTGGGCGAATGTAAATATTGTACATAGGAATGAATGTGTTAAGATGATTTGTGTCTGTTTTGCCGAACCTCAAAGTTCTGCTCCATATTGGTATCAGAAAGTTGTAGATCAGTCGCTTGTTTCGTTAGTTAAGTGAAGATCTGTAATCCAGATGATTTTGGCCTTTATATATAAACTGTAAATGAAACATTTGAGTACTACAGCAAGTTTAAAAATACGTGGATCTTAATTTCCCCATCAATCTACCAAGCAGATTAAGCAGATAAGGAAATAAATTTCCTCAGGGTGGATAACATTTCTAAATTTCTGTAATCGGGTTTTTAATTTTATTCAATGTTTTTTTAATACTAGCGTTATGTTCACGTAAATTGTCACGAACATTTCTTTAGTGAGTCTCTATGTATTTACTGATATTTACATGTATAAGCCGATTTATTAATGTTAGAAACAGTCACATAGTCCGCCTCGAAACAGGAAGAGAACCATTAAGAATGAAAGTAATAAAAAAGATGATAAATCTATGGACCAAGCTCGAGTTCATGCCAGAAGAGCGACTCCCAAAACTTTGTTTTAATAGACTTACAACATTAGACAAGGATAAGCCTGACATAGACTTCAATTGGGTGTCTCAATTTAGAGCAATAGCCGAGCTTAATGCCTTTGCAGAAGAGCTTTCTGTTCACCACACAAACGGACTTCTTCGATACAAAGACATCCTGGAAAAGCACACAATCATTATTTCTTAGCCGACATACAAAGAATTTTAAACTCCACTAACTACCGTTTATACAGAATGCTATGCAGTTACAATGCTCCCGATCCTGAAACGTACCTTACATTCAAAGTCCACATGAAGAAATTGAGATGTGTTAATCAATTAAGAGTTGCAAACCTAGAGCATCTATGCAAAAAACAGAACTTTTTTGATCGAGTCACAAGAAACTTGTATATCATGCAGTCAATTTATCTACAATAGTCTACATCACATTCTCCATCACTGCCCAGCATACAATGACTATAGACAAAAATTCCTTCAAAACTTCATCTCAGCATCTTCTGATAACCACAAAATCGAATCCATACTGAATATCAATTGTTTAGATAAGTTAAATAAAATTGACTATTATATGATGGGAGTACACAAAGTGCATACACAAAATTGTTTTTAATTAAGTGTTTGTTTTTAGTTTATCTTAAGAGTAATATTTTGTTTATATTTATAAATATTTTTACTTTTTCTATCATAGTAACTGGTTCATATAACTATTATTATGCAGTAATTGTTTTATGTTTTTAATTTTTATTGTTGTTCATGTTTTGTGAAACCCATTCTAAACGTTAAACATTGTAAATTTTATTTATATTTAAATTATATGTATGTAAAACCATATTATTGTACAATAGCCAATCTAGGCTCTATTTGTATGGGGAAACCCGTTAAAACAAATAAAATATCTATCTATCTATTTTAGAAAAAGTTGCTTTCGTTATGAGTCTTTGCCGGGACCTAATTCGAGCTCTCCGCTACCTCTTCAAATGTTCCGGAACTCAATTCGAGTCCATCCAAAATTAATTAAATCTAGAACAGCCATCCCCAGGACTAGGAAATGGCAGCCAGGGTGTCCTCATCCTGTTGAAATATTTACGAGGCTCGCCATGCCGAAGACGTTGGACTAATCTTTTTCCCGTCTGCTCGGCCTCAATTTATTGCTCCCGTCTTCGGGTCAGAAAGAGGAGGCGGGCAGATGTGGACAGGTGACTGGGATACATGTGGCGGAGGGCGTGTGAAATATCCACAAGGCAGACTGGAACTTTTTCTCCACCGCTAGTATATCAACAGATGTTGAGGCACATGGGCCCACATCTCTGTCTGCAGCTTACGGCTCTAGATATCTCTGCAAGATAATTATATACATAAATGGATATCAAATAAAGTAAAAGTACTTTTTTTTACATGTTTTCATCTAAAAATATTTCTGCTTTGGATTGATCTATTGTTTTTAATGAATAAATAGGTAATATTTTTGTTTGTTTTCAATTAGGAATGTTAATATAGAGGACAATAACCCATAATCCTTAATTCAATGAAATGATTCTAGATTCCAATGTTTAGTCTAAAGTCCTCCGTACAATAGTCAATGCTCCCTTCTATGTAACCAATAAAACCCTACATCATGACCTTAATATCCCATTTATTCTTGATCTTATCCCAGCCAAATTTTCCAAATTTCACCAGAACCTTTCTCATCACCCAAATCCCGTTGTACAATCCCTATCAAGCACCACCCATCCCTACAATCCCCTTCGTAGGTTAAAGCGGCAGTGGCCACGAGACCTTTTGTAAATATGGATATTTTGGAGTTCTAGCAATGGCCAGATTCTCCACTCAAGTCATGAGTGTCTGTGGCTGTAGCGCTCTTACTCATCCTCCGCTGGTTTAAAATACCAGTGAAGTGGCTGAGGGAGAAGCGTAGGGATCTCCTAAGCCTCCCTTTTCCCTCCACATGTGGAGGAGACAGGATTGGTTCGGAGATCACCTGGCAAATTGTAAATAATGTATGTTTTATATAAGGTGTTTGTTTTACTTTTATTTCTATTTTTATTTACTTATGTGTATATATATTTTTTTTTTCTTTACTCTTTTGTTCTTTCTTCTTATTCTTTTGTTATTACTTTATTTATTTATATTTTTGTATATACGGTATGAATGCAATCTCTGAACTCTATTATAAGTGTCCTTAACTGTGACAAATTGTAATATTTCTGAATAAAGTGTTTTAATAATAAAAGATTCCAATGTTTACTTTCTATGGAATCAAAATGTTTATTCAGTATCATTAGTTCAGTGCCGTTTCTTGCAGACACATTTCTTAGTCTCCGGCTTTTAATTTTTTCAATATTAAGTTTAAAAATGCCTCTTAGTGCTGAGGATGTTGCGCGTGGTGTGGCACTTATTGATGATGGACGTTCCATTAGATATGCAGCTAATGCCATCGGAGTTCCATATGAAACTTTACGAGACGCCGTCAGGCGTTTTCGGGAAACTGGTCTTACAATAGAAGGCCCGGTTCTGGACTGCCTAGGGTAACAGAACCACGGGATGACCGCTTTTTGACTTTGAGAATTTTACGAAACCGGCACCTTACCGTTGTTCAAGCGATTTCATCAGCTCGAAGAAGTTCGAGGTGTGCAAATTTCTGAACGTACCGCTCGGAGAAGATTAAATGAGTATGGATTAATGGCTTTTCTTCCAGTAAGAGGACCAGAGTTGACCAGAACTCACAGAGTAACACGGCTGGCTTTTGCTCGAGAACACAGCCATTGGACTATGGACGAATGGAGTGCTGTACTTTTTACAGATGAGTCAAGATTCGCTCTTCGATCTCCAGACGGGCGTGAAAGGGTGTGGAGAACAAGAAACGAAAGATATGCAGCCTGTAATTTTTCCCAGAGCCAACCTTTCCAACGTGGTTCCTTAATGGGTAACAAGTGGGTGGAATTTTTTGCCTGTCAGTGTATATAATACAATTATAAATGTCAAACATAAACAGTACTGTCAAGATAATAAAATTGTCAAGATAACGAGGTTATATAGGCCTAACGGCCTATTCAGATTGAAAGCCCAATTCCGAAAATTAGCGTTAATAAAATATTTGTAGGTTACGATGAGATGAAGTTATTTCCGAAGTTTCAGGCGCATGTTAAGAATTACATAAAAAGGGATCTCTACCACGGATTATTACTATTATGACAGGCGTGCATAAAAACTTAAAGAAGTTAAAAAAAAAGTTTAATTTACTCTCATCTATCCACTCTCTCAATACCAGATCTCAACCTATAGATTTATATATCGCCTCCCATAAAACCACTTCCTTCAGTCAATTCTTCGTCATTCGTGCTACCACCTTATGGAACTCCTTACCCATCTCCATTCGTCAAACCACGTCCATCAACTCCTATTCCACCACCTACTACAAATTCAAACTTCCGCAAGCTTTTAAAAATTTCTGGGTTATATAATTACGTTGGTCACCAGCAGTTAATTGATAGAAGACATTTTATTTTTATTTATTATTTTTTTTATATCTCAGTATTTATTGTATATATGTGTTTAACGTTTGTATGTTTTGTAGATATTTATATGTGTGCTTACAATTTCCTAGGTATTTTTTGTATATATTTGTATGATACTTACATGCCAAATTGATGAACATATTTTGTATACTCTACTATTATTCTAAGGGGACTCCAGTCCCAGAATAAAATCATTTTTCTTTACATTTCATTTCAAATGTATTTTTTTTTTTTTTCCGACGACTGAAGTTTGAGGAAATCTTGCAGTCAAAATTTTCCACTCATATTTTACATTTTAGATACGTGATAAGTAGTAAGCTTATGAAAATGGCAGGTTATATAAATTTTAAAAAATGCTATGGATATATTAGAAAATTCTATCCATATATATATATAAATTTTAAGTTTAATATAAAGTTATAATTTTAGTGAATTGTATGCTTACTTTCTCCATAATAAGGATGGTGACCCAATAAGTTAGCATTTATGGATTTATGGATGGATTTATTTGGCAGAAGTTTTTTTTTTTAAATTATGATATCTCAATCTCATCAATATTAAAGAATATATAGACAAGCATATCATTTTATATATATATATATATATATATATATATATATATATATATATATATTTTTTTTTTTTTTCTATAAAAGATGTATTTCCGCCTGTCAACTTATTGTTGACATTCAGCAAATGTGATGGCGATACATGAAATAATGACACAGTGACAGGCATGTGGAAATTTTTATATTTATATTTATATTTGATTTTACTAAGTCATATCAGTTGACAGAACAGATAATTTCAAATAAATTAAATACTTTAACAAACAGAAATATTGAATAACCTACCGATATCCTGATAATATAATGGATCACACCAGGACCACCGTTAGACCGTACCTGCCGACGAAGACGCTACCAGACGAAGCAACATCCTTAAGGATCTTCCTAAAGGAGGCAGGAAGGAATTAATTTAGGACGAGGACGAAGGAGGTAGGAGTGAAGAAAAATGTCGCCTTGCGGGTCTTGACCAGTTTCTTGTCTTTTTTGGAAGCGACCGTTAGGCGGTGGAAGTCTTGGGGCTCTCTCAGCCCAGTCCTGGCTGGGGAAGGGATCTTGATGAGAAGAATCTTAACAATTATAATTAATATAATAATCATATAGTTTATTATATATTTTTAATGTATTATCAAGACTTTCTTCAGCGAAATATATCTGAATTTTTATTTAAATTATAACATTTTAAGAAAATGTGGGGCGTAAGGATGACAGCAATGTTTATAGATTTTTTATTTTTGCCATTACAAGCAAATCGTCAAGTCATAATGATAATTAACCTATTTTATCTTCTTCAAAACATGGTAATTTTATAAAATTATAACTGTCATAAATCATAAAAGGGTGCTGCCCAATTACATTGGGTTGCTTTAAACACAGCATACTTATTAATCGCTACAGACAATTTTCCAAAACTAATTTACAATTATATAGTATTAACAACATGTATGAGCATAGTATACAATTTTATATATATATATATATATATATATATATATATAAAATTATTATATATATATATATATATTTATTTTTTTTTTCTTATTACATTTTTTTTCCTATATATTTTTTTTAATTTTTATAAATACCTCCTAATGCTTTCTTGAGGTAAGCACAATGCCTATTCGATATTATAAAATAAAAATCTGGTGCGCACATCATACATAGGGATGTTAGGAACCGACATGTTTCAAATTTCAATAACCTGTATTTTTGCTAAAAATTGTCTGATTTCAATGATTTTTTTTCCTTTTATAAAAAAATTATATAATCATGGACATAACCCATAGTTTTTTGCAAATAAAGTTTCTTTCCTTTCATAACTTTTTTGCCTAAATTTTCGGGATGATTGGACTATTTTTCCCACATGGAGGAGAAGGAAACCTTCAAAATTGGTGGCTCAATCTTGAGATTTGATGAAGAATTAACGATGATGTGGCTTACCGACAAAAAAACACTTATAATAAACAATATAAATCCCTCCTCTCTCGATCATAGGGACCTCAAGTCGGCGAAATAAGACATGTCATGTATTCAATGTCTTTTCGGCTATGCTTGTTTTTTCCCAGACAGGGGATTAATACCGGAGTTATAAAGCTTCCCTGCTAGGGGCGTGAACTCGTAATTATTTTGTCATGTTATCTTCAGTGTATCAGTTTACCGTGTTTTGCAAAGCCTAACTACAACCTAAAGACTAAATACATCCAAATATTCACCCACTCAACGCTTTAATCTATTCAAAGAAATATAAGAGAATGTAGAATTTCTTATAAATATGAAACATTTTCTATTCAGAGATAACTTTCACATTTTATTTTGGCACAATAGGTGGAATTCATAAGCTGTTTGGAAAGTATGAAAAATAATAGAGTTCTCTAGAAGGTAAGTAGAAAGGCTGGTGATTGGACAGTTTGGAAGAGGTAGAGTACACTCGACATTTGCTATAATGGTTCTCCGCTCTAAATATAGTCCCGTAGAGAATGTGCTGGCCAGAGCACCTCCTCTAATTGGTTCCTTAACGTATCGACTGTCTTTTGTTTAGAGTGTATAAGGTAAACCTAACAGTAATAGACTGTTTTCAATTCATCGACAGATAAAATAAGCTTTATACGTCTGAAAGAGAGTGCAAACATGAGTAGATTTTCATTTAAAACATTTAAGAGAGTGATGCCTGAACATACCATATTAGCCGATTGGGTGTTGATTTTTTAAGTGAAAACTTCTTTAGGAGCGTTTTGCACTTTTTGTGGAAAGTGAATTAGATTGAACCGTTAGATCTGCGATGTGTGACGCTCGGGTAAAATCGGCTGGAGTCGACTAATTGAACTATTTTTGCATATGGATTAAAATATCTCGAAAACTGTATACTGTAAGCGAGGGAATTTTCAGTATTTGATCCCCTCTGTAATTGACTTTTCCCATCCCCACATGGTTTATTACAGTAAGGCTCGAAATCGGTTTTTGTACCAAATATAAGATCCTGTCTTGCTCAAATACCACGAATGGGGTAACGTTGGATTCAGAATTTCAAGGGGGGTTAGCGAATCGTACTCTCCGCTTTTGTTTTTCTTTCTAAAATAAATGAAGTCGATATAAACATTTTGCTAGGCTTCAATATTAGAACGGTGGTAAGTCTGTAGGTCGATACGGGACAAATTGGGCTTTGAAGATTTTGTTGCGTACACCAAGACTCGGATAATTCCTTCAGAACTATCGGACCCTGCGTTCTTAAGCCCAAAAACGTACTCAATTCGAGATAATGCAAGGCATAGGGTTCGCATCCACACGACTTTACGTTAATTGTAGTACTGTCATTGAATACATGTCTCATTTCGAGAGAGGAGGAGTTTTCATTGTTTATCATAGTTGTTTTTTTTGTCGGTAAGCCGCATCATCGTTAATTCTTCATCAAATTCCAAGATTGAGCCACCAATTTTGAAGGTTTCCTTCTTCAGGTGGGAAAAATAGTCCAATCATCCTGAAAATTCAGGCATAAAAGATATGAAAGAAAAGAAACTTTATTTACGAAAAACAAAAATACAACTTTTCTCTGGGTTATGTCCATGTTTATATAAAGGATTACTAAATTTTCTATAAAAGGAAATAAAATCATCGAAATCGGACAATTATTAGCAAAAATACAGCTTATTGAAATTTGAAACATGCTGATTCCAAACATTAATGAAGTTTTAAATTAATTTTTGTTTCCTTTGTCGATTATATTTAATGAGAAAGTAACAATTGATTTCTCTATCTTATGATACATTGCATTACTTTATTAATTTGTCATTCGATCACTGAACAATACACTGTGCGAAT
The DNA here is from genome assembly GCA_928085145.1 of Nezara viridula. Lineage (NCBI taxonomy): Eukaryota > Metazoa > Arthropoda > Insecta > Hemiptera > Pentatomidae > Nezara > Nezara viridula. The sequence continues at coordinate 21,533,297 of OV725082.1, read as the reverse complement.
TGTACGCACAGGCCTACTGGTTATTCAAAATTGTATCTTAAAGCAACGCGTGTTAACGTGTTAGAGAGACCACTAACGGGTCCAGGATTTAATTTTGGAGGAACTTCAGCCCGAAAGACTTGTTTTGTATGTATATATTGAAATAATTGCTTCGGAAGAAAGAAAAAAAACTAGTTACCTACATGAAATGGTGTTTAAGTGGTTCTTGAAGTCCTATTGAATGTAATTAGGCAAACAATAATAGAGATAATAACTTCTAGAGATAATGTTCTTCATAAAATATGGTTATATATTACCATTTTGAGGGAAATGGGCGTTTTCGGGCTGAAGCCCCCCCTCTCAACCCTCCCGTATATCCGCCTGTGAGAGAAACGGAAACGGGGGAACTAGTGCCAAAAACCAAATAATAACTGGTTTTATAGAAGTTATGGATTAAAAGTTTTCTGAAACTAAAAGTCGGATCTGCATACTATAATTGGTATTATTAATCTCGCTTTGTCTAAAGCACACACCTTAGTTTTTTTAATTAAACAATGCTGGTTTTTATTTCAAAGAGGTTTCCTTATTACTTTTCTTTAGGAGACAAGTTTTGAAATTTTTATTTATTCATCTGTGGTTTGATCTTTCTAAGTTTAAAACTGTGGAGAATTAATTTTTTTTATTATATAAAAAACAATATACCCGAAAAACTTGAGTGTTTATTACTGGTGCAAAATATGCTGTCAGAAATTCTTAAGCTTTTCATGAATAATTAACTAATTTACTGTATATTCAAAAAATATTTGATAAACTACCAAATTTGTTTTAAATTAAACCCATTTCCAAAGGTCCACCGTTAGATCTAAAGTTGTGGTACATATTAATGTTGACAATTTCTATTAAAGTGTATATTAGCGGTCATTTACTCTAGTTCATAGCTTAATTATTTGGAGCCTACTCTACAAATGATTTATTTAAAACGATAAATTTCCGACTACGATGCCTAAAGATTTAAACTATTTACTAATCAGAACAAGGATTGGGAGAGATATCTCCTAATTGGACAGTAGATATTTTGTTATCAGTGTGCCCTTAGCGATAACCCAGGGCAAAGTCCCAACGTTCATCTGGGGCGAGGGTTGTCTTTACGTAACTCGTTGACGCAGGATGCTAGAGTGTATACTGGATATTATTTATAGTGAATATTAAGGCAGCCTTTGATATCGTTGTATTATGAGTAATTTTTTGAGCTTAGAATCCTCTATAGCCCAGTCAAATTAGAAATGTTACCTTGCAAAAGGTCGGGTAATTCAAATTTCTATTTTATATCGTTAAGTACGTAGTTAGTATAAAAAATTCAAGCTGCTGTGCTCCAAAAACCATTGAAATTTCTAACTTTTTTTGGTTTACGCTAAATATCTCCTTTTTAGAGCAACATAGATTAAAAATGGTTAGATTCAATCATAAACAGCTTAAAATTATAACATTTTTTTTCTGAACGGAACATTGAGCGAACTATCGAGCTTTCAAAATTTACCCATTTCGATTTCTTCACAATAGTGCCCTTTCAGTTTTGAATGGAAGGATTCTTCAACTCAACTTTGAACCTCGTTCAGAGAATTCGGAGGTTTTCCTTGAAGATGAAGAGCCATTGGCTGGAACGGTAGACGGTAGCCGGGAGGTGTTTCAAAAAGTATGTTAGACGTTGGACCAGAGCCCTCTACCGTGTATTCTTCCCCCACATCACTAGCGGATCCAGGATTTAATTTTGGGGGGAGAGCTCAAGCCCGAAAGAATTTTTTTACATGTATATAACGATAATTACTTTTTAAAAAAATGATAAAGATACTAACTACCTAAATAAAATGGTGTTTAAGTGATTCTTGAAGTCCTGTTAAATGCAATTACACGAACAATAATACTTATTTTTTTCCATAAAACATAGTTACATTTTACTATTTCTGAGGGAGGGGTTTCAGCCTGAAAGCCCCACCCTCTGGTACGAATGCCTGTGCCCCACATCCCAATAAATTGCATACAGTTGTGTTTCTTATAAATATTTATTAAAAAAAAAAAAAACCAATGTTCCAATGAAAAAAAGCGACTGCACTGTCTCAAAATGGCTTGTCGGTCAATGAGATTCGGCACTGGATTTGGCTCAATTTCGCCTTAATTGGCCTTTTATTAAAGCTGAATGGATAAAGAATAATAAAACGTAAAAAAAAAAAAAATAATTGGTCTTAAGAGAGTAACACTTTATTTTCATAAAAATATAAAATATAAAAGATTGCTGCCCAATTATATTGGATTGCTATATACACAGCATACTCTTCAATCTTTAGGACAATAAACGAACTTAAATATAAATATACAGAAGTATTAGTATATATTTGTATTAGTAAAAACACCAGTAAAATCAATTTTTTTTAAGTAGTTCAAACTAAAGTAGAAAATCAAGTCTTTTTTAAAAAATGACCAACAATAACGAAAAACGGCCTGAAATAAAACATCTGGGTAATACATTTCTATTTCTAAAACTCTGATTACTTTTTAAAATATTTGAAGCAGTTACTTAGGGAATACCCTTAATCAGCGGATAAGCTGCACTGTCATAGGCACCTAGAACCCTCATATCATTAAGTACTCATAAATGGCATAGTTATAGTGCTATAATTATTGTATTAATATTTGATTGTATTAACCAATAAACATTAATACAATAATTTAGATATCAATTTTGTATTGTTTTTTTTTTAAATATTACTCATTTTGAAAGCTCGATAGTTCGCTTCCTGTTGGGTTTAAAGAACTTTTAAGCTTCAAGACTGAAGCACCCTTTCTTCCACTCCCCCTCCCTAATAGAAAAAAAAATATATATTTTTTTCATTGGTCCAAATTTATATCTGTGAGTGATCTGAACTAAATATTTAAACAATCACAATATATACTGTCAATAAATTATTACGTACAAAGACCTACTAAATGTTTGCACATGTCAATTAAAACAATATAAAAATATTATCCCTAAAAGAAACATGGTTCTTGTGATTACCGATTTATGTTTCTACTTTATTTTGTGCAGGACCACTTAATAAACATTATTTTAGATAGTATCTTTCTTTTTCTTCAAGAGTAACAACAATTTTAAATATATATATATCCGCTATTGGTTAAGCAAGATGATTAAAAGTGCTCCTATATCATAAATAAATAAATGAATATTATTATAGAAGACGATTATACCTCAACATCAATTATATTATGTACGTGTATTTTCTACAAAAGTGTTACATCCACTCACGCAAATTTTCTTACCACTTTAGGTGCAAAGTTCAAAATCATTTGCTTTATCTTGGCTGATAAAGATTTTATTATTATTATTTTTTTTTTTGTAAAATATATTTTATACTTTTAAGGTAACAAGCATTAACTTTGCCTAGATATCTAGAATATTCAGGAAGATATTTTATATTTGGCCTTAAGTACAATACGCCGCAGTGTTTTTTTTTTTTGTACATCTTTGCTACAATTTTTCTTTATAATCATCAATAGATATGCCCCACCTTGTACTGCGTAGAAAACGGAATATATTTAACGTTGTTTTAAATTAGTAATAATATTCCGAATAGAATTGAAAACATATTTTGGTAGTCCATTTCTTCCCAGTCATACTATATTTTTACTTTTACTTACCTATATATATGTTACATACATACAGTAAGAGAAAGTATTGCGATCGTGAAAATTTTCGAATCTGAGGTTTCAACGGAAATAAATGTTTTGAGATATACTGAGTCCAAATAACCATGTTCCACAAAATGGTCTGTGTGTTGGTAGTCTAGCTCAAAAACGAAAAGTCATACGAAACTTATATTACGTATTTAAGGTAGGTATGTGCCTTAGATGTGACAGCAACTTATTCCTTATCGTCCGATTATTCCGAAAAATCATAATGGAACCTTATGGAATGGAAATTAAATTAATGAAAAATTTGATGAATTTTCCCTTTGTGATATTCCAACAGTATCCACTTTCAATTAATGTTTGGACTTTTGACCTGTCTATGAATGACAAAGTAAATATATTAATTTTAGTAAACTTTGCAATGGAAAATGACAGTTTAATAACTAATAGTCGTACAATCCATAATCAACGGATCGTACAATCCATAATCAACCGGTGATATAATAAATAAGACTTTTGTTATTTTAATTTTATTTGTGATTTGTTAGCTGTAAACTCTTAGCTTTATCTCGGTTAAAAATTCAGTTCAAACATTTTATAATAGCCCAACATAGCCAGAAAATAATTTCTATTCAAAGTTGAGCGTTAAGTGAAAGTTGTGTGTTGCGCGCACCAATTTTTTTTATTAAGGCAAGACATAAAATACAAAATTAAAATAAATTCGAGCTGCGTCCACTTGCGCCTTTAAGCACAATATGAGTTTGTATGTTGAATTGCCTTTAGTCGTTGTCTATTTCTTTTAGTAACTCATATACAAGTCTAGTCTAAAAGTCTAAGAGTCTAAAAAAAATATCAGTATATATGTCTTTGTATGAGTATATCGACAGCCATACTGCAAAAGGCTGTAAGAGCCAAAACTAAAAATTTTCAGGAGAGGAAAAACTGCGTAACTTTTGTTCTATGAGCATTATGTTTTCGGTTCAATTTTTTTTTTTAGCAGGCCTAAGACAAAGATGAAATGTAACTTTTTGATCGCATTTCTGCAAAATAATCTTTTAGAACTATTACTTCTAACATATAGCTTTTTACTTTCACTTACCTATAGATAAAATATATAGTAAAGGAAAGTATTGGGATCTTGAAAATTTTCGAATCTCAGTTTTTAACGGAAATACACGTTTTGAGGTCCCCTCAGCCCAAATAACAGTCCCGCAAAATGGTGTGTGCGCGCGCGCGTGTGGGTGTTTTAACAGTCTAGCTCAAAAACTAACAGTCTTATGAAATTGAAATTGCATTTATATACTTGGGAAGTTACAGAAACTTTTTCACCAAAATCGGCTAACCGGAAGTGGCACTTTATATAATGCACTGAACTCATTTTTACTATTTTCTTGAAAACCTCTCTAACGATTTTGATTAAATTTATTATATCAGTGTAAAATCAAGCACCTTTAAATAAAATGTAGTTTTATTGGTGTTCTCTAGCAGGACTTTTAATGGCTAATTTTCAATATTAGCTTCCTCTAAAGTACCTTTAATTTTTTTTATTTAAAACAATTGACCATTTCACATTAATCTCTAATATAAAAAATTGTTAAATATAAAATATGAAAGAATTTGATAATTAACTAAAGGGAGAAATAAGAGATCGTAACGGAGAATAGTTGTAATTGAGGAACCAAAGCACCCCAGCCTGCCCGAAAGATTAGAACACGCTTCCACACGTATCATGAGATTAATATAATACGAACTCCGACAATATTTTATAAATATACATATGTGGTTTTCATAAATGCTATTTTTGGTATTATATTATATTTAATTGTATAGATTACAGCGATATAAATATTAAAATTTGTATATATGAGGGTACTTATGCAAATAAAAATGCTCACAATGAAATATAAATAAATATAGAGTCAATAATTTTTAATTTCAATTCCCCTTGATCTGAAGATACTTATTTCTGCTGAAAGTTGTGTGATGCGCGTACCGCACCAGATTTTTTAGTTACTTTGAAAAACAGGTGATATCAATGATATTTACTGTATCAAAATTCCTAACTTTGTTAATAATTTTCAAATCATGGCAGGAACAAAGCCAGTTTTCAAAATATAAAGAAACGATACTTCAAATGAAAATTTGTAAAACATCTGACTCGAAAGCGAGTGTTTGATCAGGGGGATTATTTACTTTTTGTTCCCCAATGTAGAGAAGACTGGAACGACCTGGGTGTGTCCCATTTTAGAGTAGTCTATGAAGGATTCGGTTTTAACGTACTCAACTTCATATGAACATGGATTGATTCAGAAATGCTTGTATCTAAGTTCTAGGTAACCTCCTGATGTGAAGATCTCTTCGAAGATTAATTGCTTTGAAAATATGAAACTAGTGTTCTTTTTTCGTCACATGTTACAACTTTCCAATTAATGAAATAAATTTTCTGTCCCTCACTATCTGAAATTCTGCGGGGTTGTAACTTTTTTTCAGTTAAGTTCATTTTTCAGTTGCCAGAAGTTTTCGAAAGCCGTTATATATTATATTCCCATCTTAACACTATCTTCTTTGCTTCGTCTAGTTACATGGTAAGTGTAACATATATTCCGGTTTCGGAGCTGTCAAAGTAAAAAAAAAATAATTCAAAAAATGACAGCTACTTTTTCGCTAAAATCGAAATAGAAATGCTACATTATAAACGATTTTAAATGTTTTTACAATTTTTTTTTCTAACAGCTCTTACGATATTGATATAAGAATAATATCTATAGAGGATCGAAAACTAATTTTTTGTTTCCAGTTTCATAAACCAAAACACATGCAGTGCACAAAATTGCCATATTTTATACTAATTATCTATTTTATTCACAATTAAAGTTATATATTTTAAGTATATTAGCTTTATAAAAATAGTTAATTTCTACATATCGTAGAAAATTAAATGAACATTTTTTAATGTCTTCACAATTTTAGGATACATACAGATTCTTAAAATATTATTAAAAGGTTGGCAGTAAAAAACTTCCATTATAAATTGATGTTATATTTCATCTCATCATTGCTGACGTTTCGGGATTTTCTCCTATGCTTAGGACTATTTTTTCATTTTGAATAAAACGCATTAGGAAATTTCCTTTATTTATTCCTTAAGAAGGTATGAATTGATATGGTCATAACCACAACCAAACTAAAACAACAACTTAGCTTTTCAACGGTTATTGAATCATTGAATTAGAAGAAAATCCTGAGGAGTTATGAATTATTTAGCGAACGGTAGGGAAAAAGATTCCAATAGACAGTGAAGTGGTTCCCATAGCAATCAGATTAACACATGTATCTTTGTCTTCTCTTTTATCTATATATATATATATATATATATATATATATATATATATATATATATATATATATAAATGAATGTATGTCTGTCTGTCCGTTTGTCCTGTATTCATTACTAAACTATTCATCCGATCGCCATGAAACTTTGGGAAGTTGTTACGTACACTCCCACGATGGTTTCTGGCATAGTACTTCTGTCTTACGATAATTTTATATGTGAAAAAAAAAATAAAAATGTAAATGTATTTTTGTTCAAAGCCGCTATTCTCCGGAAGTTTTTCACCGATTGTTTTGAAATTTTGAATTCAGCAGTGTTTTTGAACATTTTATTACCATAAGGCCTTTCGTTTCGAAATGGCGGCCGAAAAACTTGAATTCTAGAATTAATTATGATTAGCATGATTATAAGATTATGTTATTATTAGTTAGACTCATTAAATTTTACAAATGTATTTATTACCTTACCATGTGTGCTATCTTTGTCATATAATATTTTTATATATTTTGTAGATTAATATATTTCATGGGGCTACACATTATCAAAACAAATTCTTTTAATACCTTTCTTTATTTCTGTCGGAAGGAGAAATGTATACATCATGCATTAAAATCAAAATTAACTCCATCTTTAGCAACTCTATCTTTCTTGAGCTATCTCTACAGGGCTTTTGAATAATATCGTATTTCCATATTTTCAAATTCCGATGAAGCACCAAGAACGGAAGCTGATGAGGAGACAACCTTCAATGCCATGATGATTCATCAAATATCCAGTCAGCAGTGGCAAGGAGCTTGCTAAGCTGAAACCTTCAAGTATTGAATTCCAAATCGATCTGCCACATCCAGCCCGAGCATCTTCAACAGTTTCAATTCATTTTCTATCTGTGTAATTTATCTTGTGAAATCTATTCGATTTAACATTATCCTTGTCACATGTTCGTAAGTCATGAAATGTGAAAAAGGAGATGAACCAACGGAGTTTCCACACATACACATGACAAGCCGGTTAATAGAACGCCAACATTGTACTTTCCTACCTGTACTAGCTAAGGAAAGTATTGCGATCGGGTAAAATTTCTGATGTGCGATTTTCGACGAATCTGTATGTTTCAGGGACCCTTGAATCCGAAAAACATATTTTCAGCCATTGGTCTGTCTGTCGGTGCCAATATTATCTCGAAAACTAGTTGACCGATTTTGTTGCTTCTTTTTTTTATTTTGTAAGGTTTTGACTACTGATGTCTGTGACACAAATTGGATACTCCACGCGCAATAGCTGCTGCGGAATAAATAAAAAACATGTTTTTCTATAGACTGCAGCGCGAAAACGGTTGTAGCGATTTTGATGAAACTTTCCTATAATGTTCTAATAATTGTCCTTTCAAGTTTCATATATGGACCAAATTCCCGAGAAAATTCAGGAAAAAAAGTTATAAAGAAAAGAAAAATGTTTTGGAACCTAACTCCTAAGTATATATTCTATGGTAAAATTTATATTAAATCTTTTGAAAGGCAATTAAATTACCAACAAAACAAAAATAAATCATCGGAATCGAACCAGTATTAGCGATGATACAACTTATTCTTTTTTCTTCACATGTTTTAATTTATTACTTTCCTACCTATACTTGGTAAGGAAAGTATTGCGATCGGGTCTAATTTCCGATATGCGGTTTTCGACGGATCTATACGTTTCAGAGCCCCCTGAGTTTTTTGTTTCTTGATGTACCTATGTAAAGATATAAAAACTTTCCTGAAATAGATAGAAAAGTAAGTGAAAGTAGAAAAACCCAGTGCCCACATCACACAAGTTTCACTATTTCCTCTACTGACAGAGGAAAATAATTCTTTAACAAAATTATTATCTGACAAAGTTGGGCAATGGTAAAAAGTTTTTAATTAGCAATATTATAGGGTATTGAATTTATTACACTGATCTTTCACAAGCCAGTTTACATTGCTGTAGGATATCGAAGGAATCGTACTCAAATCTTTTCTTTGGTCGATATTCAGGAAAATAAATCTATTTTTTCTTAATGATTAATGATATAAAAACTTTTCTGAAATAAGTAGGAAATATGCTGTGTCTTACGCTTTAAATAAAGGATTTCTTTCTCTTTTACTTTCGTTTAGGCATACATGAAATATCAAAAAGGAAGCATCTCAACCGTAAAAAAATTCGAATTCAATTTTTTTACAGAAGATCCATTGAGCCAAATTAACCAATTCTTTAAAAGAGGTATGCGTATGTGAACAATCTAGCTCAGAAATAAAAAAAAAGGTACGACACTGAAATCACTGAATATTTAAATATCTATATATCTATGAATTAGGTATATATATCTCGGATGTTTTCTTTATTTATTTATTTTAATCTTTCATTTCATGTGCAACTGCACGAAGTAGCGCATCTGGCAAATTTGATGTAGCTCATAATTTACTTCGAATTTTGTTGATAATGATTTTCATTAATCTATTGTTAAAGGAACAGATCTCTTGACCATTTTCTTTTTAATACGCATTTAGCAGGTAACAAGGAGAAAACTGAAAAAAGTGGACTGAGGTGATTTAGTGAATTTATCGTAGATGTAGGATTTAACTTTTGGAATTTTTAATTCTTTATGTTGAGTGATGTTTGAAGTATACCTGGTTCGTTAACAATTTTTCGTCGATTTTTTTATTTCGGCACGCCAAAACGCTTGGTTAGCTCTATATAGTTTCTTCTTCTAGTAGAGTTAAAAAAACAACATATAATTTATACAATAATCAATATAGATTTTAAAAGCATTAAAATTTAAAAATATATATATATATATATATATATATATATATATATATATATATATATATATATATAAACCAGTGAACCTGCGGTTGAGAATGTATATCTTTAAATAAATATTACTAAAATATAATCAAATAACTGATAAGGGATGATAAGATAAATCCATTATGCTGGGGCATGTTCTATAAGGAATGCTGTCAAGGTTTCAATACGCAAGACATTTTGACCATAATTACGCAAATAGCTGACGATACCATACATATTCTGTCTTTGATTATTTCAACTGTACAAATCAAAATTAATAATTTATAAAAATAAAAAATTTAATATACTATAAATATATATATATAGACATATATCTCAAACTCATTTATTAAATAGATATCAAAGGTATTTATTATTAATTACTACATTAAGACTGACAGTTTAACGTGTTTAATACTAAATAACAGGTTTAATCACCTGATAAACAAATGAACGATAACCAATGCCAGTAGTTGCTCATCTGTTTGTCTAGTTCAGTGTGAGTGAATACTGTGATACAGTTCAATTTATGATTATCATGGTAGACACCATAAATTTATTCACTTTTGCAGAACAAACAGACATACTTTCAACTTATGGCGAGGTACATAGAAAAGGTGCTGCTGCTGTTCGAAGATATCTTGAAAAATTTTCTAACCGAAAAATACCAAATTCTAAAACGCCATTGAAAGACACCTTAGGGATAATGGCATGCTAAAACCTATACGAGTAAACGCCGGACGACAAAGATTTCGACAAACTGCAAACATTGAAGAAGAAATATTCGATCCTGTTCAGTTATTTCCTACTACTAGTACCAGAAGATTGTAGTGATTCGATGTTTTCTCTAACAGCGTATGGCGAACTTTACGCTAACAACAATTGTATCCATTTCACGTATCCAGTAGGCAAGATTTGTTACCATAAGATTATAACAAGCGCAGAAATTAACAAGTCGAAACGGAGCCACAACGATCTCCAGATTTAACGCCATTAGATTATTTTGTGTGGGGCTGGATGAAGTCTATGGTTTATTCTGTGGCAGTTGGCACGCAAGAAGAGGTAAGAAATCGGATCGTGGAAGCCGCAAGATATTTGTTTAATGAATGAGTTTGAGATATATGTTAATGTGAACTTTTTTGTCTATTTTGTTTTAGTGAATACATACCTAAAATAGTGCCGTGCAATTAGAAAACATTCTGTATATATGTTATATTTTTTATATAAAATTTGTTTTGAGAAAACATAAAGAGGAATTTCAGGAGGACTAATAATACAAAGCCTACCATAATGCCGAATTATTTCTTGAATCGGGAGTACAAAGATATGCTGATCGGGTATGGACAGTAAACTGCAGCAGTACTATCGACGTATCAGACTTCTTGAAAATCCATTCTATCATTGACGATAGGAAATTTAATCATTGTTTTCTCAAAAAAAATGTTGTCTACTTTCGGTGGTGTTCTTAGAATTTAATTATCTTAAACAGTTTTTGAGCAATTCATTCTTGTTAAATGAAAACCGTGACCACCTCAAAAGAAACACACTATTGGTCTGAACTCCTTTTCCGTTCAGAATCGATCCATGTATCAAATGATCTTTTTTGTTGGTAATTTTGGCTAGAACCTCCCCCCCCCTCCAGAGTTTGGCTATTAAGAACTGAGATACCATGTCTATAAATATTTCCGTCGATATTTAGGCTTTCAAAAAACGTCTGCCAAGCTATCCAGTTCCTCAATTTTTATTGGTTAAATAATAAAATACGCATACACTTCAGTAAGCTTGTAATTTGATAACTCAATAGAATAATTAAATATGAAACTTCTAATGAATCACATTAAGTTTCAACACTAAAATACTCTCCTATGTTTACTTTACCTGCCACATTTCGTAGGCATTATATTGTTACCAAATATATTAATTTGAATTGTTAAATTAAAACTGATGAAATCAGTACCAGACAATTTGTCTATCTTCAAATTTCCTCCAATTTTAGAACAAATCGTATCGGGCTATTTTTGAAATACAAGAGTAATTAGGAAAATTGTTCATTTTTCACCATTCTCTGAGATACCTATTATTACAATTTTTAACTATTTTTTATAGGCATGCAGGATATTTTATAGGATACATTTGCACATCGAGAAGCAGTGGATGGAATTTGCAGAAATTGTATAGCCATTTCAAACCTATTTCAATAGATACCCATAGTAACAGATACCCATAGTGAACTGAGCAATATGGAGTCAACAAATAAAGATCACTATATTGGCACATAAATTTTCTCATGATTACGATGACATCGTTGATTTATTTTAAAAAGTCACTATTTGCAATTTTGATGGAGCAAAACTTTTTTCGGACTACGTTTTTTATGAATTTTATTTTATTTATTGATATAAATTATATATTGAAAATAGTTACGCTTAGTGCACAATGTTCTAATTTCCCAGAGAGAAAATTGAACAAATTACTTACAATTAGTAATTTAATTTTGGGACTCTAAATTCCTTTAATGCTTAAATTCCTCTCGTATCCAATCCCTACAATCCAAAATCTACGTTTCAGAGCCCCCTGAGTTTTTTGTTTCTTGATGTACCTATGTAAAGATATAAAAACTTTCCTGAAATAGATAGAAAAGTAAGTGAAAGTAAAAAAATCCAGAGCCTGCATCACACAAGTTTCACTATTTCCTCTACTTTTAACAGAAATTATTATCTGACAAAGTTGGGCAATGGAAAAAAGTTTTTAATTAACAATATTATAGGGTATTGAATTTATTGCACTGATCTTTCACAAGCCAGTTTACATTGCTGTAGGATATCGAAGGAATCGTACTCAAATCTTTTCTTTGATCGATATTCAGGAAAATAAATCTATTTTTTCTAAATGATTAATGATATAAAAACTTTTCTGAAATAGGTAGGAAATATGCTGTGTCTTATGCTTTAAATAAAGTATTTCTCTCTGTTTTACTTTCGTTTAGGCATACATGAAATATCAAAAATGAAGCATCTCAACCGTAAAAAAATTCACTATATAAAAAGTCACTATTTTCAATTTTGATGGAGCAAAACTTTTTTCGGACTACGTTTTTTATGAATTTTATTTTATTTATTGATAACAATTATATATTGAAAATAGTTACGCTAAGTGCACAATGTTCTAATTTCTGCAGAGAGAAAATTGAACAAATTACTTACAATTAGTATTTTAATTTTGGGACTCTAAATTCCTTTAATGCTTAAATTCCTCTCGTATCCAATCCCTACAATCCAAACTCATTCGTAAAATCCTCAATGCTCCCTACTTTGTCACAAATAAAATCATCCATAACGACCTTAATGTACTATATGTTTCCGATTTAGCTCAATCCAGATACCTATCCTTCCATAATAATCTTCTGAACCATCAGAACCCTCTTGTTTCCAACCTTGCTTCCTCTTCTATTCCTGATAACTAGTGTTGCCCAAAATCGGTCTTGGTCTTGCACTTTGCAAGACCAAGACCGGGACTGTTAAAAAAAATCGATTTTTTAAATAAAAATTAAGGTAAAATAGTTACTAATAATTTACAATCTTAGTTACTATATGTTAATAATTGGTATAAACAATATAATTTTTCATTTAACTCATCTAATTTTTCATTCGGGTTTCGTTAGGTTTCTCCTATCTAAAAAATTATTGTAATATCTCTATATTAATGAACTTATAAGTAACTGCAAGACAGTTGCGAGACTCTTGCGCAAGACCAAGACCATGACCAAGACTGAGTTTGCAAGACCAAGACCCGTCTCGGTTTCGCATTTGGGCAACACTACTGATAACCCTCCGAGGCATCTGAAAAGAAGATGGCCTCGGGACCTTCTAATATAGAAATATAATTGGAGTGCTACCAATGGGTAGTTTCTCTTCATGTTCTCTTCATATGAAAAGTGTTTCATATTTACTTGTTGTATTTATCATTTAAATTTCGATAGTAAAAATTTAAAAAACAATTTGGGAAATGTTGCTTGATGACATTTTGCAATAAACTCACGGTTTGTTAAATACAGTAGCTATTTACTTTACTGTTTCATAAACCTTAAAGAAATTACCATTTGTCAATCTGGAACTTGTTACTTAATGTTTACAAATTAAAACTTGAAATTTTTATTCACATACATTTCGTACAAACATTTCGTTCAGCCTCCCACTCAAATACTAAGCTTCCCTACTTTCGGTAGCGAGGAAGCTGTATACAAAATAATCTATAGCTGTTTTGCTAATCGTGCTAATATATTTATTTATTTAAATATATAAATAGGTATAATACATGCAAGTTTTGCCTATAGAAACTGACCCGTAGTGACCCCGAGTATAGTAGTTCCCACGCTATCAACAACCTTATCTCTAGCTTTTTTTATCTCGATGTGGGTTAGAGCTGTGGTGCTTTTTGTCGAGGCTCTCTAACTTAACGGTGTCTTGGACTTAATTTATTTTCATGACTTTTTTGTCTTTTTCTCCGAATGGTGCACTTCTCTCAAGCAAAAAAAAAAAAAAAAAAAAAATACGGTAAAGTAAGTATCTTTTTGTATGTATTTTTTTCGTTAACTGCGAAGTTTGCCTTATTTTTATTAAACGGTTCCCTTCAATTTAACTTAGATTTGCCAATTTAGATAAAATTAAATTGGTGAAGAAACATTGTTATGACTAAAGACGAGATATTCGTACAGGAAAAACTCAAAATCTTGCAGTAAAAACTAAAAATATGCAAGTTTGTTCGTTTAATTTATTATTAAAATCTGATCAAACCTTATGTTAAGCTTCTGAATGAAAATAATTTGTAACGAGAGAAAAAAATTTCCTTTAGAATTTTTAGGAAACTTTAGAAATACTTCGATTTTCAAATGTTCAAATATTAGTCTTGATGCTGTTTTTCATCAAATCAAAGATCAAAAATATTTTTCTGTTTTCGCTCCTTATAAAAAACAAAAAACATTAAGTTCTGTAATTGTTATATTTTTTCTTACATGATCTGCGATGAGCGTCTGTTTGTGATTTATGATCAGACTCGATTGATTTTTCACAGGCCGTACATAAGACAACATTCACATCATACTCGGGATAATTTGATATACAGATTTTAATTTTTGACGAGAGACTAGAATAAAAATTACTTTAGCAATTATTTATTTTTAATTTTTAATAATAATGAAATTACTACAATTCACTTGAAAGTGCTAAATAATGAGTGATATTTAAGTAAAAAAAATAACAATATATGTCTTTCTAACAAAATAAATTATTCTATGAATGTAATTCTTTATTGTGGTCTAATAGTTTGGACTAGTTATATTCCTCATTTGCTTTTCTTTCTTCCGCTGGAACGTTAAATTTGAACCATTGCTAGTCACAAAATTATCTACCTTTCTCATATTTTTCTATCTTAAGTTATACATTTAATATGGAAAATATAGTAAAATAAAAATAAATAAAGTAAATATTTATACAAATATATATATTTATATTTTTTAATCATCTAATCTACCACAAAAATGTGGAATTTAATACAAAAAATAAAAATCGTATAATTTAACCTCAAAACAGCAAAACGTGCAATTTCGTGCAATATCAAATTTTACTGTGTTATTATATAGACTGTAAGATGGATACATATTCAGGTTTGAAGGTTTTACCAAGCAAATAACATGTGCAATAACATGAAAATTCGGTCCCTAGCTATGACATTTATATATGTTTTTAGGAATTAATATTATATATAAATAAATATTTTGAATTTTTCTTCTCTATATTTCTATGGTTTTACTGGAAACTGTATTTAATTAACGACGTTTCGGCTCTTATTGCTCTTATTCTGTTCAAGAAGAATAATTATTACATATGAAGTATCAAGTTGATAAGTGAGATTTTTGGAAAAAATAATGGAGTATTACTATAGACAAGTTTATTTTTATTTTGTATAAGTAAATTTACAGATTCTGTACCAGGTGCATAAATATGAAACCGGAATTCGTCCATAGACAGCGCATTATTTGGGGGTGTAGGTCAAGCTAAACGGCTCAATATTTTTGGAGGTCACCTTTTTTCTCGGCTTTGTGCTCACGTTATCTTACGAAGTGGAAAGCAAATGGGAATTTACATGTTCTTAGTACCTAATTAAATACACAAAGTTTGCCGACCTCCATTTTGAAAAAGGCCCAATTCCAAGAATTTTCGTAAATAAAATATTTTTAGGTTACGATGAGATGAAGCTATTTACGAAGTTCCAGCCGGATGTTAACCATTTGATAAAAAGGGGTCTGTACCACGGACTATAAGATTTACAAGACAAATTTATGTTTTATTTAACTGGGTTAAATTTTTAATCAAGTAATTCGAAAATATATAAGTGTATATAATAAAATTATTATATTAATAAATAATCTTTCGATATTCAGAATATATTGATAAATGACCTCTTAGGCTATCTTATGTACAAAGTTACTGATAAGAAACAAATATTAAGAAAGTTATTATCGGTTATCTAAACAATGTATTAATATACTTCCGTCTTGTTAACTATACAATGTAACAAACGTCAAATTAAAGAGTGCAAAAACTGAACAAATTGACAAAAATTATTATTTTGATGTAATTGAAAAATTCTAAAAACAAACCTTAAGTCATTCAAATACTAGACGTTATCTAACCTTTGCAGAGAGGAAACAGCACATCAGTGGTGATATTTTTGGGAAAAAACGGAGAGTACTTGGATATATTTTTAAAATTTTTTTTTTTACTTTATGTAAGGATTAGATACGAAAGTTCAATAGTTTTGTGGAGTCCCAAACCTTAGTTTCGTAAGTCCAAATAGGTCTTATTATAGTCATATATGAGTCTTTTGTAATTAATTGAAAGCATAGAGCGTTTGTCTAGTTAGTGGTCGAGCGGTTTCTTGTCGTTTCAGTCTGGGGATTCCTGGAGGTCTTAGGTTTCGAATTTGTCCAACAGGGATAAGAGGGATATTGTTAAAGGATGCTGTGGGTTAAAGTAAGTCATATATTTACGACGAAGAGTAAAGGTAAAATTATGGGATTTTTTTGGAATTTATTTTAATTCTACAGTGTTGACACTATTCTTCAAGGTTGTGCTGTGTGATTGATGAGTTTGGGATGCGATTCATGGTTCGTTGGTAACTGATAGGATCCATGTATGATCAGCGAGGGTGGTGATGATATTGTTGTTATAGGTTGGGATGTCTAAACTGTATAAACTGTGTAAAGGATAGCACCTTGAGGAACACCAGTATGCTGAAAAACAGGAATGAATATGCATTGTTGTGATTTGCTTTGAAATATCTATCAGTAAGGTAGGAATGGATAGTACGGGAGTATTTAGGAGGTAGGAATTTACGGAATTTGTACATCAGTCCCTGATGCCAGACTCTATCAAACCCCTGTTCATCGTCGAGAAAGACGCCCGTACAGTATATTCCGCGCTCCAATGCTGAGGAGACTATGTCTACCTCACGATGGCATTGCTAGATAGTGAAAAGGGATGTGCGGAATCCAGAGTTGTGATCTGGGATTGTGTGATTAGAATCTAGGATGAGGTACCGGCGTTTTATTTAAGATGAGTTTTCCAGGTTTTTGCCCATATTGAGTAAAAGAGAACGGTAAGAGAATTCTCTTTACTTTTTGGGTTTATGTATCATTTGACAATGGATAGTTTCCAAGTGTCAGGAAAATATGTAGTTCGGAGTACAGCATTATATATATATATATATATATATATATATATATATATATATATATATATATATATGTGTGTGTGTGTGAGGAATAGTATAGTTTTCTGAGGAAGCAGTTTTAGAATCTGGATATCCAATTCTGCTTCAATCAATTCAATGTAGATGATATTTAGGATATCTGGATGTGGATTAAAGGTTGTGAATTAAAGAGGTTGTGGATTAAGGAGGTGGTGAGGAAATATTTGAGATGGATAAAATCTTTGAATTTCAGAAGCCTTTTTAGTAGTCAACCATAGTGATTTGTCAGTATATTGTCTGTTATGTTAAGTAAATTTTAAAGTTTGTATTTTCTAATTTCTGCTTTTAGTTGGTTAGTTAATTTGTTGTAATATGTCTTATCTGAAGGGTACCTAGTCCTGTGGCTCTTCGATCTTGTTCTGCGTTTCCTTAATAAGATACCAATGTGCTGTGGCAAGTTAGTCTGATGGGTGTTGTTATTTTTATTGGTGGATGTGTTACCGTTTATTTTGTCACTTAGAGATGTAAGTATTTCTGTAGCTATGCTAATGTAATTAATTATACGTAAATAAAAAATAATTGATATAACAAGCAAATTCAGGCAATACTAAGTTTTTTCTTCTCATTCACCTTGACTGTTTTAATCAATTTTCAAAAAACACGGAAACCAAATTAGGTGTAATGTGGTAAAGATATTTATGTATAACTAATAATAATAATAATGATAATCAAGCCCAATGGCCTAATAGCCAACGACAGAGGCGTTTAATATAAATAATAATAATAATAATAATAATAATCAAACATATCAGGAAATAAAAATTATAGACTCTAAGAAGTTGAAACTGTAATCTTGGTTGATTTGAAAAATTAATAAATTAAATTTATTTTATCTTAACTAGGGACAATCTGTTCTTTAATTTTTATATTTTAACTTTCAATGAGTGCCATCTACTAATAAAATTTTGTTATTGAACTCTTCATAAACTTGAAATTCTTTTTTATAGAATTTTATATAAAAAAAATCACTTTCGAAATCGGTATTTTCTGAAATATGACCAATAATTATTGCTTCCTATCAATTCTCCCACTCCAATTGTTTATTTTTATACTACAGCTTAAAAAGTACAATAAACACTGAGTATTTTTTAAATTTAAGTTCTGAGTACTGAGTACCAAGTATTTTACTCAAATACTGGCCTTTTCTGGGTACGAAAGAATTTAATTACTACTTCAGTTGATGTCTGACGATTATTATATTAAAGCTTTTATTATAAATTCTGATTAACAAATAAAACTTTGCATCGTATAATTGTTTTACAATGTTAACATTAAAATATTTTCCAAGATCATCGGAATTTATTAGTTTTCCAGTCTGAGTACTGAGTTGTGTAATAATTAGGAAATTTTAGTAAGGAATAAGTAGAAATTTTCTAAGGCATTTATATACAGTCTACAACATTTATTTAAGTTTTGAAAATAACTCTATCTTTAAACTTCTATTGATAAAAGTTTTTTTTTTTTCAAACAGTTGAAATGTAGTTCATTTGGAAAAAAATATTGTTTCAACTTCTGTTGATAAGTAAAATATGTTGCCACCATGTCCTATACTTGCGGATAAGGTATAACCGCATTTGTCTTTACCATCGTGGGTTATACAGGATTCTCATGCGTTTTACTTTCCTTTCAGGACCAATAAAGTAAAGTATTCCTATTTGCTTTGGATACTGTGCTTATCGTAGCAAAGCAAGAGAAGCCTATCTCTCTCTCTCCAAGTGACTCAACATAGATAATTCTTTATCGATGCACATACCCTCTCGCTTTATATATACAAGCTTGAATCTTACACTCTTCCTTCATAATGATGTCGCAGCTCGGACTTCCTTGACCATCTCCTTGTTCGTGCAGAGCTGCCCCGTTTCCCGCCTCTTCGTTATCTCTCGGTCGGCCATCAGCTGATAAGGAAGGAGTGGGGGACCTCTACCCCTTCCCGTCGGCCGGGGAGTCCGCCTCAGTCCTTGTGCGACTATCGAACACGATGTGCTTCGATCAAGTGGAAAACCTGGTGGTAAGTGAACTATATGTTACCTAGAGATATATTAAGTAAGCTTAAAGGGTTCCTAAAGGATAGACCTTTATATGTTAAAGAGAATACTTTCTAATATAATTCAAACTCATATATTTTTATATAATTTAAAAACATCCTAATCGAGTCGGATATTAATTATTAAATATAGCCTACAAGAGAATGACAATAATTTGAAAATATGAGTTATACTTCCATGACTTATAAATAGGTTACTTCATCATCCATGAAAAAAAAAAATTAACTATACATGTCGGTCTTTAAAAAACATAAAAATTACTATACTCATTTCGAGAAAAAAATAATTATTTCAATCTTTTTCAAAATTATTTCCTAGTCATCGTGTACGCTATCTAAGAGGCAGTGATAATTATCGACTCCCGATGATGGTGAACTCCTCCAAGTGCCTCCTGTATCTATCTCTAATTGATTGAACAGCTGTTGGAAGATAATTCAACTTCTACACGATCAATAAGGCAGTTGTTTATACCATGTGAATTTTTCTGTAATTGTAACACACACGAGTGGCCGCCCGGCACGCCATGTGTTCACGCCACGTGCTTTGTGTCTTCTGCAGTCTGGGGTTCTTGGGTGAGTATATGCTAGGAAGAATAGAAATATGGAAGAATATATTAATATTTTTTATTTATTTACTTGTTTATTTGTTTTCGGGAGTGCTTATATTTATATTCAGCTGGCAAATTATTCAATTGATAATTAGATACAATAAACACTATGATAGAAATTGATATAAATGATAAATCAATACATTTATATATATATATATATATATATATATATATATATATATATATATAAAGAAAATATGCAATAATACTAATTTATAAGTAGTTAATTAAAACTCATTTACAAATTATTTATCGTACCCATTTTTCATTCCACAATGCATAGATAACATACAAATTTCTTATCAATATTAAAAACTTTTATTTAGTTATATCACGTATATTTTTTTATTTTTTCGTCCTCTTGGCTAATTTCAAAAACATATATATACATGTAATTTGTGTTATTTATACCTCAATACGTTATTATAGGGATCCATTTTTTATACCATAATACATAAACAAATACAATTTCTTTATCGATATTAAAAAAAATATATTTAGTTATATCTCGTATATTTTTTTTAACGTTTCACCCCCTTGATCATTTTCAAATATTTCCACATGTCGAAATTTGTGTAAAGTCACCGACTGTTACTGATGAGATATGTATGGGAAATGTGGTGTATAGTAATAATTATGAAAATTGTGCAGATCTGAATTGATAAATGGTTTTATATATAAAACAATATGATAGTTATATAATAAGAAAGAAAAAATAACTACAAAAAAAATTCGGACCAACAGAAAGAAAACGTTTTGACTAAATGAGATGATATTGAAAAATAATTTTACCAAAATTTGAACAGGAGAAAATAACATGTATAAAGAAATGTTTGAAAATGCGCCGAAGGGGCGAAACGTTACAAAAAAATATATGCGATATAATTAAATAAAAGTTTTTAATATTAATAAAGAAATTTTTAATTGTTTATGTATTTAAAGGTATTTCTTACGTTTATATTCTTAGTGATTTAACGTTATAAAATGTCACTTAATGACTTTCACTTTACGATAAACTAACGATATACATTTCTGAAGATTTTGAAGTTTGGGTAATAAATAAACAATTATATTTTTGCAACGTTTCGGGCACTAATTATTTAGTGAAATCATATTTCAACTTTGTCAACTTATTAAATATCAACTTGAAATAACACAGTAAGCATGAAAAATTATCAGTACCGGTAGTATTTTTATTATTTATTAGGCTTGTCAACGTGGGCCATGATCATTATAATCTATTTTTAGCCCTGATGATGCCTACATGCTTGGGCCAAAACGTCGGCTAGCCCTTGTTGCTAGTGAGGCCTGAATATGGTTTACTTTTGAGAAACCTTAACAAAAATAAAAAATTAAATTAAAAAAGTATTGTTTAATTACTTTTGCTGTGTTTATTGTTTTTAATGATTGAAGAATAATTAGCCAGATGAATTTAAGTATAATATAAGACACACCAAAAAATAAATCATATGAATAATATTTGTATTTATATTCTTCCGTGTTTTCATATAATTAGGCTTGAAAATAAATTTTTATTTTTATATAAAGTTTGTTAATAAGACTAAATAACTAAATTAATTCACAAAGGGATCTTTTTTCAATGAAGTTATAGAATTGTAAATAATTAATTTTTTGTATGGCCACACAGGCATTTATTCTGTATCTGTAATTTGTCCTAAAGGGAAAACAGTCCTAGGATAATAAAAAAATATTTTCATTTAATTTCATTCATTTAAAAAAATAAAATAAAGAAATCTTCTACTACAAACTACTCCCTCAGTTTCTCCCCCCTAGGGATGCCACTTCATAATAGAGAAAAATAATAATAAAATCATATGGGTTAGGATAACTACTATTCTCATTTTCATACCAATAATAATTAAATTTAAAATATTCAATATCAATTGATTTTTGATGATAAAACGTTACTAGAGAAGTGTGTTTACCTTTTACCAACATAGTGCTGTAAGAGAAATAATTTTTGAGGTATATTAACTTTTAAAAACTTAAATGTTATAGGGAAAAATAATCTGTAAAATTATAAATTTATTCGAATAACATATATAGATTTTTTTTATTTACATATATATATTTCAAATTTATATTGTTTTCTATTTTTTGAAGTTGATCAGCACGAGAACATACCGATTATATCTATGCACAGCCCATATAATAGCATTTAGAGTTGGATATAGTGAGCAGGCTGTTTAGCAAACAGTAGCTTATTTGTTGAAGTGGGTGGGGGTATGCCACTAGGTGGGAGGGTTGTACTGCTCAATGTAATCACGACTTATTCATATTGTACTCTTTAGGTTTCCTCTATATTTAGTGTCAATATTTATTAATCTTAGTTATATTATATTTATTTTCTAATTAATATAATATAAATACGATCAATAGGTAGAGAACCTCTACACTAATTTCGCAACTAAAATTTTTGTCTTGTATTATGTTAATAATATTATTTCTTCTTCTGATTCTCCTTTAAGATGAAATTTATTAAATGTTTTATTTAAATATGGACTATAAATTAACATACATCTTTATCAATCTCATTTTGTTTACTATATTTTCATATATTTTTTATTAAAACACAGAAATAAGAACTAACGGACAACTTATTTCTGTTCATAATAGGCCCTTTTTTATTATTATATATATTTTTTTTTGTATTGAATAATAATACAATCTGTCACTTTTGGAAGGCAAGAAGTATTAAGGCTATAAGTTCTTATTCATACAATATATCGTCGTTTTCTGAAATCTTTTAAAAATAATTTAGTTCGATATGAAAGCAAACCTGTTTCCAGCTCTTGTTGACTGTCTAGAATTTTAATTATAGACAATAATCAAATTTTCAGCGATGAAAAAAGAAAGAAGAAATATTTTATTTTAAAGAAAAAGGCACTATATTTTCTTCTTTATTTTGTTGTCTTGACAACAAAAATTCAGTAAAAACTAGAAACATTCCCAAGTCGTATTTAGTAAAACATGTAAAATTCTGTAATAATTCTAAATGTTATATTTTTCTTTATTTGTTTTAATAAAAAGAACTTAAGTCTTTTTGTGCAAACCTAAAACTGCGTATTTGTTTTTCTTTTAAATCAAATAAAGATAAATATTGCATGAATATTTTTTTAATAATTCATCTGCTTAACTACATAAGACTTGTGGATACCTCTATTTTTAGGCGAAAACTCGTCAATATTATAAAATTAAGAAGAAAATTTGGTGATCTGATTACATTTCCCTAAAAACATAACATTTTTCTTTTTTGTTAAATTTGATTATTGTCTAAGATCAAAGAAAAATATTAAAAAAGCATAGTCCTTTTATGAAATTATTAACTCCGCCTGAAACTTCGAATATAGCTTCATCTCATTGTAACTTACAAATATTTGATTTACGAAAATTCTCGGAATTGCGTTTTTGACCGGATCGAAAAACTTAGGTATTTAATTAGGTATTAATAACTCATGAATTCCCATTTGCTTTGCACTTAATCATAAGATAGTATGATCAAAACATTTTTTAAAAAATTGGCATAAAAAATATAGGGCCATTTGGCCTACATAACCTCGTTATTTTAACCAAACGGAGCAATATTTTTGTATGCCACCTTTTTTTCCGGCTTCGTGATCATATTATCTTAAGATTCTAGTGGAAAGCAAATGGTTTTTCATGAGTTTTTAGTACCTAGACAAATTAAATAGACAAAGTTTGCCGATCTCCAGATTGGAAACGCCCCAATTCCGAGAATTTTTGTAAATCAAATAATTGTAGGTTACGATGAGATGAAACTATTTACACGAAGTTTCAGGCAAATGTTAATTAATAATTTGACAAAAAGGGGTCTGTATCACGGACAATAGGTTTGTAAGATACCAAAACTACGAATTAGGGATAGAAGAAAATTGAAAAAAAATGGATTAATGTTCAGTGATATTTAAAAAAAAAATCATGGATGTGCTAAACTATTTTTTAAATTTACACTAACATAAATTTATTACAAATATGATAGCACATTACAGTTCGTTGAGATATCTTGAAGTAACCGAAGCCGGGCAGGTGTTCTGGCATGTCCACACCCACCTGTGTCCAAGGAAACCGATTTCTGGACCAGATCTGACACAGCTGCCAAATCTGTGCTCCACAGACCTATCTACAACTCGTCTAGTTGATGTCCACCAAGATATCCAATAGAATTTTAGCGTCAATGGCAGCAAAAAAAACACCATATCTAAGGCATAGCATAACCTCATAAGAAATTTGATTGCTCTCTTCTTCTTAATTTTAATTGTACAAGTAAATGTACAATTATAAAAATTATCTGAGACGAGCAAGTAGTCAAATCTTTAATTATAAGGATCAATCGAAATTTCCGAGATTACATTCAAGATATTTTTTTTGAGTTAGCCGAAGTTTCGACCTAAACATATGGGTCATCCTCAGGGCTTTTCACCTCCCACCCAAAACTCCGCAAACCCTTAGTTGTCTCGACTTCCAAACGATAGGTAACTGTTAAGAAACTATTCATATTTATTAAACTCCGTGTCTATGTATATATATTTTTTTTTCTCTTATTAGTTAATTTTTATTTATATGCTTTGTTTTTTCACATTTTTTATTTATTGAATTATTTTTGTTCTTAATGATGTAGAGATGGTTGACCGTTGATATCATATGAGAAAGTAGAATTATTTATTTTTTGCCGACGTTTCGTTTTAACTGTAAGATGATAGGAATAATAGTAAATAAGTAAAATAATAGTAATAAAAGTAAAGATTAAAGTCAGCAATATGATAAATGTAAAAGTTACGATAGTAAAAACATAGAAATATGATAAGAAGATGATTTCGTGACATAAATAAATAAAAAGGCAAGCATATCAGAAGTAAGAATAAAAAAATAATAATAATTAGTGTAAATAACAAGAACAAAAATATGAGAAGGAGTTGATCGGAGGGTGCGGTCAAATTAATACTAAATTAAACAGGTAGAATGATTTAATTTTTGCCGACGTTTCGACCCACTTTGCAGGTCTTCATCAGGGCTACAAAACATGGTGAAAATTTATTCATTTATATTATTTTCATCATGTTTTGTATCTTTTGTACCGGGTCAGTAAAGCTCCCCCATACGGAAGCCATGGATTTGTTTACTTTGAAAATAAACGGTTATCTCAAACTTTGTTAAAGGGTGTCCACCCCTTCTCCCCCAAGCTGGATGGTGTATGCTCCGCCCCCTAAAAAAATATATTGCCCCTTTCACTTATATAATATATATATATATTTATATGAGATGTAATATAAATGTTAGTTTAAAAGACATAGGTTTGTTTCTCGAGAATATTAAGGGCACAATGCGTTAGGTAATTACAATCAACATGTAACATTTAGAGGAGGGATTGGTTCCTCCCTGCCCTCCTCTGCGTATGCCCATACCAGGAATTCATTATTTTATTTTTTTAATATTATTTCCTTTAAATAAGAATTTCATCTGAAATAATTCTAAGAGCTTTGTCAAAAGTTTTTGATTTGTTGCTACTTTATTTTAAAATGTTTCCTTGTCCTTTAGTCAAATACAAGACATTAGTTGTATTTGTTATATACACACAATAGAGGTACCGCATACCGATATTTCAAACCAGCGGCGCCCTTTGAGTTAATGCTGAAACTGGAAATACGGAAGACAATGCTCTGCTTGTGTTAGAGGATTAAGTCATATCTGTCGCTCTTCCAAGTATGCGGCACTCTTAGATATTTTTTTATATGCACGCAAACCTCAGAGTGCCTTTTTTTCCTTCTTTATTTCCTGGTTTAAATGTTCTCTTAAAATTGAAAACTTAAGGTGCCACTTCCAAAAATTCTGGTTGGTCAAATTGCGCCATACAACGTCCCTCTGGACACCCTTGACTTTGTACATTATTAAATTAATCCAACGTAGATTTTGATAGTGTTTTACTTTTTAAAATTTATAGCACGGCTGTGAAAATACTTAGTGTTTGTTAGCAATCTCTTGAAAACGACAAAAAATACAAAAAAACATCGCGAGAGGAGGACAATCCGCCTGTATAAAGAAAGCTTTCAGTTGAATGCGTGAGAGCACTCAGCTTTGGCTATCTCGATTTCCTCAAAAGAGAAGAAGGAAAAAAAAAACAAAGAAGAAAAACTGTTTGAGGAACAAGTGTCCAGCAGTTGGATCGTAAAAGACATATACCTTCCACGGTATCATGGTCTCACTCTTCCATCGTCTTCCGCGGTCTCAGGGTCTCGCTCTTCCATCGTCTTCCGCGGTCTCAGGTTTACCAACAGTACAAGTTTTTGATAAAGAGATATTAGGAGTGTGTGTGTGAAATAATACATGCGGATATCCATATGAGATATCTATTAAGTTTCAATATGCTACTCATCGATAAAGAAAATTCAAAAAATCTTCAAACATTTTTTTTTAAACGTAATTTTGTAATTTTATACTGCCTAATACTTCAAACGTATTATGAACACTTTTTTAAAAATATTTACAAACATATCAATATATTACAAGTTTATATCCGCTTATATTCGGAAGTATTTTGTTAGTAATCCCAGAGGTTAAGGTAGAAAAAAAAAATCAGTTTTAAATTAGTGTGGCGTGAATTGGACCTCAGTCAGCTATAATAATTGTAGTGTTGGTGTAAAATAAATTATTTTAAAGATTTAAATATATATATTATATGCACTTGCTCAGTAATTCATACATAATTTATAGTTTCATAACAATAATTTGTTCACACAATTTATGTAATAATAAACTTTAAATGAGATGCAGAAAAAAAAAAAGACCTATATATGTATTCATTTACATTTTTTTTAAGTATTATAAGATGGGTTTCATAATTAGTCAGACTGGATTACAAAAAAAAAAATGTTATATTCAGAAAAATAAAAATTAAATTGAGCGATAATTTTCTAATAATTTAAAAAAGGGGTTCAATTTTAGAATTTTACGCCGAAGAAATTTTTAAAAATTCTCTCAACAACCTATCTAAATATTCACATGTTTCTTCGATATGTTTAGGTAGTAATGGATCCAGTTTATTAATTAATTTGGGGGGAAAGCGAGAGCCTAAGAAAAATTAATTCTTTTAGAGATAACATTCTTATAGTTTTTGTTGACAAGTGTTTACATTAGCAGCATTATAATAAGCTCAAATCACTCACATAATCAAATATGAACCAATAAAAAAAAATATCTATCTTTTTATTTGTGAGTTTGGCCAAAAAAACTTTCTTTGTTACATATAATAAGTATATTTATCACATATGTTAACAAGTTAACGTTGAGGAAATAATTACTGTAGTTGTTGTTACATTTCTTTTCTAGAATATAAGGATAATTATAAATATGTAGTTACGCTGGTTAAAATGGCTATAGTTTACAATTATATTTACCTATTTAACAATGTATTTATAATTCGCCTTATATTATTATGATTACCTGAAAATATTCCTGAAACGTTAACTTGTAAGTATACGTAACAAATATACTGACTGTAAGTCAAAAAAGCATTTTGCTACCACTACCAATACTTACTCCTTACGCGACTAAGAATAGGTTATACCAAGCTTACGCACCTTCACTTAATTACGAAAGAAAACCCACCCATTTGTCGGAAGTGTGGAGAGAGAATGACAGTGGTCCATATGTTCGAGAGTTGTGCCTTTTACATTAGACAATTAAACATAACTGGAATACCAGCAAATACACCGGCTGCTTTCGGATATGATGAAAATATCCTAGGCAAAATCATCAGTTTTCTCTCCGAAGAAGGAATCTTAAAAAATATTTGAACTTCCCCACCTCTTTTTTCCTTTTACCATTTTTTTTTTCTTTTTACTTTTTCTTTTTTACCTAACGTGCGAATTTTAAATAACTAAACTTTGATAACAATAAACAACTTTTAACCTTAACATGCATTTTACATTTTTTTTAATTTTATCCAATTCTTAATATTTATAACCAAAAGATATAATAATATATAATTTTAATTAACGGCGTTGATGACCAACAGGTTCTACGCCTTTGCTACACAACCAACCAACCTAGCATTTTGCTTAACTCATGAACAGTTACCTAGGAACTTCCCAAATAAAGAAGAAATTATTTGTTCATTTTGCTGGGGATTCAGCAGGAAAGCCCCCCCCCCTTTCCTTTCCGTTGATCTGACAGTTTTTATATATTTTTTCTAAATTCTTGATTAAAATATTAATTTACTTTATGCATATCTTGCATTTCACAGAGAATTGCATTTAATCCGTACTTTTTTTAATCCGTCCTCTCCGGATTAACCGGCCTGGTGTATATGTTTATAAAGTATGTTGAACTTCTTCCCTTGTATCCACCTGACGCAGTTGTTCCACATTCCTCGCCCAAAAGGGTCGGTTCGTTGCCTGCTCCTAAGGCAGACGTCCGTTCCCGAATTCCCCAAGAACCAGTTTACATTTAATGGCGGCCCTTTTTCTTCAATGGAAGTTTATGAACATCTGCCGACCACAATCTGTTACTTTTCAACCTTTCCTTAGAACCACATATTGCTGTACAGTTTCATTCCGCTCTTTCTGTGACCCTATCTGTTCCGATCATTTCACCCTTCGATGTGAAACTTTCCTTACTATTTACCTTTACAATAGCCAAACACTTCAGACAAACAAATTTCAATATCTTGGACTGACCTTTGACAGAAGAATGACATGAGACCCACATATCAAGAACAAAACAAAAACTCTAAACCTAAGACTACGGCTATTATACTCACTCCTTTCAAGACATTTGAAATTAAAACTAAGACAGAAAGTGAATAAATTTACTTACCTACTTAAGCCCATTTGGATCTTCGCTTCACAGATTCACGGGACAGCCAAAAATATGTAAACTACAGACTTTTTAATCAAAAACTTTCAGGACTATGACCAAGACTTCCTGATATGTCAGTAACATTACTTTACATTAAGACTTACAGATTCCAACAGTTAACGACCACATACGAACATACTACAAAATATTTTACAATAACTTATAGGAATCTCCTCCTCTAACAGCAAATATTAAAATCAAGAAAGGAAGGACGCCTCTCTGGGCACTCCTCTCCCTCACGCCTATAGCAATCTTCTACAACTCGACATCATACTCGCTGGTTGTTGGAACTTCTGACAGCTGTGGGTGGAAAAATTAAATTAATAAAAAAAAATAAATAAAACATCTGATTTTGCTTTTTCAACCACTTCATGAGCAGAAATCTAATTTCTGTTCGTATTGATTCTCCATAGATCACATCCATCATTATATTGGCTATTACTGACAGTTAAACCACTGATATATATATTATGATTCCATTCCGACTGAGGGAGATCATTATTCTCCTATACTCACAAAAAAATGTGATTCTCTCTCTCTCTCTCTCTATATATATATATATATATATCGTTAACCATTTTGGTACCCAGATTCCAGAAGCTGTATAGGTAGGTGTTAGTAGTGGGCTTGGTCTGATTCAAACTCGTTCCAAATCTATGTTCTTTCTACCTACTGAATTCGTTAACTTAAATTATAGGAAATAAATCAAGATTTGGTCCTAGCTGTAGAAAAACAAAGCTAGTTAATATTGTCAACATTATTTTGTCATCTGTTTTCATTAATGGCTTGTGGCAAAAAAATCAGTTGGATTTTTTTTTTTATTGCATGAGAATTAAAAAAACAAAAACAATCTTGAATTGAGTAGTTTACCGTAGCAATTATTAATGCAAAGATGTTTAGCTTGGCGGTTAACGCAAAAATATATAGATTTTTTTCTATCAATTATAGAAAAATTTAAAATTTGCAAGCGATTTAATAATTATCTATCAAAATGAGTGTCCTGAATATTTCAACAAATGTATAGTTTTCGATTTATTCATGGTTTCAGAAGAAACTGCAAACAATTTTAAAAATTTGTATATCAGTTTAAAAATTTAATCCGATCACAACAATATTTTCTTTATTTAAAATGACTTTCAGGCTTAGATTTTAGTCATTTTCATCAAAATATTTTTTTAATGCTAACCCAGGAATTTGCATTATCTTGACGTGCAACACATTTACTGTTGCCAGATGACCCATAATTCAATATTAAACAGTTGTCACAAGATCTATTTGCTGATAAATTTATGATACCGTCCATCGATTGGGCCGATTAAAGTGTAATGTCCAAAGACTCTAACCCAGGAAGGGATAGGTTTTATATTCTGAAAATATACCAAGGGTGTTATCGTGCATCTAAACTGAAGAAAAAATCAATGACATATTTATTCTATTTTTAAATAAAAATTAATCATAAATATCAATTCGAAACAGTGATTAATCGACCAAATTCGGTACTAATATAGAAAAAAAAAATCGCTTAAATTTGTCCTGCATTAAAATTCATTTGATAACGAACGTTTATAAAATTGATATTTGTAATTAAAAAAAGTTATGATTTAGATTGAAAAATTAAAATAACAGTGCGTCTCGGAAGTACGGTGGGTATCGGGTGTCTGACCCGAGTCCTCTATTGCATGATGTATACGGCTGTCAAACAAGATGCTGTCAAAGTGTCTTCCACCAGCTCGACTTTATAAACATCCAGTTATAAAAGTTAATATTTGTTTTGTTTTTTTTAAACTAAATATTTTTACTCTAATGTTCTGTTTTATAAATAAGTATTTAGTAAAAAAAAAAAAAAACAACATTTTTATGTCCTACCTTTCTTCCGTAATCACGTTACACCACCTTTATCTTACGACACCTGAAGAAGCGACTGTTATCAAAGTTACTGGACAGCTTTGAATGTTAATCAGTCAAGTTTTGGTTGAGTCTCCAAATGTCATCAAATGGAAAAGAGAAATTCGAAATGTTGACAAAATTTATTTTCCTGGATTATTGCGAGTCCAGACTGGTTTCGCAGTCTCCACACTGTAATATAAATATAAATTTGATCCAAAATTTAAAATTCTGTACGTATAACTTTAAAGGGACTTTGTCTCAGAATATAGTTGTTTTTCTATCTATCTATATTAAAAAAACTTTTAAAGCCAACATACTATATTTCAGCTCACACGGTTCTACTAGAATATTCTCTCAGTCTGACGGGGTAATATTTTTGAAATTTGATTTCAAAGTCATTCAAAGATGGTTCTCCCATTTCGATTATTATCCGTGTTTATTTCAATTGAAGTTAAACCAGTTCGTCTTGCTCTCGATTTCTGCCTTAAATATCGAAGTTGTGTGAGCTTCACTCATATTTTTATGTTCCATCTTAATTAGTCTTGTTCTGACTGAAGAAAAGTGTTAGTCTCGTTAACTCCGAACAAACAAACAAGTTGAACTTTTCTTATGGATTTCTAGTTCCATCCATCTTACGAGTGAAAACATATCTATTAAGTATATATCAGTGCTATTAGTGCAAAATGTCGTATGTAGAAATTTTCAACTTTTATTCTATCTGTGCTAAAGGTGACATTTTGTAGTATGCAACTGATATAAGTAATCCGCTACTATGGAAAATAGCAGAGGACAATAAAATATACTAATAAAGCATAAAGAAATAATTAGTTTTTATGCTTTCTTGTAAAACAATCAATTGTTATATACGACCTTCTGCCCTAACCGATGCATGTTGAGTATGCATTGGTATTTTTTTTTAAATTAAGAATTATCAAATATTGAATCTTCGAATACGGCACTCTTTCGCATTTTAATATTAGCTGATAAACGAAATTCGTGGACAAGTCCAATAATATGTTGAAGGGTAACTGTATTTCGGAATCGGCTTCTCTCAGAGATTTTATTCTCATAAGAAAAATTGTATACCTTGTATTATAGATATAATTTAGCCAATGAAAACGGTGAGGAAGCTATACTGACCTTACTTAGCAGAAGTTTTTTTGAAATAATAAATTAATGTGTAATAATTTGTAGCGTTTTTTTTTCATTATTTGTAACGTTTAATATATGTAACATATATATATATATATATATATATAAAGAAAGCATAGAAATAAAATCACTCCAGAAGAGGCGATACTAGACATACTGGAAGAATTGGGATGTAAGGGAATACCGACCGGCCCAAAGCAGTGAGGCTAAAAGTATCCATAAAACTGGTTGCGTGGGCCCTCACAGACACTCACACTAACACTCAAATACTCGCTCCGAGGTATTTTGGGAGCTGTCGAGACCTGTCCTAGTCGTTTTCAAAATAAGCTCCTCACATTTCTAGCGTGCCTTCCTCTAACCCGGCAATCTACTCCTATCGTTCCTCTCCAGGAAAAGATATCTCACTAGAACCCTAAAATCGATTTTGACTATATGCTAAGCTTTATGATTACTAAAGCAGAATTAGTTAATAATTATGTTGGTTCTCTACTGTAGTAAATAGTAATAAAACACACCATGAATAATAATGAACAAATTATACTTTTATTTTTAATTTCACTTACCTATATATGAAATATATAGTAAGGGACGGTATTGTGATCTAAGTGTTCAACGGAAACTCATTGTTTGAGCTCTACTGAGTCCAAATAACCAAGTCTCGCAAAATGGTTTGTGGGTGTCTCTGTATATATGTGACAGGTATAGCTCGAAATAAAAAGTCGTATAAAAGTGAAATTGCATATTTAATGTTTGTATCAACTATTAAATAAATAAATGCAAATAATTCATTAAAGATTTCTATTTCAAATCGACTATAATTTCTTCACGTATATACAGAATAAATTATTTTATTATAGATTATAATATTGCCTAAAAAAAGCCCTCCCTTTCAAAAAAAAAAATTAATTAAATCTTAAATCCGCAACATCCAGTATAATACATCCATATACATGTACATTGTATAGTACATACATAAACATAAATCCAGTACATAACACAATATCAATTTATAATATTTTAACAACATTATCAATGTAAAGTAGAAACCAGGGCTTGAAACAGAAAAAAAAAAATTATTTTTAAGAATTTTCTATATCATCGGGATTTTTATTATCGGTAGATTTAAAGTCTTTTGCATTTTCTCTTGCAACTTTTCAAGTAAACATTTTCAGAACTTTCATGTTTAAAACAGTTTTATCTAAACGTTCTGTCAATTTAAGAACTTGAGTATAAAAAATAATAAAACTAAAATAAATGTTTTATTTATATTGCCAATTTTCTCTCTCTCTTCGTTTCTCAATTTGCACCTGTCAGAGATGAAAGTGACAATAAACGGATGCGCTGGAAAATTATGATTATGAAATTTCAGACATTGGAAAGAATAGTTCTTAGCAGTAGCTATTCCTTCCTTGATTCATAAAAGGTCTCACTTCCAGCTCCTTTTTAGTCTACGCAGCGATTTAGTTAAGCAGTATGTTGATGTTGTTAAGTCCATGAAGTTTTTTTATATTATTTATTTATTTTTATACGTGTTTACAAGAAAAAATCAATAAAAAAAATTACAATATTATGTTATAAATTTACATATAACCCAGAATTCTAGCATTATGTCGGTCTTAACAATATTTCTAGAAAAGGGAGATATTATTGGATTTTTTTGTATTAATGTCTTTCATAAAAGAATATGTAATTAACTTGTATATTAATTGCTTATTTTCTAAATATTAACAAATGTGGTTTATACACAGACGTAAGATATACAGTAGATAAAAGTTAAAAATTATAAATTTATAAAATATTAATTATCATATAAACTTTTCGTATTTGCTTCGTATATAATTATAGAATGGATGCTATCATTCGCTGACGAGTCAGTGAGCAGGTAGGTTGGTCAGAAATAGCTCTTTGGAATCCAGGGCTTGTTAAGCTTAGGATTGGTCCAGCCCGGAAATTTAATTCCATCGCCCAACTCACTGCTGGAATATCAATTACCGCCATCGAAGCAGCCCATTGTTGTTTGTAAACTTCAAGATCTTTAAGGTGTATTAGCATGCAGTAAACAACATGGAATGTTAATGTTTCTCATTACTTATGTATTAAATATCTATTTTTGTAATTTTAGTCTCTTCGTCTATTACTTAATGATGGTTTCGATGGATCAGGTGATAATAAACTCATTTGTCGATTCAATTATGAGGAAAAGCAAGTAAAAACTCCGCGATTAACTGAAAAGATCTCCGAATCGTGGAAATGTTCGAAAAACATTGATATTTGTCATGCATTTTAATATTGCTATCGAAACAAGATTTTTTAAAATAAAAAAAAAAAAAAAAAATTAATTAAAAATGTCTGCAAAAAAAAATCGCTATTACCGGCAATCTAATTAAAATAAAATAAGTTTTAAACATTATAAATGAAAAATATTGATTTTATTATTTTTTTTCATCATAGTAATATTTATTTTAAATGAAAATAAGAATTTATTAATTTGAATTATGAACCACGATTTATTGTAACATTTTGATTTTCTTTCATTTTTTTTTTTGCCGATTGAAAGACTAGAGATGGTTAGGCAATATAGTCAACTCTTGCAATATAGGTACGTATCTTCACTTAACTTACAAAATAAGCTACTAATCTACAAAATTATATTGAGACCAATTTGTACATGACTCTGAGGTTCTTCTTCGAGAAATTTTTATCGCACCTCCTTTCAAATTACTCTCTTCAACACAAAATCACCTCAATATCATTTTCGTTCTCTCTTTCACCTGTTTGACGAGCATTAGAAAGAAAATGGCCCAGAGATCTGCTGCTTCACAAATAACTAAATCAAGACCAATTTCTAGCAAAATAAAAAAAACAACAAAAGGTTACATTGTTACTGCGACTGCGCATTTGCAAATGGTGCAAAAGAATAAAATTAATAAATACTGAGCTGATACCAGACTGAAACGACAAGAAACCGCTTGATGTTTCCGATTATTTCAGCACTTGACAAACGATTTAAACTTCCAATTAATTACAAAAGGCACACATACATTACTATAATAAGGCCTATTTGGACTTACGGAGTTGAGCTATGGGGCTCCACTAAACCATCGAATTCCTTTCGTATCCAATCCAAAATCCTTTGTAAAATCCTCAATGCTTCCTACTTTG
Source organism: Nezara viridula (assembly GCA_928085145.1). Taxonomy (NCBI): domain Eukaryota; kingdom Metazoa; phylum Arthropoda; class Insecta; order Hemiptera; family Pentatomidae; genus Nezara; species Nezara viridula. The sequence goes on along the minus strand of OV725082.1, from coordinate 21,497,929 downwards.
TTACAAATAAAACCATCCATAATGACCTAAATGTTTCAAATCTGGCGCAATCCAGACACCTATCCTTCCATAATAAACTTCAGAATCATCCCAACCCTCTCGTTTCTAACCTTGCTTCCTCTTCAATTCCTGATAACCCTCCGAGGCGTCTGAAAAGAAGATGGCCCCGTGATCTCCTTTTGTAGACATATTATTAGAGTACTACCAGTGGGTAGTTTCTCAACAAGCGTTTTCACGTCATTATATTCATATGTTCACATTTATTCATTTGAAATACTACTGAGCAATTCAATCCACTTTTCTTTAGTTGTTATTAATAAGCTTATCGTTTATTTATATTTAAATATTACATAATCGACTAAAACTCATTTCACCGGTCATTCATTTTAGACTTATTTACAGGCTTCTCATTAATTATTAATTATATATAAGCTTCTCAGTTGTTAATGCGCAAACTCTGTAGGATGATTTTAGACAAAATTTCCAAGAAAAGAGTTCATCTGTTGCATGAGCCGATTCCAAACGAAAAAGGAATTAAGACCAATTTTGTATTTTTTTAAAGATGGTCACGGTTTTTATTGAATGTGGAGGAATTGTTTAAAAACCGTTCAGGATAATTAAATTTAAAGTGAACCATCGTATATTAGACAAAATTTTCTTTGTGAAAACAGTGATTAAATTACTAATGTCGATGATAAAACGGACTTTCAAGAGTTATAATATAATTGCTGTACTCCTGCTGTTACAGTACCAATATACCAGCAGTATATCTCTGTACAATGGCCGTAAATCCCTTTTATCGTCGACCTTAGTAAATGTAATCTCTGTTTTCACCGAGAAAAGTTTGTCTATTTTACGTTGGTTTACTTATTTAATTATCTTGGACAGTTTTTGAGCAATTTCTTCTCATTCTATAAAAACCGTGACTAACTTTAAAACATCACGAAATTCGTCGTAATCACTTTTTTGTTGGTATCGACCCGGATATCAAACGAGCTTTTTTGTTGGAAATTTTGTCGAGAATCATCCCCTAGTGTTTGGCCATTAAGAACCGAGATACCCAGTATATTACAATACTAGAAAAATAGGCAAAAATGAATAGAATGAGATAATAATAATGAAATAACATTAACTAGACTAGAATTATTGAAAATGTCGGTAAGAAATTGCTTAACGCTTACACCAGACATCTAGGTTTGCTAGCCACTTGTTGCCGCGGGGTGGATATCCTTACCCACTATCCACTTGTGGCTTCCTGGTCGATAAATAGCCTCGTACGAAAGGTGCCTGGCACGGCGGATTAGCTGACAGGAATAGACGCACCTTCCTCTATCCCTCCCCTGTCCTTTATCCGATTCATCCCGGGTTAATCCCGGCAATAAAGTGAAACGATAAAGTAGCGAAAAAAATGTAATAAAGTATACACTGGAAGGGGTGGCAATAAATTTATTTCCGAGGGCATTAATAAATCCTTATTAGAGAGAGAGGCAGGCCTTCGTTATCCAGACTAACAAAGCTACTTCAAAGGGCCCAGGTATATTCAGCACTCCAGGATTATTTTCCTTATATTATACTTCGTAATATTATATGCACCTCAACATAGAAATATGTTAAAAATTTTATGATATAATATTTTTCATTTTGATAAATTACTTTACTAGGAAGGAGAATTTCAATTTTGAAGTGAAAACTTCTTCAGGTGTGATTATCACTTTTTTGTGGAGCGTGAATTAGATTTCGATATGTAACGCTAATTGAAGTGTTTTTGAATATAGATTAAAATATTTCAAAAACCAAAAATCGGATCCGTATAATGTTGGCGAGGAAAATGTTCATCATTTCATCCTCTTTGTAATGAGCTGTTATTCAAAATTGTATCTAAAAGCAACGCCGTTTTAGGGAGTCGAAAAGGAAAAAAATAGGGTCAAAAACCATAACGAATTTATGAAGATATGGATTAAAGATCTGCATACTGTAATTAAGGGAATTGTTCAACATTTCGTCCTTTTTATAATGAACTATTATTTATAATTTATATTTAATATTAATCGCGCCTTGTTCATGTTTTCACTTATATCGTGTGGTCAACAGCACACGGCTTAGTTTTTATATAATTTGCAAAAGTTATTTTTTCCTTTTAATATAATTACTTCATGTTTTATTCTCTGGCCCATCAAGAGGGATTTTCTTTTCATTGTTCTTAAATTTGTCTTATAAATTTAAATATATAATTTATTATATCGTAATATTTTGTTTATCGTTTTGGTTAGGAACATCTTTACGGTCCTTACTGTAGCTAAGATTTATAACTTATGCTAGAAATCCTTTTGATTAATAAGTAAGTATTCAAAATTAAAATTCCCCTGTCAGAATTTATGTTTTGTTAGTTTTAAAGATTTTGTAGATATCTTGCCTCCTCAACCAGCCTTATCCCATCTCTGCATATTTTGGGATATTTCTTTGCAGTTATATGTGTGCGGCTCTATTCCATTTTTGTTGATTAGACCTATCTACCTGATTCTTGGTATTCCTCGTGATCTTTTGCCTTCTATTGAGGTATTCATTGTTACGTAGTAGTTTCCAGATATATTGCTCTGAACTACATGCCCCACACATCTTAACTTCTTCTCCTTTATATTATGAGATATCGATTGACCAGTTTCTGTAATCAGCTCTTTATTAGTGCTCCTCAATATGTTAATGCTCTGGTCCAAGATAGCTCCAGTCATATATAGAATCGTTCAGAAAATATATGATATAAAAATAAAGCTAAATAAAAATAACAACAGTGAAATAGTTTGGTTATTGTATCCTACTTTTTAATTAATACTTGATTTTATTTTTGAAAAATATTTATAATCTGTTTTTGTTTGTTTCAGGACAATGTAGTAACCGAGCTCAAAAGAGGTGAGTTCTTCTATGTTGATTATTTTTTTATGTTATATAATTTTCTCTTTTTTTTTCAATATTATAATTTATTTATTAATAGAACTAGCCGATACAAGTAATGATAAATCTATTCCCCTAGACAGTGATTTCCATGTTAATAGGAGGCGAGCTAAACTGGTCTGGACCAGTTTCCATGTTGGGATTTGTAATCAGTTGATTAGTCTGTTAGCTGTTAGTTGAGATATATTTTAATATTCAATGCCGTCGGTAATAAATAATATAATTCCATTCCACGTGGCTACCTTACAGTTGGCACAACTAGGCAGCTCTTTGCACAGGTGTTGATCTGTTTTTCTCTCCAACAAAGAAACTTGGAATAATGCAATGTTATATATTAATATCATTTCTTAATACTGTAATAGATATAATATTGAAAACATACTCGATAATATAAGAAATAAGTCTTTCTTAACCATATAATTATTCATGATGTGTACAGATTGTCACATCAAAGGATTGTAAATAAAAATATCCGGTTTATACTATCACACGAATTTCCTACTGATTTCTGACAAATTTTAATCAGTCTCTAAAATTCAAAAAATAAAAATTGGGTTATCTATTGACAGCAAAATCAAATATAGACATTATTAACAATTGATAAGATAAACGATGTTAATTTTTTCTTTTATAAATTGTTGAGATTATCAATTTAACCACTCATATATTATTTTTAGAAACAAGAAATATTATTTTTACTTTCATTTACCCCTCATATACGAAATATGTATGCAGTAAAAATTTCGGATCTGAATTTTCAAAAATACCTAATATATTTTTCAAGGTCCACTTCTTTGTTTTATAATACGTTGTAACTTTGCTAATACTGGTCCTATTTGGACGATTTTGTTGGAAAGTTGATAACCTTTTGGTAGATGATATATTCAATTTACTCTAAAATGTATACGTTTTGAGTTATGTCTCCAAAAAAAATTTTTTTTTCCTTTTTCTCGGAGATGTAGAACTCTTGCTTCCAGAAATATGTCCTCGACCTACTAAAATGATAATACTTTTTTCCATTAATTATGAAATTCTTTCATTTTCATATTTATCCATTTTATATTTGACTAACACCTTTCTCATAAATGAAATTAAAGGTATTTAAGAGATTTTTTAAAGAATCGGCATTTAAGAACGTTCATGAAGAAAAAAAAAAAAACATTTGCCAATTATTAATTATAACTTGATTTTACGCTGATATAACGAACTTAAACGAAACCGTTGGTGCCATTTTTGGTGAAATTGTAAAAATGTGTAGAATCAATTATACATAGTACCGTTTCCGGTTTGTTGATTTTGACAAAAAAACCTATTACATTCCAAGCGCATACCTACTTTAAAGACATAATTTAATTTTTTTTATGACTTTTCGTTTTTGACATACACAGACAAAACTTTCTGAGATACTTGGTTATTTGGTCTTAGAGAACCTTGAAAAATATGTAAGGTATTTTCGTAAACATGTTATTATTTTCTCATATCTTTAACTTTCCTTCAATAAGACAGAATATCCATTACTAGAGAATGATTTATTAATTTGTTTATTTGTCTGCGAGTTGACGTTATCTGCCATGAAAAGGACTTTCGAAAATTAGAAATTTTCAGTAGTGTATTGATGTTTTCATGATTTTTAAATTTTATTTTATTTTTTATTACTAATTCGTTTTTAGTGACTCCGTATATATTCGATAACTATAATTAGGTTGGTTTATATATATTTTTTAAACCCTTGTCTTGTTTTCTCTCTTAATATATAAAGTGTAATGAATGTAATCTGATGTAGTACATAATACAAAAATGAAAAAATAAATAATTGGTAATTGGTTGACTGTCGTGGATAATGAAGAGAAGAATAGTTGGGGTGCTCAGTCAAAAAGGAAGGCAAAATATAAATTATAATATTTATTTTTTACATATGCCGACGTTTCGACCTGAAGTTCAGGCCTTCATCAGGGCTAAGAAAATAACCAGATAACAAGGTATGAGAAAAATAAGTAATGATGGTAAAAAAGATAATAAAAAATGAGAAAATAAAATAAAATAAATTATTATAAAAATAAAATAGATAAATAAAACAAATAAATAAATATCCGTTATTTGTCGTATCTCATGTATAAATAAAAAAATTTAATCCTTGAATGTAAAAATTTCTTACTTTTTTTCGATATTGATATGGTGAATGAACCAATAAATAATACATTTAGAATCCAATGTATTGTAAAAGTCAGGGCTTGACATTTTTATGGAACTTTTTTAAAAAGTTCCATTTTAACAGCTTCTGTGTAGCTTATTATGTAAAAAAGTTATTAAAATATAACTTCTAAGGAAATTTTGCGTAATATAGTTTCAAGTTTATAGAAAAAGTTTAAATTACTTTTATTAAAGTTCTTGAAAAAAGTTTATTTAGGTGGAAAATAAATAGCAATTGGGTTTAGATTAGAATGGAAATTTGTCTCAAATAAATTATAGTCCGTGGTACAAAACTCTTTTTATCAAATTATTAACATCCGCCTGAAACTTCGTAAATATCTCATCGTAACCTACAAACATTTTATTTACGAAAATTCTATAAATTGGGGTGTTTTTAATCTGAAGATCGGCAAACTTTGTCTATATAAATAAGTACTAAAAACTCGTAAATACCCATTTGCTTTCTACCTGAATCGTAAGATAATTTGTGCACTAAATTGGGAAACATTATGTCCTCCAAAAAAATATTGCCGTTTGGCGTTACCTACTTCCCCAAATTCTCAAAATAACGAGGTTATATAGGACAAACGGCCCAATATTTTTGTAGACCACCTTCTTTATCAATTTTGTGATCAAATTATCTTACAATCCAAGAGGCAAGCGAATAGGTACTTTCGAGTTTTTAGTGCCTAATTAAATAAACAAAGTTTGTCCTCCTTATTGAAAACGTCCCAATTCCAAGAATTTTCATAAATAAAATATTTGTAGGTTACAATGAGATAAAAAGGGGTCTGTACCACGGACTATAAACACCCTACGGAACTCAAGACATTTCATTTGTTGTAGTGGTAGAGGGCTTTTCTTCATTTTTATAATAAATAAATTAATGATTGAAGCCTCTTCTACAACCATTGCTATATTTAACATCAACGTTGTAAATTAACGTGCCTCACTTAAAACGAACCGCCGACTAAAGAAAGGTGAAAAAAAAAACCCTGAGATTACTAAACCCTTAGCTCATTTACATATTATAAGGATTGCATGGCCCTTAATGCGTGGAAAGGGAGAAATGGTCGTGGAAAACATGACATGAGAAGAATTGTGACGTTACTTATGTCTGGGACCTCGCGTGTCTCATGCGAGACGGTCCCACCTCATCGAACAATCGATAGTTGCAGGGTCCGCACTCACTGCATTGTCAGCTTGTCATTTCGATAGCAGTGTATCGATAGCGGTGCGATATCGATATATTCAGTATCATTATATCTGTATACAGTGTGAGTCCTGAGGAACGAGCTAATCTCCAGGAGTGGATTACACACAGTAAAATAATCTCTAATATATAAAAAAGTTAAATAAAAAAACCTGTACCACTACCGCCCATGAAGGGTGGTAGTGGTACAGGTTTTAGTACTATTTAGGTCTTTAGTACTATTTCGGGAAAGCACTATTTCTTGGTCTGCCATTGTGCAAGGTGATTTGACCGAGATCACGCTCAACCGCTAGATTTTACCACTTAATTAATTATTTTAATTAAGGGCACCCACTTTATAGAGGCTGGGTGTGCCCCAGGAGGGTTTACCTACCCAGGGTCGCCCCACGGCCAATGAAACAGAATTAATATTTCTTTCATGAGCCGGGATTCGAACCTGGGACCTTTAGCTCCTCATTACTCAGAGCTACCCCACTCCCCATAAAAAACTTTCAAGTATATGTCATATATTATTTTTGTATGAGGAGAGTAAGAGGTAACAGGAGCTCTACTATAAGCACTTTAATTAGAACTAATTACACAGTTGTTCATTTAATTGCATATGTTTTGAGCTCCTGTAACCTCCTGTTCTTATAAAAAATAATGATTTTAGACTAATAAATTATACGTGAAATGGTATTTATTCATCTGGGGGTGGTAGTTTTTATATCATATTGTGATATAGTTATGATTATTAATGATAAAAAAAAAAAAAAAACTGTACCACTACAACCCATGAAGGGTCTGGGGTTCAGTACTATTTCTAGGTCAACGATTGTGCAAGGAGGTGATTTGACCGAGACCACGCTCACCCGCCAGGTTTTCCCCCTTAATCAATTACTTAATTGAGGGTACCCACTTTATAGAGGCTGGGTGTGCCCCAGGAGGGACTCCTGACCCAAGGTCGTCCCACGGCGATTATTAATGATAAATATTAGAAATAAAAGGCTCAAAGTAAAATTGGGCTTATACGAAGCTGGACAAATTGAATATATATTACGGTTAAAATTGGAAATAAGAATAATTATAATTATGTATTATGTTTAACATAGATTTTTAAAGAAATTAAAAATTTGTCCGAACTGTGTTTTCGTTCAGTTTATTTCATGTTAATAAAAAATAATATTATCTGAACTACATAATGCATGTAAATTATAGTTATACAATTGGAGCAACGAGTAATACAAGCAAATAAACAGTTCTATAATTATGACACGCAATCAAAGTGTAAGACCAAGACTGATTTTGGGCAATACTACGAACACTGCTCTTTCTTAATCTTCCATAGTGCATTTTTTTTTTTTAACTTTAGTCTCTAATTTTACAACTCACTTCAATCAGGCTTCATAAATTATTTTTAGATTTTATAGTTTTATGCAAAGCAAGAATTCGCTCCTTTGCCTTGCAATTATCGACAAGCTTCTCTTTCAAAAAAAAAAAAAATTATTTACAGAAAAATTCTTTACACTATATCACGAGAAAAAGTCGTGAAAATCAGGCTTGAATTTTGGGGTTAATAATATTCGAGTGCTGATCAGTTCGCATTATCTCTCGAGTACATTTAAGTTTTCAAAGTCTAAAATTATAAATTACTAACTTCGAATTTGTTCAGGTGGGCTAATTTATTTTTATAAATTCCTAAATTTTAATTTTAAATCAAACAAACCGTTGAGATAAGAGCGATCACGATATCAAACGCCAAGGCAGGTAGCTGGTAGCTGAGATTGCACAACCAGTATCAGCTCATTCTAGCGCAATTGTTTGCAATATGAAAAAAATATATATTTTTCAAATTAATTATATCCTCTATACGTGTGGAATTATAATATAACTAGAATAATATCACAAAATCACCAATTCAGGTATTATCAAGACAGAAAAGTACATGATTACATAAATAAATACCTGACAGCACCTTGCATCAGCTATCACAAACAAATTAATTATGTACAAACTCAATGAAATTAAAATATTCAACTGTGATTATTTAATAAAAATTAACAACAAAAAACTGTAAATTTTACCTGGCATTCAAAATTATACACTTTACTTCTTATTAACTTTTAAATATTATTAATTTAGTTCAATTTCTTTTAGGCAAGCTATTATTTTCTACCATTTCTTTCATTTTGTTTGCAATGTAGTCGACTGATTTTTTGGTAAATTATAGGCTTATACACTATTTTTATCCATGTGTGCTTGCTTGGATTTGAACATGACCAATCAGAGGCTGAATGGGTCAAAGATAAAAGAGAGTTGGAAGTTATTTAGAGGAGAATTAAAAGCTATTAGTGGAATACAAAATAATGCAGTTACAACTTTCATTAATTTAAGTGACAAATATGTGAAAGATGGCTTACCGGCCGAAACGTAGCTATGAAAATTAAAATAAATATGGTGAAAAGTAAACAGAGCCTTATTTTATATTTTTTAGAGATATTTTTTTATGTGTCTTAAACTATATCTCAGCTCGAGAAGGGATCTGGGACATGGGGCCCAGTAATGGACATGTTGGACTTTAAGTATAAATAATTTATATTTCCTTCCTTGTTGATTTAAAGGTTCCAGTTTTTTCTAGATTGAATAACAATACCCTCTATTGACAACTGTTTGAACAAAGTTCCCAAAAGAAAATTTTAAATTTCCTATCATTGTTGTTTCTATAGTGTTCTTGAAATCAATGTGTTTGATACTTTCCTGCTAAAAGTTTTGCTTAGAGTAAGTTGTATAGTTAGATAAAGATTTTAGATTTTTTCTGACGTATGTCCATTACTAGAACAATTGAATTTCGGGTTGTCCATCACTAGTGCAAAGTGGTGTTGTTGTTTTTTAAATGGAGGTTATGCCTCCATAACTCAATATTTTTTTCAATTTTAAAGTGTTGAATTGAAAGAGGAGATCCTAGAGATTCTAAACGTCAAACGGAGACGTTTATAACTATAATAATTATAATTACAGCGATATAAGCCAAAAATTTCCTTAGCTATATCCATCACTGGTGAGCTTACCCTAGTGTAAATTAATTAGAACTGAGTGAAATATCTGTTTTCTATTGTTAATGAAGAGATATTGTACATCTCAGCTGAGCCGTGAGCCGGCTCGAATTTCTTCATCGTCCGAGTCAGCGAGTTCCCGTCGCTCTCCGAGATATCTCCGGACCTTCAACTTATCGCCCATCCTGTCGTAGATACAGTTCGCATCCTTAGTTCGAGGGCATTTGCTAAGGATGTTTATACATTGCCAAGGATGTTTGCGTATATTTATAAATATATATACACAGTGGCTCACAGTGAAATTGATACACCCCGTAGAAAAATAAAAAAAATCTTCAATGATTACATTAAAAAATAAAACTAGAAACTTTCTAACATATTTAACTTGTACACACTCAATAAAATTAAAATATTAAACTGTGATTATTTAAAAAAAATAATAAATAAACTGGATAATTTTACCTCTCAGTCAAAATGATACAACTCACTTCTTATTCTTTTAAATATTATTAATTTAGTTCAACACCAAGGCAAGCCATTATTTTCTACCGCTCCTTTAAGTCTGCAATGGAGTCAACCAATTTTTTAGTAATTCAGGTCCCTGTTCAATTCTATGAGGAGATATTTTTTAAAGATGTACTTTGCTAGAAATTCCTAGTTTTCTAATTTCTATTTCCAATTTTCTCCACAGGTGTTCTATTACATTAAGATCTGGGGACTATAACTTTTATAACTTTAAGGCAATTATAAAGTAACTAACACCATTCCTTAACTATCACTAAAGTGTTTGGGTCATTATACTGATAGAAACAAAATATATTTTTTAGCCCATTTTTTTTTTACAATTTATTTGAAGTTTCTTCTAAAAATGTCTATGTAAACATGTTTTACACTATAAAGTTAAGATTTCCTGCACTAGAAGCCGCCATACATCCTCACACTATGAAACATTACATAAGAAATGAACATGAAACATAACGTAACAAAAGACACAAGAAAAAGAACATGAGAAAATAACACTTCACTAGGATGTTTATTGATTACAATAAATTATTGTTTTTAATGTATTATAAATTGAACTATTCATTTATTCAATAATTTCCATCGTTATCCAGATTTATTATTTTGATGCTGAGCCACTGTATATATAAATATATACCTAAATAGTCAAACTTTATGCTTATTGAAGCATATTGAATTGAAACATACTGCTTTATTGGCCTGTAAAAATACTTTCTACACATCAATGACCTAGGAGTGACCACCTGCTAGCAGAATTAAACATATACCTTACTATCTAGCTATTAACTCAGTTGGTCACGGAATCTGCATTATAACGTTTTTTAAAGTTTTAATCTGGAATTTAGCAATCATAAGAAAAAAAAATGTAGGTAAATGGTTGTAAACATACCATATTTAAACATATACAGTAATAGCAAAGTTTTATAACTCTGACTAAAATACAAAAATCAATAAAAACATTTTCTACTAACGTATAACATCAATACAATATATCAATACTATATTTTAAATACAAAATTATATATGAATTGAAAGTTTTAATGAAGCAAACCATTTTATATATAATCATTATGATTTCGATGATCTACTGTAATGATGTTAATGAAAATTTAATTAAATATGTGCTGAAAACTGTTATAAAATATCTAAGTACACCTCAACAATAAAATAAAAATACCTATTTAGTAGAAACCCAAATCTATTAATAAATAAGGAATTAATAGATGAGAAAAAATTTTCATTCTTTTTTTTTTTAGTTGAAATTATAAAATTTGCACTTCCAACTTCTGTGAGGTTACCGCAGGTTGAAGCCTCTCCTCTCCCTCCAAAATGGTAAAATATAGGCATGCTTTATGTAAAAAAAATATCTCTAAAAGTACTATTGTTGGTTTAATTACATTTAATAGGACTTAAAGAATCTTTCGGACTGAAGCCCCTCCCTCAAAAATTAAATCCTGGATGCGTTAGTGGCGGGTACTATCGATTTATTATCTTATTTATTTTTGACAAAAAATTTAAATTAATACTATTTAGTCTGTGTGATTAATTCCTGGAGTAAATTGCTTAGTGAACAAACGACAAAATAATCAGGAAATAAATAAATGCAGCGTGTAATAAGATGGAATCGATTTTCTTTCTCTCAGTCATTGTAATCAACCAAAGAAAAGGAAAATTAATTAAAAGCTTCATTCATGATAATTAACCAAAACGTATTTAAAAATTACAATAGGATGTATCTTTTCTAATAACGACCCGCTTTTGATTTTTTTTATTTGGTTTTACAAGGAATTTGAATGTATGGTGTAGTATTAAATTCGATAGTTTTTTATTTATATAATTGCGTATAAATAAAATTTATTTATACGCAATTAATGTTTCATTTTCTTCATACTTTTTTTTTTTTAATATCTGGGGAGATCTTCATGTTTTACCCATTTCAATTAAAAGATTATCTTTAACATGATGCCTCAGTTATTGGGTATTTACGAAGATATGACGTACAGGCAAAAAACACCTTTGAGAAATAATATATAAATATAGTAGTGCTGTGATGAGCTGGTTACCATTAGTGTTGCCCAAATGCGAGACCGAGACGAGTCTTGGTCTTGCAAACTCATTCTTAGTCTTGCGAAAGAGTCTCGCAACAGTCTTGCAGTTATTTATTAGCTTATTACTATAGAGATATTACTGTATTTTTTTAGATAGAAGACACCTAACTAAGACCGAATGAAAAATTAGAGGAGTTAAATGCAAGTGTATTGGTTATACCAGTTATTAACATATAGTAACTAAGATTGTCAAGTATTAGTAACTATTTTGCCTTAATTTTTATTCAAAGGATTTTTCTTACTAGTCCTGGTCTTGGTCTTGCAACAGTTAGGCTGTCTTGTACTTACAAAGTGCAAGACCAAGACCGATTTTGGGCAAGACTAGTTACCATAGTAATCATTTTACTTTTCATCAGAACTTTTTCCCATGGCGTTCACTTATACATTCATAACTCCTCAGGATTTTTGTACTGATTCAACTTTACTATAACCATTGGAAAGCTAAATTATTGTTTTTCAAAATCATATAAACCTGTTGGTTCAACACTTCCATAAGAAATAAATCCCATTTGAAGGAGAAGATTATCTTTAAAATGATGCCATAATCATTGAATATAGCTAAGAATTAACAAAGATACGGCATACAGATAAAAACAAATATATATATATATATATATATATATATATATATATATATATATATATATATAAAGATTTTTAATACAGCCGCTTATTTTTAATTTAAGATTAGAAGGGGGGTATTAAAATTGGTTTTACGCTGAGAAATCAGATTCGAAATTTTTCACGTTCGCAGTACTTCCTCTTAATTCATATATAGGTAAATGAAAGAGTTAATTCCAACTTAGAGAAGTCTTTATATTTGCTCTTTAACCGTTGGATCGCCCATCAGCTGGGACCGGCATGATGACGGGCAAGTCGGACTCAAGGTTGCGAGAATCGATAATAAACCATCGAGATATGAATGATGCAACTCATCAGAGGTCGAACAGTATCGAATCTCATTACACATAAACAATGAGCTTCTTGAAACCATTTATCTCTACTGCATAGTCAAAATTATTATATTATAAAATTCTTTCTAGGAATTGAATTAGTAAAAAAATCAAAAAAAATAGTCTGGGATAGCCTGAAAAGCAGAGCTCGTTCAATTTTTATTCATTTTTTTTTATTGAATTTTACAACTATATTTATACAACTCAAGTAAATATGAGAAAATTATACTATAGAAAAATGATATAAATTGTTTAGAACTTACATTAGGAACATAAGTCTTGTAACTATTTTTTTTATTTATTATATCTAATTATTTAGATAGAATTCCTATATTAGACAGATTATATTAGATAGCACGCCTAAATTTTATATTTAGAATTTGAGTAGAAACATAGAAGTTGAGTAGTATCCTGTTAAGAAGTAGTAAATATCAAGCTGTATAGGCGCAGACTTTTAATTTTGAGGGGGTAGGCCTATGGACCAAAAAAAAAAAAACAACATTTCGGAACTTTTTATTATGTATAAAAATATTAGATAATTTATGTGAAAGAAACAAATACGATATTAAATATTTAAAATTATAATCCGTGGTACAGACCTTATTTGGTATTTATTTGGATTAAACATGGGAGGTAGAGACAGCCTTCATAACATTATTGCATTTCTAGAAATTTTTCAGCTAAAAATGAGCAGTGCAAAAAAGTGAAAAATATCTTTGATTTCTTAATGTGCACTTCCTCAAATAAAAATACGTTTTTCACAGTCCGATTAGTGGAAAATGTGATAAGAATATCACGTAGAAACTTAAGGTGATTAAATCATAAAATCCTAGGATATGTAGATATATACTAATTATTATCTTTAATATAAATGATAATTTAAATAAAAATAACATTTATGTATTCATAAAATAGTTGCATACATACTATTAGGCCCCAGCCGCGCCAGCTAGTCTACTTTTGCGTACATATTTTATTCATTCATGTAGCTTACTTATTCTTGATTTTAATGTATTTTTTCCTCAAGTGTGAGGAGAAACGATATTCTCGCCCCTTTATTAGGATGGGAGAGAGAGGGGGCGATCGCCCTCCGAAGTCTACGCCTATGTCAAGCTACCGTGATTTCAGGCCACACCCCCGGACAGTTAACAGGAGGTCTGTTAATTGAAGTTTTTGCTAAATATGAACCTTTTTTAATTATTTAAAAGATACAATCTGAATCTGGTATACGTTCATTGTCATTTTAATTCTATTGCAACCCAAATTTAAGCGATATTTTTTTCCCAACTCACCTCAACTAGGATGGGCTGTAGGGATCCAAAAAAATAATTTTGACGAGCCGATATTTCGAGTGATATATACGCTAAATTTAAAGATTCTTCTCTATCTATGAAACAACAATACGTCAGTGAATTTTGGTTCAGTGCAAATGTCAATTATTGTCATAGCAATTGTAATTTTTTTTTTTAATTTATTTCTTCACCCACACCTGTCATGAGTGATGATAATCAGCGAGTCTGCTATCGAGAAGAGTACAGATAGTGGTTTGATCGGCGTGAGGGATAGGAGTATCCAAGCGGAATACCTCCTTATCTTGATTTTAGTGTACTTTTAGGTCAAGGATATTCAGCTTCTTTTGAGCCTCCTTTTCGGGCTTATTTAATGTGGCCATCTTGTAACAGTTTGTTAGCATGTCAGAGTAAGTTATCGTGAATTTTTTTGTAGTGTGTCCGTATGTGGTCGTTAACTGTTGGAATCTGAAGGTATTTATGTAATGTAATGTTTGTTACTTACCATGAAGCTTTAGTTATCGTCCTGAACGTTTTTTGCGGAAAAGCTTTCAAATAGGCTATGAACATTTAGAGTAGATGTTCAGTTTTTGTTTGAAGTATAATTTTGAACCTCCTCAGAGAAGTGAGTGAAAATAGTTGTAGTCTTAACTTATAGTTTAGGATATCTATTTATTTATTTTTTCGTTTGGGCTGTATCGACACTTATTTTAATAAATAATTTGTCATTTATAATACATTATTGATAGTCACCGTTTTTATAGGTTCATTCAACTTTCAGGTATAAAATTCTAAAACAAAAAAAGGAACTTTATTTATATTTTATTTGAAATCATTGCTCGCTATTGGTGATAATAAAACAGAAAACAACTTTAAAATGAAATTTCTAAATCTAAATTTAGTATTAAAAATCACATGGACCTTAAATAATAATCTGGAGAATACGAATTGCTTAATTTCGGGAAGAAATAGATTTATTTCCAAATTCTTCGGAAGGTTTGATGGCCTTGTATACTCCAATTAAGGCTGGAAAGCTGAACATCTGTGTTGGCACACCAGTTTACAGGCCTGTCTTGCAAGTTTCGCTGATATCTTTTATTATTTATTTTTATTTTTTGGGTTTCGTATACATACTTAGAACTCTGAACAGAGGGCAGTAATAGTGATTGAATTGCATTCATTCTATTTTAATTCATAACTTACGTTTAAAAAATAAGTCAAAACTCACCCACATACGAACCCATAAACGAATATTACAAACCTTTCAAAGATTCATAATTATAACTAAATATCTTGTTACTTGGTATGTCATAAACATCACTTTAGGTAAAGACCTTCATAATGATACATAAAATGATATACAAGATTTCGTGAGAACTTACAAGATTATACTAACACATTCATATTCGGCTACAATTAACGATAACCATAACACGATTAGAAAGCTCAAAAGAAGTTAAATGAGAATAAAGGATCTCCTCCCTTAAAAATCCATAGTAAAATTAAGATGCCGCTGGGCACTCCTCTCTATATCAATGGCTTACTTCTTCCACCATTCTAGCTTATTCCTCTAGCATTCATGTGCTTTTTGTCCTTCCTCGTGGTTTTATATAAATATATATGGTATCACTTATGATATATTTTTTAACATACATATATACACATTGTAATATTATTTAAATCGATTTTCTGTAATCAGTTTACTTAGTTGAAAATTGAAACAAATTTGGGCCTGGCAAGAGCCCGCTTCAGAGATAGAAGACACACTATCTAATCTAGAAATTTTTTTTCCTCGCAGCGCAGTGTAAATGTTTGTCATCACAGAAAAAAGACAAGAGCTGCTATCTGTTGGCTATGGCCTGCTTCTTATCTACTGTCCAAAGAGAGAGAAAAAAACTTATTCAAATAAACTGATTTCTTCTTCAAAAGTACACTTCGGTCTTCTTGGGAGAACTCGAGTTAAGTAAGTCGGTGCTCAAAGTATAATCTCAATATTTTACCGAAAAAATATAATATTTAGTCATTTAGTTTGATTAGCATCAAGGCTATGAAATTTTAGTGATATTTATAATACTATTTTTTTAAGTTGACGAAGTTTAATAGATACCGAAAACGTTATTTTTATTTTTATTGTTTGGCAATAATAACTTCCAATTGGTAACAATTGAGTGTATATTTATTATCAATGTTACATGTTAACACTTAGTTGACGTTTCGGGATATTTATTCCCATCTTCGGAACTGCAATCCCAATACTCTTGTGGATACAAGGCTTAAATTTAATAATAATAATGTGCTCCATCGTCAAATTTCTAATTCATGTTCTAAAATGTATCATCTAGAGCAACATCCTCCTTTTGACCAATAATTGGGTTTCTCCCTAAAAGGAGGATGTTGCTCTAGATGATACATTTTAGAACATAAATTAGAAATTTGACGATGGAGCACATTATTATTATTAAATTTAAGCCTTGCATCCACAAGAGTATTGGGATTGCAATTCCGAAGATGGGAATAGATATTCCGAAACGTCAACTAAGTGTTAACATGTAATGTTGATAATAAAAATATACTCAATTGTTACCAATTGGAAGTTATTATTGCCAAACAACTAAAATAAATAGACAACTTCCCAGAAAAAAAGAAAAAAGAAGTTATTTTTATTATAAATATATGCTTAAGACGATACTAATATAATATAAATTATTACAATTCTATCATCAAAATATGTATGGTACATTAACTTAGAAACAACATTTGATTTTCTTATATTTAATTTTGAAGTTAGGCATTATTGACTGACTGAAGTGGGATGAATACAGGAAAATAATTGTTTAAAATTTCATAAAGGAAGGAGATGGTCCGGGGTGGCGGTCATAAATAGGCTAAACAGTGGCAAAACTATTTTATTAAAAGCCAACGTTTCGACCCGACTTTAGATGTCTTCTTCAGGGAGGTGTGTTCAGCTAGGAGTTTCACTTAGAACTCAACTCTAAGCGAACTCAGTTCTAAGTGAAACTCCTAGCTGAACACACCTCCCTGAAGAAGACCTGCAAAATCGGGTCGAAACGTTGACTTTTAATAAAATAGTTTTATCACTATTTAGCCTTTTTATTACCGCCACCCCGGACCATCTCCTTCCTTTATAATGCAACTGTCAACTATTAAATATTCGATTTAAACTTTCATGTTCCTATTCGATTTTCATTTGTTTAAATGTTATTGGCTAATGATAAATAAATGAAATTTCACAAATAAACAATCCTTCATACATGTAAAAAAAATCACAATGATGATACATGTATGAATAATTGTCAGAGATGGGCAAGTGCTACTCTTAGTAGCAAGTATTTTGCTCAAATTAAATCACTATCGAGAATTCAATCACTACTTCAGTCAATCCTTTGACATCAAATGAAGTAGTAATTAAATTCTTTGTTACTCAAAAAAATTTGAGTAAAATACTTGGTACTCAGTAACTCAAAGTAGCTCAAACAGGTCATTTATAGAATCGCCTCGATGTTCCTCTGAACATCAAAATGCTAATGCACTTTCAGGATGATGAAGCTCCCGCTCATTTCGCTTTACATGAAAGGTTTCCTGGGCGTTAGATTGGACGCGGTGGTCCAATTAGTTGATGTTCAAGATCACCTGATCTCACTGTACTGAATTATTATTTATGGGACTGGTTCAAAGATGAAATATATAAAGTAAAACTAGACACTTGGAATGCATTAATTCAATGTATTAAATATGTAACAGGTAACATTAAACTCTTCGAGGACAAAACCGGTTCAGAAGGCAATGGTGATATTTTCTTGCATTTATTTTAATAAGACCTCCATGATTGAAATGATAATACATGTATGAAACATTGTTTTATTATTTTTTTTTTTTTTGTAATTACCTTGTGAAACCGGACAAGGACATATGAGTTTTTTGTATTATTTTCCTCCGTGTAACCCACTACTGACTTGTTCCTCTTGACTCATCTTATATAATGGTTCTGATAATAATAAAGCTGCTTACAGAAACTGGGCTGTCTGTACTTTGTGATATGAAGGCGTGGAGATTAAGATGGGTAGTATATGTGGCTCGGAAACTCGATCGAACTGTAGAATAAACAAACATGCAACGAAGTTGCGGAGAATTAACTGCAAAGCAATGCAACTTTGTAGAATCTTCTTTAATCTTGCAGTTGATCTGGTATTCGAATTCTCTCGTGGTTTCTTACTATATTATCTTACTGTTTATTTAGGCGTTTATTATTGTGTAGTCGTTTGGATTTCTTCGGGCCATATGTCTTACCCATCTTAATCCACATGGCTTCATATCTTAAAATATAGACTTATAGTTTATGTAAAGTGGCATTCCAAGTTTGTGAAAGACATGTTCAAATGGTCGAAGATCAACAAAGTTTCTAAAGAAGTAAAGGAAGAAAATGAAACAATTAAAACATTTAAAAACAAAAGACAAATTCTCTAGGTCAGTATAGTAAGTTGATGATAGTAAGCTGAGATGAAGTAGTGGCATTAAGACCCTGGCACGTGCCGGCACTATCAACCCTAACGACCGCCATTACGCAACAGCCGCAACGAGAACCAGTTCCTGGATCCGAGCATGGCATAGCCGCAACGTGCGCCGATATGCGGCTGTTCAGGCGCCGCATTTATATGCGACGATGCTCGCTCGGGACGTGAAGAACATTCTGAGAGCCTGAGAGCTCCGCCTAATTCGTTTAGCAGATCTTTAAAGAAATTAGAAGAGCTTTCAATAATTGTATCCGTTCTTCCTGAACAACGCCTGGCATCTCATCAACATCTGGTCCGACTAGTGCATAAACGCTCGCTAACAAGGGCATGAGAGAACATACATTTACTGAAACATTTGTTTGTAATTATGTATATATATTTATTTATATACCACGGATTTAATTTTAGATTTAGAATAAAAGAAGTAAGTGAGGATGTGCAGTCAATAATAAATAATATGAGGGAGTAAACTTATTGTTGGATTGTCGACGTTTTGACTTACGTTTAAATTGAAAAAAAAAATAATTAGGATGATCTAACAATACAATTTATTTATTTACTTATTTTTTTTACACAAACCGGCCAGCAAGGACCACGTGAATATCATTTCCGTTTCCTCTTCACACCCTCATTCTTCCTCTTATTCCAATACTCTCTCATCCTCCTGGTGGACTGTTCCTCTTGCTCTTCCTTTGACCATTTTCGTCTCTCCCTCCCACCTAGAACCCCAAACCCTTTCAGTTTTTCCCTGAAAAGCTCTCTATCCAAGCAATCTTTATCCGTGATTTTTACCCTGTCTAGTTCCTCTTTTATTTGTTTTACATTCCATACTTTTATAGCTGCAAACTTTGTCAAAAATTTTCTTGTTCAGTCTTTCCCTATTTAGCCTGTCCATGTGTCCATAGTACCTCAATCTGCTGGTCCTGACGACTTTTTCCAAATCTTCCAGATTTTTGTATATTCCTTTATTGGATTTTAGCCTGTATCCCTCTCGCGTTACCTTGGGTCCGTGAATCCTCCATTCAATCTTCAGGATTTTCTCTAGGCTCGGAAGGCTGACTGTTTCCATACCATACAATATTACAGGTATTTTTTTGCATTTGTAAACATTTCTGTTGGCGAAGTTCAGTCTTTCCAGTTATTATGGTTATTCTTCCTTCGATTGATGCCTTTATTTATTTATTACAAATAATGTTTCATTAGTACAAGCCAGTGACATTCTTCAGGAGGTAAATAATCGCAATTAGAAGTAAAATATTTCTTTTTAACCTTAATTAATAGAAAATTCAATAAAGTTTTTGATGAATAATTTTCTGTTTATGAAACGATTTATCGAGCGAACGGCTGGATCAATTTTTAACTTAGATGGCTTAAATTATTTATATTTGTTTTTACCGTAGAAACTTCTTATATCTTAACAACAATTTATTCTGTTTCTTGAGATCTTTGAGTTCCCATTAATTAATATTTCTTTAAAATATATGCTGTCTTTAATAATTAGATAATTCGAATAATATAAATATAAGTCTAGACTATTTGTGGAATTTAACTTTACCAATATATTATTAAGATACAATTTAATAATAATGATAAAAGTATAATAAATTACAAGGTGTTGGGTTGGTAATCCTTTAAACTCTTTAATGAAATTTTAAAATATACTCAGTTTTTTATAACTTAACCAAAATATAACGCTGTTAATTTTTATTTATTTTGTTTTAGTATATTTTTTTAAAAAAACTTTTATTGTTCCAGGTCCAATGGAAGATGTGACGTGTTTTGTATCATCCTCGCCTGAAGGTTAGAAAATCTGCATTTCATGTTTTTGAAATAGTAAATAATATTTACGTTATACCTTATTTTTTCTAAGAATTAAAAAGGAAACGATTTAACCCTCCTTGCCTGTCGGCAGGTAGTAGCTAATGATCGAGGATAGTCCCTAGTTTAGGGACAATCAGTCCTAGACTAATAGACCGTTAGGCCTCTTCTAAAGGACTATAATTTTGCTCAGTTAGACATTATGGCTATTAGAAGAAACATTAATTCAGTCTTGGAGACTGAATGGTTTTAGGCCTGAGTATGTAAGGACACCACTTAGAGCTAGAAGCACTCAAATCGGTCTCTACAAAGAAAATATTGTTTTAAGTTAAAAATATCTTAAAAGTTGGTTTAGCATGTTTTCCAATTCATTGCAGGCATTATTACGATCATATTAAATTAAAATATAATTGATTTTTTTATTTAATGACTTTTAAAATATTAGTTATATGTCGTCACCATCTTCTTCTGTCCTGCCAATCTTCACGCATATATTTGTTCATCATTCCTGCATCATCATTCCTTCTTTCACATAACATCTTTTAAAATTTGGAAAAACTAAAAATTATAAGAAGTTCTATCACAAATTAATATCACAAGATGGTGAAAGAGTAGTATCTATTTCATCTATCCAAACTAATTTGAAAAACAAAGTAGTTATGCAATAAAAAATGACAAATTACGATTCTAGGTAATTCGAAATTACCTATAAGTTTTTTAACGTTTACGTTTTTTATATACGCACTTTTATTATAAAAATATATTTTAAATTGTAGATTTAAAAATCTGCTGATTGTCACTTCCATGATGGGTACGGATGAAAGTTTAAAAGAATATATTATATGTTTTTTCATGATTTTTTTTATTTGAAAATTAATACATTCTGCCACATTAGAGAGCAATTTTATTAATTTAATTTTTTTTTATCATTTTTTACTTCCAATTTCTGTAAAGCAGACAAAATTTGATTATCCGTATATGTCCGCTACTGAGAACTTTTACTATATATATATATATATATATATATATATATATATATATATATATATACAACTTGATAGCGGTAATTGTTACAGGATGGTCCGGATAGATAGAGACACTAATTAGGACTCGAACGGGACGGTTGGTACCCTTGACCGAGGCCGGGGTCACAGCCATCACGATCAGCAGCTGTTCTCGATTCTAACTGTTCCCGCCCCCGCCGTACCTCAACAGCTGTTCATGGCCTTCTGTATCGAGATACAGCAGCCCTAGGCTAATATACTTGCTGTTCGATAAATAATGTAATGGCGAATATCGCTTCTCGATGAAATATCGCTCGGTGCCCATGAATAACGATTCCTATTGTTCTCTGCCATGTCAAGAATCATAAATTAGTATAATTAATTAAAGCGTGAAACAACTGATGAATACGAGACCTTTAGCTTTATGGAAATGTTTTCTCAATACACAATGCTCTACAATGGGGAAGTGGAGGGGGTAGTCACAGGGTGGTATTATTAAGCATGGTATAAGATTAATTTATTTAACTATCATGAAGTAAAAAGTCTCATAGTGGAATGTGCTAGACGATTATGGAAGAATATGAAAAGCATGTTGAGGAATAATTCACCAAATAATAAAATACTTATAAGACAACTACATATGGTGTATGTTTTTAAGAATAGTTTGAACAACGATTATAAGAAAGTATATCTCGGACAGAACGCTAACATTATATAGCTGCCCTAATGCATTCGACTTATAAGTTAAATCAGCTAAGCATATATAATCAAACATAATATAATCAAAATATCTACACATAATTGGCGAATCTCACAGGCGGTCTACGGGGGGGGGGGAGAGGAGACTTTTGGGCTAAACCTCCCTCCACCCAAATGGTAAAATATAACCATGTTTAAAGACAAAAATTATCTCCAAAAGTATTATTATTTGTCTAATTACATTTAATAGGACTTACGGAATCATTTAAACACCATTTCATATAGGTAGTTAGTTTCTTTCTTCCTTCCGAAGTAATTATCCTAATATATAGATACAAAAAAAAAAATTTTCGGGCTGAAGCCCCCCTTCCAAAAATTAAATCCTGGATCCGTTAGTGGCTAAGCTTGATAACTTATCAAGCTCGGGTTCAGTGCTATTAAGGGAAAGTATTGTTTCAAAGCCAACGGGTGTACCGAGAGAGGAACAAGCCAGGATCATGCTCAATCACGAGGTTTTCTCACTTACTCAATTATTTAATTAAGGGTACCCACTTTGCAGATACTGGGTGTGCCCCAGGAGGATCTCGTTAGCCGAGGGTCGCCTCATGGCCAATGAAACAGAATTAATAATATTTCTGCTAAGAGCCGGGATTTGAACCTGAGAGTTTAAGCATTGGAACCAGTGCCCTACTTCTGAGCTGCCCCACTCCCTATTATATTAATATAATATTATCTAAATATAAACACGATTAGAACGTTCTATACTTAAATTATTTCACTCTCTGGGAAAAATTCTCGTACCCTCTCTAACACTTCACGTAAGACTCTAACTGGACAAACGTATAACTCATAGAATCCTTATACCAGACTGGGGACTATTTGGATTTACGAAAATGAGCTTTGGTGCTCCACTAAACTATTGAATTCCTTTCTTATCCAATACTTAACAATCTAAAATCCTTCGTAAAATCCTCAATGCACCTTACTTCGTTACAAATAAAATCATCCATAACGACCTTAATGTTGCATATGTTTCCATTTTGGCCCAATCCAGATACCTATCCTTCCATAATAAACTTCAGAACCATCATAATCCTCTCGGTTCTAACCTTGCTTCCTCTTCGATTCCTGATAACCTTCCGATGCGTTTTATATGATACTTACATAATTTTTATATTTTTAATAATCAAGACGAAAAACACATAAATAATTCCATATTTATTTTATATTAAGTTTCAATTACTTTAATAATAATTATATCTTGCTCATCTTCAAATAAACTTAAATTTAACAAACTTCACCTTTCAAAGTCATACTTTAGAAAACGTTACTCGAAAGCCTACTATACTTAAGGCGTCGTATATTTGTTGAGGGAAAAAAAGAAAATAAGACTGGGTATTTATAGGGTCGGTTTAAATTGGAATGACATGCTATCATCCCACAGTGGACAAAGGGACATTTATTCTACTCCCACGCGAGAAGATTTGGCAATCTCCGTATACTTCCTTGGAGGAAGAGAAGTTGCAATATATTTGCCCGTATTTATCTCAAAGCATCATCCAACAAGTTGTGTTTTTATTATTTATATCGATAATAACATTTGAAAAACTAACCAAACTTTATTATTGACTAATAATATCTTCTCTAACGAGGACCCACTTTTAAACGAACATGGACATTTCCGGTATACACAGAGCTATAATAATTATTAAGAATATGTAAATCATATTATTTTTTACTATAAAAGTTATCAATCCTGCTAATATTGAACCATTCTGATTGGCCATCGTTATATTTAATATTTATTATGGCCCAGATACTATTATAAAGCGTATTTAAACTTTATCGTTGGCTTATTACAAAAAGTCATTTAGTGTATTTTTTGATGTTAGTCCGGGTTACAGACCCCTTTTTATCGAATTCTTAACATCCGTCTGAAACTTCCTAAATAGTTTAATCTCATCGTAACCTACAACTATTTTATCTACGAAATATCTTGGAATTGGGTCGTTTTCAATCTGGAGGGAGGGAAACTTTGTCTATATAATTAGGTACTAAAAGCTCGTAAATACACATTTGCTTTCTACTTGGATTGTAAGATAATATATTATTTTCCTAAGTATAATACAATTACGTAGAATTACATGTCTTCATAAAATATAGGACTTGCCCACACGTACGAATCAAAACGCCGAGAATCCAAACTGTGTATAAGAGTCCACCAACGCCTCGCGGATAAAAACCGGAGAAATTCGATCCTACGCAGCTCGACCCCAAACAATGTGACTCACTTTTATTTCTGTCATTTCGGGTGGGATAATAACTTCGTGCCATGAGGGGTTGCTAAATATAATCAACGACGCATCAACATCAACAACGCTGTTAATCTTTTATTGAACTATTCTGTTACCTATTAGGTACTACTACTAGCTTTTAAAAATATTTATAAATTTAATAAATCTTGACTAAATTAAAAAACAAAACAAAAAAAACCTGTAGCACTACAACCCATGATGAACGGTCTTCTTGGGTTCAGTACTTTGTAAGGAAATTCTGTTTCTTGGTCAAATGTACTTTGATTACAAGGGGATCGTTTGACCGAGATCACGCTCAAACGCCAGATTTTCTTCCTTAATTAATTAATTGATTAATACCCATTTTATAGAGGCTGGGTATGTCCCAGGGGATCACCCGACCTTACGGTCGCTCCACTGCTGACGAAAATTACTTGACGTCAGCCGGACTCGAACCCTGGACCGTGAGCTTAGCTGCCCAGTGTCCTATTCATTGAGCTACTCCGATTGGAACCAAATCATTACGATTCATTCCTAGGCCATCTATTTAAATATTAGTACCATATATATTTTTTTCCTTGGGAGCTATAGTAGTCCGTGGTACACACCCCTATTTATGAAATTATTAACATCCACCTGAACCTTTGTAAATAGCTTCAGCTCTTCGTAACCTACAAATATTTTATTTGCGAAAATGTTCGGAATTGGGACGTTTGGAGGTACTAAAGGTACTAAAAACTCATCAATACCTATTTACTTTCCACTTGAATTGTAAGATAATATGATCACAAAATCGAAAAAAATGGTGGCCTACAAAAATATTGGGCCCTTTGGCCTATATAATCTCGTTATTTTGACATTTTGGGAGTGAAGGTCCCGCCAAACCAAATATTTTCGTAGACAACCTTTTTTGTCGATTTTTTGATAATATTATCTTAAGGTTCAAGTAGAAAGTAAATGGTTATTCATGATTTTTTGGTACTTAATTAAATTGGCAATCTCCAAATTCCGAAAATTTTCGCAATAATTACTAATAAATTATTTGTGTGTTACGTTGAGATGAAGCTATTTACGAAGTTTAAAAGGGATATTAATAATTTTATAAAAAGAAGTTTGTACCACTGACTATAGGCCATACTAGATCTTTGGCCTCGCGAAGTAATCTTCTTACAGACGAATGATTTTTAGATATTCCATCAAAATTTTTTTTAATCTATATTTATTTATCGAATAATACTACATTCTGACTTACCGAAGGAAAACATATAGTAGTGCTAAAGTTAATATTTCATTATCTGATATTGTCATCACGATTCTAAGAATAATTTATAATTAGGATCCAAATTTGACTTAGTTTTCCCAATTTTTAGTTGACCTTTTGTTAATAAATGTAATATAAATAAATATCACACTTAATTTATTAATTATAAGCTAAAAATATTTAGCCTATTTATAGACTACGAGCTATTCAGGCGACTAACGGACTGAGTAGAACTTTATGAAATTCTGAAATGGCGTTCGGTTGCACCATCGCGTGCCTCTATGTGCCATTAATTCCAAGCAAGAACTCTACCTAGTTTCGCTTCATTAATTATTCCAGTCTCTTAAGAGGAATGGTTTTCGAGTACATTTTCTTCAAAAGATAATCACTATTTATCTGAAAAAATCTATTTATTGAAGATCTAAACACTACCATCAAAAAATATAGTAATTTTAGACTCTTATGTAAGTCTTTTCTACCGTTATCTAGAGGGAGTATTGTAATAGTGTCAAATTTTCGATGTTCGATGTTTCAACAGATCTTTACTTTTCAGAGTCTCCTGGGTTCGATAAATACATTATCATTCATCGTCTGTCTTTCTGTGTGGCATGATAATCTTGCGAACGGATGAACCGATTTTGAATCAATAATCGGAGCTTTATTGCAAAAACGGCACTGACTATTTTGATGAAACTCTCCTACAGCCATATATTTAAAACCCTTTATGTATATGTGGTACATTCCAAAGAAAAAAGTTGTCAAGAAAATTTTTTTTTGCTGGGGGAATTTATATTAAGAATATGTATTTGTGTTAAATTATACATACAATTTAAAAATAATTAAATTCCTCACAAAACGAAAATAACTTCATGGAAATCGAACCTGTATTGTATAAGTTACAGCGTATTGAATTTTATTCACTGATTAAAATTTGTCTTAAATCGGTAGGAAAGTCGTGCACTGAGTGGACACACACTGAGATTACATAGATGATAAAAGTCCTTCTAGACTTAGCAGTTTTATGATTAATACAATACATGAATATGTATGATCTGTTATGTAATTTTCCACGTGTTATTTCTTGTACCTTGACTTAAGAGTTTCGGAATAGACTTTTGTATTCAACTGGATTATTCCACCCTATCGACATACCTCTGAACTACCTGTTAAGCCAGGCATGGTAATTTTTAAATTAATTATTATTGTCTTTTCTTATGAAAAACAGTATACATTCAAAGCATAATTTATAGCTTATTAAACACGGATTTTTTTTCTCTAAAAGTACGACATGTATAATACTTGGAGCAAACACATGGAAATAATAAATTTTAATAACACGAGTCATTTCCTGATTCGTAAAATTTGGCATTTCAGTTATGAAATTCTTTAGTTTTTGTATTTTTAATTCCTCGCGGAATCCTTTTACTATCTTTCGCAATATTTCTTTCTGATGCAATTTTACGCCTTTTTCTTTAGAGTTTGTAATCATTGAAAACAATCTAGTAGTGCCATTAATTATACTCCGTGGTACAGACCCCTTTTTATCGAATTATTAACATCCGCCTGAAACTTCTTAAGTAGTTAATCTCATTGTAACCTACAAATATTTTATTTACGAAAACTCTTGGAATTGGGGCGTTTTCAATCTGGAGGAGGGTAAATTTTATTTATTTAATTAGGTACTAAAAACTCGTAAATACACATTTGCTTTCTACTTGGATTGTAAGATAATTTGATCACAAAAAAGATAAAAAAGGTGGCCTACAAAAATACTGGGCCATTTGTCCTATATAACACCATTGTTTTGAAAATTTGGGGTTGTAGGCCACGCCAAACGGCTTAATATTTTTGAAGGCCACCTTTATTCTCAAATTATCTTAAGATCCAAGTAAAAGTGTGTTTACGAGTTTTTAGTACCTAATTAAATAGACTAAGCTTGCCCCCCTCCGGATTGAAAACGCCCCAATTCCAAGAGTTTTCGTAATTAAAATAACTTTTAGGTTACGATGAGATGAAACTATTTATGAAGTTTCAGGCGGATGTTCATAATTCGATTAAATGAGGTCTGTACACCAGACTATTAGATTCGGATGTATTATCGTTTTATAGATTAAAATATTTAATAACGGATCGATAACATTGAGGAAGATAATGGATTTTTTAGTTGGTATGTTTTCTGTCAGGTGTTTTTAAATTTTTTACACAATGTGCCGAAAAAAATTATTTTCTGTCAAATGTTCCTCCTATATATGCTTTTTTTTGAGGGGTTTATATCTTCCCCTCCCCAACGAGAATAAAAAGTCAGAAGCCGTGGTAATCGATCGTGTTAAAGTGTTTTCCGTTTAAATATTCTCGAATCAAGCGGCGTCGGTTGTAATCCAGAGTTGAAATTTACCTCTTGGTGGACATACGGAATAAATCTTGACCAGTCAAATAGGTTAATACCAGAAATTTCAAGATTAGGGCAAACGACATTCGTACTACCTAAGAAGGCAAATATACTGTCGCACAGTTTACACGATTATAATGACTGTCATGGCTGCAACTGTCACTATGTAAACGAGTCTCAAGCTTCCATATAAACCCTGAGCCGTACCGTTGTTCGATGCCTCGGCTAGTTTCCTCATTTGCTGATGCTGACTCGCCCATATGCCATGTGACAGATGATTTATATTACTCTGCTCTGTCGGATAGCCAACTACCGTTAGGATTACATGTGCGTGTGTTCGATTCTACCGCCTATGTTCACCGAGTTACAAGAAGTCATACAAGGAGGCCAGAAGTTGTTAGTTTTCAAAGATGGAATGTGGTGCTGGTACCAGATGTTGCTAACACTGGTACATCCGTTCCTAATGTGAGGGGCTCATATTTTTGATTTTTTTTTCGGCCATGTGCTGGCTATCCATCTCGAAATGTAATATTCTTTTATTTCTTTGAATAAATATAATTTAATTGCTATAGATTAATTTATTGTGCAATAACTTTGTAAACATTAAAAATATCTTGGGTCCTCGTAAAACCGGATTTACTCAAATTTACAATTTACTCATTACTCAAAACAATAGGAACACAAACAGACGCAAAAAAAAACTTAGGTGTGTACTCAAGACCACACGAACATCAACATCATGAAAACATCAAGACCAGATTAATAATATGAAATATAAATTGTTAATAATTGCTCATTATAAAGAAGATGAAATGCTGAACATTTCCCTCGCTTGCAGTATTCAGGTCCGGTTTTTAGTTTCTGAGATATTTTAATCCATATCCTCAATAAAACTCGTTGTCATTTGGGTTTGGAGGCTATTTTTTCCTTTTCGCCTCTCTAACACGGACGTCGCGTTATGATACAATCTTAAATACGGAAAGATGAAATTCTGTACAATTCCCTAGCTTACATCTTGTAGGGCCGAATATTAGTTTCTGAGATATTTTAATCCATATACAAAAACACGAGCTGACTTTACTCGAGCGTTACACATCAGAAATCTGACTATTCAATCTAATTCACTCTCCACAAAAAATTACAAAACGCACCTGAATAAGATTCACTTAAAAATAAAAAATACGAGTTTTACAAGCTTCTGTATTTCTAGGCAACGGACATTTGCGTTTCTCCTTACTTAATGTAATTTTGTAACAACAAGAAACAGGGGTTTTATTTTATTCTGTATTAAAAATAAATAAACATGGCGGACGTTGTGTATCGCATTTGCCTTAACCTATTGTAATTTTAAAAATAAATCAATGGAAATGAAAGAAGGCATAAAATCCACCAATAAAGATGTTGGATGAACAAAATTCATTTAAATCTTTCCAGGAACTATTCAACATCATTCAAGTAACACTAAAAATAAACAAATGTGTAAAAGCAACCACTTGTGGGTTACCCTAACTTCCTTTGAGTTCCCTTTAAAAACAGACAGCAGATGGATCGCTTACAGAGAGCCACAAACACTACTAGACTTGAGAAATAGCCCATTTACACCTTCGTGTTTCTCACACCGAATTGTGTAAACGTGCTTTAAGGAGTTTTAATTTAAATAGTCAGTATTATGTTCTCCATTTATTGAATGATTAATTATTTTATTTATAATGGCTGGTTGTGCCCAAGGAATGTCTCATGACTCCCCAGATTCATGTCAGATGATCCCCAGAAAGAAAGCAATTACAAAATATTGTAAATTAATTATGCGTCTCAACTTTTTCAATAATCTAACTCTTATATATCGTTTACATCTTTCGATATATCTCAAAAATCATGATTTTAATATTCAAAATTAGGAAACAAATTATTTAAATATTTTTTCTTAATTGAATGATAAATTTATTTTTAAACCTATATATAAATATTTTTCCTGTAATCAGGACGATATTATTATTATTAATAATGTATTATCATTTTTTTTAATGGATATATTATTAATATTACTATTTTTTTCTTTTTTAGGACTCCCTCAGCATTGTACCGCCACGGACCACATATGACCAACCATAGCTATAACCATGGTACTCGATTTAACTTTATTCGCTGTGCAACAGGTATATTATTTTTCAAGTAATTCCAAATTATCTTGTAAGAATAAGCTAACTTACGCTTTTGGAACATTTTCTAATTGGACATAAGAACAATTTGGCGATGTTTAGATTTAATGTTGTTTAAAGAAGTGAATGGTATGCCTCCATGATTAGTTTGAGAGATTCTTGTGTAGAGGCTTCCAGATGGCTTGCTCTGAGCGATGCCCCGAACATCTTAACCTCGTTGCCTTCATTTCATGAAATACTGATTGACTTGTAAACAATTGTTTATCGATCCTTCTTCACCACGAGTTAATACTCTGATCCCAGATCGATCCGGTTTTCTTGCAGAGGATTTTTCTCTCAAATATTTCAATATTTCTTTTTACGGCGTTAGCGTCCAAGTCTCTCAGCAATAAATCAAAAAGGATTTTATAATTGCATTGTACACCTTCGAAAGAGAAGTTTTTTTTGTGAGGTGTTGCGTTACTAAGGTTCTACTGTACACATGTATCTCCATTATCTGGGATGGCCCAAGATTTCTTGATCACACCATAGCACTGGCGAGGTGTAAAGGGTACACTTAAACACCATAAGTCGTTAATTTTTTTTATTTATTTCTTATCAAGTAATTATCGTTATATTTATTTTTAAAAAAGGTTTTCGGTTTGAAGCCGTCCTGAATTAAATCCTTGAACTGCGATCGTTGGATCTTGGGCCATTCGGTGAAGTGCAATCGACTCTCGGTAATTCAAATTTTTGGACATTTTCAGAGCTTAACTTCGTCAAATCGAAAAAAAATACTGTATTGTGAAAGCTCGATAACTCAAAATCTTTTTCGTAACAAGAGAGGGATAGAACGATCTATAATTCGAACTAGGCCATTTCCCTACTTTACAATTCGAAATTTTTCTATTAATTATTTTTTACATGAGGCTATTTATATATACAATGTATCTAAGCTCATACATATTTCCAAAAATACAATAACAAGTCTTAAAAATTCGATTTTTTTTATGTTTCCTCTTAATGATTCAAACTCCTTGATAACTGGAAGTCTGCATAATTCAAAATTTTCTTTTAGTTTCTTGGATTTCGAATTATAGAGAGTCTATTGTAGTTTCTTTCTTCTCTTCTTACCCAGTAAGTATTGTTATATTTATATTTTAAAAAAGTTACTCTTTAACCAAAAAAATAAAAATTAAAAAGAAGCCCCTCTCGAAATTCCTCTACTGTGATCATGCGATCTTGATCTACTCGACAAAGTGGAGTGCATTTGTACACTGTTTTGCCACATTTCGAATTATAATGAATTTGTACTACACAATATATTAACCTTGGAGTTTTATGAATGCTTGTTAATCCTCAACTCCAGCCCATATCGAGACAGCACTCTTAACAAGAAGGTTCTCCATATTACTCGCCAGTTACAATTAATGTTCGAGGTGGAATGCGGGCGGTGGTGGGGGGCGGTGACGTCACAGACCGCTAGCCGGGGGGCGTGGCCGAGGGCGTGGCGCCAAAATCAAATCTGATTGCGTAAGCGGGAGCCCAGTCTGCTCCAGGCCTTCGGTGGGTTCGGACGTGCTCAGTGCCTAATGTGAGTGTCTTATGTAACCAGTCCATCTTCTCTCTCTTATAAGTCTCTCTCTCATCGCTTCTCGTCATACTCAGGTAAACCATTACTATTTTAAAATATATATATATATCTATATATATATATATATGTATATATATATATATATATACACATACACTCATACTTTAGAAACCCCAACTCATTTCTACTGTAGACCACTTCTACATTTTTGAATTAATAATTCGTTCTCAAGCAACAGTTCCTCCGATTTCGATCCTTAAAAATATATTTGTTATAGTTCATTTATTGTCTTAATATCAGAGCTAAAAACGAAACGTTAACTTTTATTTTTAATAAATTATTTTTCTATTATTTAGAAAAAAGAACTTTCATATTTCTAAAACTTGTTTTTTAAAAAAGTTTTATTTTAACGTTCTGTTGAAGCTTACGTTAGTTTTATAGCTTGAACGTTAATTTCGCCAATAAATTAATTAATAAAATTTTAATTGTACAACGTATTCTTAAAATAAGAATCAGATATATTTAATATCTGTTATCTTAATTGAATTACTGATTTTTCTCATTTAACGTAACTTTTTTTATTTTCATTTCATGTGCCTAAATAGATGAAAGTTAAACTTGTATACTAAATCCATAACTGTATTAAAAAAGGAAATTCTTTAAAATATATATTTTAAAACTTTTTTACAAAAAAATTCGAATCTATTTCTCTTTTTATAAGTTTTATCCCCTGCTTAGTATAGAATGTACCGAGTTTACAATAAACGTTCTTTTCATAAAATCACACTAAGTTAAGAAAGTGAAACATATTTATATATAAAATAAGAAAATATGTAATATATAAAAAGATGGGTCCCTCATTGCAATTATGTGGTACTACGATAAAGGTCTAATAATTAAATAGGCATTAAAATGTTTAGAGCCTTTGATAATTTTATTTGAACGTGAAACGTGCCTATCTTTCTATTAATCACTTTTTAAATTATTCCTAATTATAATTGACCTTACCATAAGAAAAAAGTTATGAAATTTTTTTATGAAATAAAAATTTAAATATTTTAAAAATATTATCATCACTGTATTAAGTGTGGTGTTCCAATATTTGAAGAAAAAAAATATATTCTTACACAAATCTATGATTTTATAATAATTTCCAATAATTATTTAACTGATATTTTCGTCCAAATTGTGAAATAAACTTACCAGTGTTAAGTGCACTCAAAAAATCTCACCTTATCGTTCAATATGTTCGTTAACGTCTGGTTTAATAATGGAGTTTTTTATTAAATTTTATAATAGAGTTAAAAGTTAGCTCAGAAATTTCATCCCTCCTAAAGCTAAGACTCAAAAGAAATTCGTCCTAAAAAAATACGGTATAATATAAGGTATTTTTTAAAATGATTTTTAGGATTCGGTTTTAGGAGTTCCATACATTTTATTTTACATAAAAAAACTAAATAATAATTAATTATCACAATTTAATATTATTTTATAAATAATATTACCTGTGAACATCTCTCAGTAGCCAAATCTGGAATTTTTTCTAGGGATTATTAATTATATTTTTATTAAAATGTTACCTTGTGACGTGGTATTAACCATAAAATACTCAAAAATGTTCTAAAAATAATTTTTGGTATATATATATATTTTTTTTTTCAAATAAGATACCTGTAAGTTATTCTTGGTAATGAGAATGAATTACGCGTTCAATACAAGCACGGTGCGTACATCTTAAGTTTATTTTTAAAATAAATTTCTTCAACGTAGCCAAGATGCAAGCCAGCCATCACTAGTTCATTATTTAAATCACTGAATTCTCTTCTTATATAATATAATTATATAATAATTATTAATACTTTATTTAATAGAATCTTTAAAATAATCATCACAATTTTCATTTTGGTGTTTCAACGTCCAATTAAAACCAAATAATGAAGGCTATGTGTTAGTTGAGAGTCAAGATCATAAACGAAAAGACAAAATACGTACGACTCTAAAATTACGTGTCTACCCATCTTCCCAGGTACCCATCTGGGGTATTACAGAAAAATTATCCCTAAAATCTATAAAACTCATTGGTTGAACACATTTTTATAATTTTATCTAAAATAACTCAACCTATTTTTTTAAACTCATTAAATCAATATACTGTTAAGTGTTGTTCAAGTTTGGTCTTATTCTCATTGAAATATTATTATAGAATATAAAGGTCAAATTTTAATTTTTTGGCGTTTAAGTATCATTAATTATGTTTAAAATAAATAATTAACTCTCTCTCAGTGTCAGTATTAATTGAAAATTAATTATTATTAAGTATGAATAAAATTGATTTTAAAGTTAAAGAGAAAATGCAAGAAATATTTTCGTATTTTGAAAACAAATAAGGGAATAAGAACATCTTTGTAACTCGAAAAAAATTAGAAAAATTTATGTCTAAGACATAAATTCTTAGAAGTTAATGGAGGGTGATAAAAAAGTAATAAATTTTAATTTATATTCATAACCATGTCTTTTTTTATTATTATTGAATGAGAAATTAATGGTTCCATGGAAATTAAGTGAAGTTTTGATAGGAAACAAAATAAAATAAAAAAAAATGAATTTTCAGTTTCACAAACCTAAATATAAACGTTTAAAATTATTATGCTCTATATTAATTGTTGTAATTATTTAAAAGTATATTAACATCCTTAAGTACTGGCAGATTCAAAGATTTAATGCTGTACCTCCTAAAATTGAAAAAAAAATTTTTTTTAGTTCAGTTTTATTTCTATGAATCTTCTGATCCAAATACATAATCAATCGGAATATATTCTCTTTTTAAATTATAATGGATGTACTTCAAATTTCAAATGTAATCATGTTTCCAGAATAAATAACCATTTAAAATATAAAGTAAATTAATCCTGAAATTGCTGTTGTTATTAAGGTTTGTTTAGTTTATTTTTTTAAATCGTTGTTACCGATCAGTGTTTCTATCATATTTTTTTTTTTTTTTTTAATTTCCCGTTTGACCAGTCAGATTTTCTCCCAGAACTAACTTAAAAATCTCTTGTGCCAAAATAGATTCGAAATAATTCGTAATGTTGTATGTATTCTGCTAGTTTTATGTCTGTCTTACTTCTATTATTTTTAAAAAAATAGAACCAACTTTGCCCAGATCAGGCTTTGATAAATAAAAATTGTTTATTTTTTTTCTGCTTCTAAAGTTTGAAATTTCCCTTAAAAAGGGAATTTCATCAGTGTGCAAACCCTGCTGCTGAAAGTAGCGAGGTAAGTGAAATTTGTGTGATTGACCTCACTAAATTTGTTTTTCAAGTCTGAGTTGTAATTATATATATTTACTGAGAGTTTTTTTCCGCAATATTTTAAATAATATGGCGTATCTGTTTTAAAATTAATGTATTGTATGGACGATAGACGTAAATATGAGGGAATGTTCTCGAATCACAGCCATCATCGAAGACGGACGTAAATTGGTTGATGAGAATTGATCTGTGTTCCAACACTCGCTAACAAGCCTGGATTCTTTCCTCTGTATTCTTCTCTATTCAAAGCGTTTTACTCAATAACGCTGGGAATGCATTTCTCCATTGTCTGTCCTAACCTTGGATATACTACAGTCTTCAAAACAGCTTCTTTCCACTACCATAAGATGACCGCATAAGGTTTCATCCGGAGTTTTATTGGTAAACATCGTTTAAGGGCAAGGGAAAAAAACAACAACAAAAAACGCCTGAAAGCTTCCTTAAAAGCCAAAAGATTTTAAATAACAGGAAAAAAAAGTTTCACTGCTTTCGTAAAGTATTCCTTATTTACCGGTGAAGTAACTTAATACTCCGTGGTACAGACCCCTTTTTATCAAATTATTAATAAATACCTGAAACTTCGTGAATAATTTCATCTCATCTTAACCTACAACTATTTTATTTACGAAAACTATTGGAATTGGGACGTTTTCAATCTGGAGTTCTGTAAACTTTGTTTAATTAAATATTAAAAACTCGTATATACCCATTTGC
Source organism: Nezara viridula (assembly GCA_928085145.1). Taxonomy (NCBI): domain Eukaryota; kingdom Metazoa; phylum Arthropoda; class Insecta; order Hemiptera; family Pentatomidae; genus Nezara; species Nezara viridula. The sequence goes on along the minus strand of OV725082.1, from coordinate 21,461,919 downwards.
TTTCCATTTGGATCATAAGATAATTTGATCACAAAATCGATAAAAAAGGTGGGTTACAAAAATCTTGGACCGTGTAGGTCACGCCAAACAGCTCAATATTTTTGAAGGCCACATTTTGTCTCTTGTTTGTGCTTAAATCATGTTACGATTCAAGTGGAAAGCAAATGGTTATTTACGATGTTTTTATACCTTATTAAATAATTCAAAGTTTGACGATCTCCAGATTGAAAACGCCCCCAATTTCGAGAATTTTTGTAAATAAAATATTTGATGGCTAAGATGAGATGAAGCTATTTACAAAATGTTAACAATTTGATAAAAAGGTGTCATTATAAACGATTTTTTATTTAATTGTAATTATAACTATTGTAATATTAAATAATCTCGTTTTTATTTAACTTTCTATATCTTAAAAAGTTAAATAATAAACGATTTGAAAAATTATTATACAGTTCAGATTACATTTAAAACTGAATTGAAAAAAACTTTTTTTTTTTTGCCTAAATTTCTTGTGATATTTACTCATATAATCTATCCACCATAAAAGAAAAAAATATGTATGAAATATATAGAATATAGAAACAGATCATATAGAAAAAATTAAATCAAAAGGTCTAAAAAATTGAGGCCAGTTCTTAGGGTTCTTCGTTAGAAGATCTTTATATAAGGCCGATGCCATCTTCCCTCTTCTGGGATAATTATGAGCTTTTAATTTATTAATTAATATTATATTATCATTTATGTATTCATAATTCTGTAAGAGAGAAGAGGAATTTGGCAAACAGGGGTTAAATAGCTGAGTAACTGTCTATCGAGAACTCATTGATAGGTTTCGCCGGGACTTTGACCTCAATTGGGGCGAGATTTAAATTTCGTCTGCTTCCATCGCAGAAATAATTTTATTAATTATTTTCGATTAAAAATAAGAATAAAAAAATATAGTAAAAAATGTATCGCACCCATATAGGTGAGGATACAGACAAAATATTTATACTGAATTTTTACAAAAAAATGTGAAGATCGTCAGAATAAACAAAAACTATTATTTTCTTTCTTTTTTTTTTAGAAATACACATGTAATTTCGAATAATTTTTTTTTTCGATTTGTAGGAAATTTAATTGACTTTAAAAAATGGAATAGTATTATTAGACTTAACAAGGTGAAACATATTATTAAATGAAACAAGAATGTTGACGAATTATATCCAATCATTGGATTTCATTTAACGTATTTACTGTACGCATGGATATTTCTAGCGAATGGGATTATTCTAATGCTTCCTTAATCTCGAGTAGGCTTTAGCTTTCTAGCTTCTTAGAGGCTCAAAAAAATATTAAGTCAGGCTAACACTTCATTCTATAATATCTTATACAGAAAATTATATTATATTTTATTGTATTTGAATATTTATCATTAATTAAATAAATCTATAGAATTAATAGATGGATGTCAAATAATCTTTCTTTTTTTTTTTTTTTTCGAAAATTCTTTTTTGAGACATATTGAGACACTGGTATTAATCTGTTACATTTGAGGACTACAGTAATAGTGATAAAGAGTAGCTTTTTCACACTATCTACAATAAATAAATGGCAAAATAATAATACTAAAAGTAAATGTATATAAACTAAAAATAAATAAAATAATCAAAATAACAACTTAAACACACACATGCTTTTATAAAATATTTACAAAATTCATTCATTCAAGATCTCCGAGCTAAACATTTCCCCCCTAGTGAAAAGAACTTTCTTGTTCCTATTATCCAGATCGTCGTGTATTTATTATGAGTTAAAAATAGTTTTAAAAATGGACTGTAGGAGCGTGAATATTATCAGTGATCTTTGAAATCTCCATCATTCCATCCCAAAAATAGTAGGGGGCATCTGTCAATTAACAAACACTTTTTTTCTTTATATTCTATTATTGTCATATATATTATTATATATATTTTTTAATAGAACACATTATTTTCCAATTTCCTTCTATAACCACCTTGGCTCGCGTTTCATGTTTCACTGCAGTCACCACAATGAGTCAGCACTTAATGACTAACCACAACGTCTTCATTGGCGCTCTAATCGTTAACTTTCAGACATAGCAATTATTACATTCCATTCATTATTATTTTGTGGAAACAATGCAATTTATCAATGACTTTTTAATTCATTAATAAATAAATGAGGTTTTATTAATGTATAAAATAAATAAATTGAGATAATGAAAAATCAATCGAGATTGAGTTTTTAAAAACAATTATTTTATTTATAAATAAACGCTTGTATAATATCCGTGTTAATACTTCTCATCAGTGGATGAACATGATAGGGAAGGGGAGGGGACATGCCCAATCTAAAAAAATAATGAATTAAAAAAATATTTGTTTTTTGGTCTCTAAATTGTCTATGTCTCTTATTGATTTATTATTTTTAGTAAACATCTGTTTCGGAGATTGCAAAAATTAGTATGTAAAACTGGGTTTACCCATGAAGCTCTCTCTTCTGGGTAATCTAGGATCAGGATTTCTCTTTTCTTTTTTTTTTAAAATCCCTTTTCAGGGAAATTCCAAGGTTAGAAGAAGAAAAAATAGAAAACAATTTTCATCAATCGTAGCCTGATCCGAGCACATTTTAATCTATTTTTGTTTTTCAATAATTACTTAAAACAGACATAAAACGACTATTGACATATAATACAACGTACAACTTTGTATATATTAGTTCAGAAGGCATTTTTAAATTCGTTCTGAAGGAAAAAAGGGGGAAAACTGACTGACCAAAAGTCAAATTAAAAAAAATATATATAGTGGAAACGCTCTTCAGGATGTTCTTACAAATGAACTAGAAGTAATCAGATATTTTATTTCGTAATCCAAGTCACGTGAACTGTTCAAATATTTTATTGATAATTTAAGGCTTATAAAAACACTATTAAAGCAATCCAGTCCAAAACGAAAAACAGAGATAGAAATTTTAAGGAAAAATAGTAATGAGTTATTGACATTTAATTTTAGATTCCTTTTGAATAAAAATTTTAAATATTTTTAATTTATAAATCTGTAAAAGCTGTGTATAGTGTGTTAAGTGCTATTTTGTGAATTTTAGGGGGATTAATTGAAAGCTAACCTTTCTCTCTTTCCTTGTGTCTATTATAAAGATAAATATTTCTTTATGAATCATTGATTGAACTTCTACGTTTGAAAATTCCAAACTTTCAATTGCACTTGTCTGAAGAAAAAAAGAATATATATATATATATATATATATATAATATATATATATATATATATATATATATTATATATATATATATATATAAAGAGCACAACACACTATAGAGATGTGCCACAGAAATAATTTTAGAAAACTTTGTGGTGCACTTAGAATTTAATTATCTTGAACAGTTTTTGAGAAATTTCTTCTTATCCAATAAAGAACGTGAACCACCTTAAGAAAAACACATAACTCCGTTTTCGTTCAGAATTGGCCCATACATCGAATGGCCTGAGACGCTGTTTATAATTGTCAAATAATGAAATAGAAGGCTCAAGATAAGTCCCAACATTTCTTGTAAGTAATTAAAAAAAATGTTTGTTTCCATTATAGCATAATGATTAATCATAGAATCTTTAAAAGCAGCTGTTCATCGAGAGAGACCTAAACAAGGCCAGTTAAGTTGAAAAAGTCCCTCCCCGCATTGAAAGCCACAACCTGCTATCATCGTAATGACACGCTCCTAATCATAGCTATCTCATTCTCCGTTTACTGTCGTTCGTCGGACCTTGTATAGTCCTCAGGATTCTACTAAGTCTTTACAAAAGTCTCTGTGAATAAAATAAGTTTTGCATAAACTTCATTGTAAAATATAATTGTTTAAATTATTTTTAAAATATTTAATTACTAGAATATCTCAACGAGAGCTAGTGTTGCCAAAATGCAAGAGCCAAGAGTCTTACAGTTACTTATTGGTTATTGGTATTTATTAAACATGTTACTTTAGATGTTTAAAAAAAACACAGAATAGGTAAATTTAGATGTTTTATTGACATAAAACTAAATAAGTCCAACTGAATTAATACAATTAACTTGACAATACATTAAAAGTATTGTCAAGAGGGATTAGGCTCCCATCTTGGAATTTAAGATTTGTAGAGTAAAGACAATCTATACAATGTCACCAATTATTTAAATAATAAAATCTGATGTGTCTCATGAATTTCATGTGACATGATTTTAAACAATTTTGTTTTCTCAATTTTAAATATGTTCATTCAAAATTACACAATTGAATTAGATTAATTTTTATGATATTCGATCAGAGAAATCATCATGATTTTTTTTTTTATGAACTAACGCATTTAAACCGGCAAATGAACAATTATTAAAATCAGTGTATAGAATTCACTGTAATGTTGCTAAAACTGGTCCAATTTAGACGATTTTTTATAGTTTGGTCGGAAATTTAATCCTATCCCATCCTATCCGAAAAATAGTGATAATAATTTAAATCCTTGATTTTGGAAAATGGGCAAGAGTGTTTTCTTCCCGAAATATTCCGATGAACTAAAACATAATATTCCACTTAAAAAAAATAATAATATTGAAATATTAGCTACTGTTTTTTGTATATTATTTTTTATATCATGTTTATTTCTGTAAAACTGAATTATAGTCAAGGAGAAAATGAAGATTTTCAAACACTTGCCTTGTTATGAAGCAATACTCTGAAATTAATGACTCACACTGATTTATTTTTCTTACAAATATTTAAAATAAATTTATATTTGTGCACTTTAACAATGTCCTTGCTTCTTATCTCCTAGTGACACTTAAAGGAATGAAAATAGGATTTTTAATAAATTAAAAAAAAACTCGATGTGTTAAAACATTTTGTGTAAATTAACAGCACCTTTATGTATGTTACACCATTTTCATTCATCCACTACTTTATTGATTTAAAGTTAGGGCACACACCTAGGGAAAAAATATGCTAAATAAATTCTAACCTCGTACGATAACGTTTATCGGTCTCGGGTTGAAACCACTACTACTTAATTACAATTTTTATGACAAAGCTTTGACCGAAAATCGTGTAAAGTTATATGGATATGAAGTTATATAATATGGATCTGTATGTTGACCTTCTTTAAGACTTGTTTTCACTATGACAGTTATCGTTACAATACATCAGTAACTGTAGTATCTATTTCCATAGCGCTAAGTGTTCGGCAGTATGACATTCAATGTCTTTGTAATCTTATTGCGTGATAGTTGACAGTACCTATCGTGGATGTGTCATGTTAACTAACGCGTGTAGATGCCCATCATTGAACTGTCGTCGTTTTTCTTACCCAATCAACTGTAATGGTGATTGTACGGGAAAACATTTTCTTGTATTAGTTGCGATAATTTCTGAACTTCTAATAGAAACTGTATAATTTAATGTTAGATTATAATTAAAAAAATTCCGTCCACACAGTCTTGTCATATGTCTCCAAAATGTAGGCAAAGAATAATAAATCATAAACGTTTCGCCAATTCAGGTATCATTAGGTTTGGCAACACAGCTGAGGAAGGTAATACCCAAACAGCTGATCAGGAATCCCCCCTCAGTTTTTCTAATCAGCTGTTTGGTTATAACCCTCCTCAGCTGTATTACCTCGGCTTCGTTTCAGTATTCGATCGAATGTAATATGATCATCGATATGCTTTTATTTTCTGTGTCGATTTTTTTATTCTTTACTTGGATTTTGATGAAATAATTGCTGTGTGGTAAGAATTTTTCTATTATATACTAACAGTGAATATCTGATTTTTAGTGATCTATATTTATATATAATTTAGTTTTTTTAGCATTTATTATAGATTGTTTTAATTTGGTATACGTATTATTTTTTCTCGATAGCTCACTAGCTCCTTTTCTCAACCATTTCTACGCGTATCTCTGGTTTTTCAAAACTTTTCGTCTGTACAATTGATAGGACTTGCATAAAAAAAAACATTTTAATTTCATGTCCTCCTTTTTCTTCCTTCATTAACACCGCTTTTAATATCTCTCTTACAACTCGTGCAATATTTTTTTCACTATTATCATCGTAGGTGTTTGCACGAGAATGCTACCTTCAGCTGACATTGGCATTAGATGTTAGTAACATAGCAGAGTCGTTATCTTTTCTTGGTATTGATATAAAGTTTATAGATTTTTATTTTAAATAAATGAATTTGCCTTTGTTAACAACTATCAGCTGGTTTACTGTCAGTGTGTAGACGTGGCTTGACCGTCGAAAAAAAAACTGTTCTTACTTATTATGTACTCAAACGAAGAGAAAATCTTAAAATAGTTTTAGCTGTAACAGGTTTATTTTTTTAGACATTTGCTACGTTAGTAAATAATAATCGGTCGATTTCTTAGTCATTGATGATTTTAGGTCGACGTGGGTAGCACCTGTGGGTTCCAATGATCTCACCTTTTGCAACATTGTGCGGTTCAGGGCAAATAAATGAAAACAGAACACTTGAAAAATCAATCTTAATTAACTCCTTTCAATTTTATTTAGAGCACAATATATGAGTGCGTTAAAGTAGCAGTGGTGTAAGTTACATTTTAACGTTTCTGGCATAGGTCCAAAAGTGCTATCTAGAAGACCTAAACCGTAAACAAAAGCGAATGTGAAAAAACCAACTAATTGTACGGCATTTAGCAGAAAGAATACCAAGCCATTAAATTTATTGAAGTAAAAACCTCTTTAGGCACGTTTTGCACTTTTTTTTTATGGAGAGTTAATTAGATTGAGCCGCCAGTCCTATGTGTAACGCTCGGGTAAAGTTGGCTGGAGTCGACTAGTTAAAATGTTTTTGAATATGGATTAAAATATCTCAGAAACTAAAAATTAAACCTGCATACTTCAAGCGAGGGAATTGTTCAGCTGCATCCTTTCTGTAATAGGCTATTATTCGAAATTGTACCTTAACGCGATGCCGTATTAGAGAGGCGAAACGGGAAAAATAGTGTCGAAAACGAAATGATAACGAGTTTTATCGAAGATATGGATTAAAATATCTCAGGAACTGAAAATCGGACCTACATATTCTAAGCATTCAGCATTTCATATTCTCTTTAATGAGCTGTTTTCACTTCTCTCGTGTGGTTTAAAGCACACATCTTAGTTTTTTTAAGTAAACTGAAGTCAAAGGGCTTTTGAAATTTAGAAGCTTTAAAATTAGTATATTTTATATTTTGTCTCCAACTTAATTATTCAACCTAAATTATTACTACTATAAGAATAGATTGATCACAAATTAATTTAATTTAATTGCACTCAAGTTCTTTTTAAAAATAAATAAAGAAAAAAATCTATTTTCAATTCAAGAAATCTGAATTTAATTTGAATATTGTTCTTTACTTATAAATTTAGTAAAGGTTTATTCTATTTTTGCATATTTTGTGGTTTGGTTCACGTCCGTGAAATGGTGTCCAATTATAAGTCACAACTTCAATAGTTCGCCGATTAATATTTGTCTGTTTTTCAATTTCATTTCAACCTTAAAAATTATATTTATTATCTTACACAATAGTAAATAATTTAAAAAAAGAGTAAACCATTAAATATAAACCGTAATTCATATAGACGATTATTATTCTCAATTGCTATTAATAAAACCTCCTGTTTATGTTGGTATAATTTCTCGAACTCTCAACCCGAGTTTCCCTGCGTTGAAGTCTCTTTGGACTCAGCCTTAAGGAATGGAATGCACTTATCTTATATTCATCTTCCAGCTAAATTAAACCGAGGATATATCATCGTTGACTTTCCTGTGTTAGGAAAAACTATGATATCAGCATTCGGTTAAATACAGTCTTCTATACATTAGACTTCGTCGAAGTGGTAAAAAAGTTATCTGTTTTAAGTAACTTCTTGGTTAGAGTACTCCTGCAACTTGTGATAAATATTTAAAGTATTATAGTGCTAATCTATTGAAGTATTATTAAGTAAGCTAATAATCTTTACTCGCGATATCACTGGTTTCACTTGTTAATTTTAATACCTTATTATTATTTTATTTCATCACTGCTGATTACATTAAAATTTAGGACGGCTTCGATGAGCAGTTCATATAATTAAAATGACTCCGGATCACATTCCAACGATGGTCCTAGAGGAAAGAATTTATAAAACAAAAAAAACGTGAAGACCTCGACTCCGATGGATCGATGGAGTGGCAGCGGATGCTAGGTCCATTTCGGGAAGAGCGGCAGCAACCAATAGAGAAGACTGACGGACCAAGCTGCAGAAGGCCTTGACTCTACAGGAGTTGTAGTGCCACGGTTGATAATGATGATGATGACTGTTGATTACTCGAAGTGCGGAAAATTTATGACTTGAAAAAAAAAATTAAGATCGAACTTTATTGGATTTTTCGTAATTATGGATTAAGTATTTTTTTTCTCATGCGTTTAACATTCTTCCAGATTACTTACATACCATTTAACATAAAACAAAGCAGCAAATACGAGATGAAACCTTCTCATAACTAATTAGTATTAGCTAGATTAGCAAAACAGTTTAAAGACCTTTTAAGTCGAGTGTTTATCACATGTTCATATATACATAAATGAAAAATAACCTTGACTTCAATACACTTAGCTATTTATGCATAGTTAAGGCCAGTTGCTCCAACTCAGTAAAGCTTAGATTAAGCGTTATCAAAGATTAAACTAAGTTTTCTAAGGTCGACCAATCAAAATTAAACTTGGTTTAATCTTAGATAACGCTTAATCTAACCTTTAATGAATGCAACTGGCCCTTACACAATGGAGTTATCGGTAAATTATAATAATTTTAATTTTATCCCTATTTAAACGATTGAGCTTATTAAATGTGTCATAACGTATTGGCAAGTCCCATAACATATTGGGCAAGTCTATCTCTGATAATTCGGAACTTTTTTTATTATTTATTTTTTGAACATTGTGTCATTGGTCAGAAATAGTTATTTAAAATTATACAACTCTTTATGTAGACATATTATAAAGGAACAATAACATTTTTCGGCAAAACGCCTCCTTCGCATAGACCTCGTGTCAGTATTAAAGGATAAGAATCTACATTGTTAACTAATTCCCTTTTCAGTCCTTAGACATTCTTCATCACCTCTACTATTCCTGGGTGTATTTACATCCATCTCTTTTAGTTATTTGTGTAGTCAGTCTCTTGTCCGTTAACCGAGATAAATGAATTTGTCATACGCTTATAAATAAAATAATCCGAAGATCATGCTGTAGTAATCGTTGTGCGATTGTATTTCGTGCAGTCGCCTTGAGTTTCTTTTATTTTCTGTCCTGAAGAAGCCTGAATTAGCAAAACTTTGGCGGGTTATTTTATTACCTAACATTGAATTTACGTCTGTTTGTTAGTTTTTTACTTGTTCATATTAATTTATCTGTACGGAAGTGTCCTTCGTTTTATTTTTAATTATTTGTAATAATTATTTTTTTATACGTCCAATATAGTCTGTTTAGAATGTGCCAAATTCTAAAAGCGTAGCTCGACTCTCCATGGCTTTGCTGTTAGCGCCTCTAGTTTGGATTTGGACCGAAGCCACCTACATTTCGTGACAATAATTGAGTAGTTCCTTGAAAAATAAATTAGTGACTAATTTCTTCGCTGTATATTTCTAAGAGACATAAATTTATAGGTTCTACTAAATGTCGAACTTATCTAATCGAACATATTTTTACAAACATGATTAAAACCTTCGAAGAATATAAATTCAATCCTTGCTCATGGCGTGTAGAGAAAATATTACAGTTGGGGCGGAAGCTGAAGTTGCATGAGATCTCCATGGATACGGGCTGTTTCCTTGGATACGGGCTTTGAAACCAGTCCAATTGCACCTCATCCAACTGGCTACATTACCCTCCCACCTATTGCACTATATATACCGCTCTCTATATGTGACTCATATCAACAAGGCGAACTGTCCCTTCTAAACATTACATTCTTGCTTTGAAACATTTCGCAACTTGGGTTTTCATTCATACATTTCGCAAAATGCTTGTAAACCTAGCTAAGGATTTCTGAAACAAAATATTTGTAAATACTCATAGTTTGGCATGGACATTGTGACTAGAAATAATGGAAACACTGTAACTAGATATATTCGTACCGTGTCTAAACATATATTATAATTCTAGTATTGTATGTAGTATAAAAATAATATTGATAATATATAATTTAACACATAATCTTTAAATTATCTATTCAAACGAAAGAAGCCGCGTAAAGATGTTTTAACCACCAAAGCTGTACGATAGTAACATTAACCTGCATTTTTGGGTCTTCGAAGAGACAACGTTCATGAAATTTTTCATTTTTTTTTTTAAATTTTGTTTTACCACCAAAAAAAAATTTTTACAGAGCACCTTAGGAGTAAAGGAAGATGGCATAGCATGTCTTGGCAAAGTTTTTGAGGAGTGCACATTTTTAAAGTGTTATGAACTTATATAGGAAGCACTTACGGATTGATGAAGGGCCCTTTCTGACTATACTTTCACCCAAATTTAATTTTTTCTTTATTTATTCAGAAATATTACAATCTGTAACAATTAAAGACATGTATTCAAAGAACACATTCACACTCTATTTACTTTAAATATAAATAAAAAATAAATACAAATAAAAAATAACTAAAAATAAATAAATTATTTATTTTATTTATTTATTTATTAAAGATAATTTAAACATCATAATAATAATAATAAAAATAAATGTATATAAACCAAAAGAAACTGAACTAATCTAAAAAAAACAACTAAAATAGCAGCATAGGTGCACACATACTTTTATACAAAAACAATCACTATATTTCCTCTTTTTAAATTGTCAATTACGTACTTGAGCTACAAAATGAAAGCACGTGTTAAAAATATGTGTTACAAATAATGTGAATACAAATTCTAAACCCCAAAAGCATTATTGCTATTGTAATTACTGTTTAAAAAAAAGTATCTCTCATCAAAATTAAATCGTAAGTCCGCTATTGGAGAGAATATAGTTTTGAGGGGTTTCAATTTGACGGTAACTTTTGAACCAGAGAGCTCGAAAAAACATGGAATATATAATAGCAAGTATGATTAGTTATAAATGATCTACAATCTTTATAATTCTATTCGTTGCACCATTTTCAAGAAGAGGAAAAGTATATATTTAATCTATTTTAGGTAGAAAATATGTCTATCGCTCTTTGTGGGATTTTCAACCCACGATTATTTCACGATCAGCTTTACATGGTTTATATTTACAGTAAATCATTGCATAAAGTAAAAATATTATTGTAAAAACATTATAAAAAAAGTTTCTAATATCCAAACGAGATTTTTTTTACAGCTTTTCTGTAGCTTTTTTTTTTAGCTTGAATTTTAATGAAGCCTCAATGACTTTTCTTTGTAAATATGTGCTTTTTATTTTATCTTTTCAGTATATGTATTATACTGAATCGTTGCTTATTTTTTCTATAAACTCATATTTTTTTATATTGTATCACTTAATTTAAGTTTATTTTTTTTATATTATTATTAAGTGTTTAAATATATAATTGTGAACCAGAGAAACAAATTTCCTCAACATTGTAAATAATTATCTATATTTATATTTAAAATCATTAAAATATTGTAAAATATTTAATATACTTTATTTGATGTATTTAGACGACAAGCGAATTATCAGTGTGGGGAGCTATATATATAGTCAAGTTTATATTTATAGTCAACAGAAGTTAAATTTATTCAAGATTAATATATTTATAGTCAAGATTATTGTATTTATAGTCAAGATTATTGTGTTTATAGTCAAGATTATTGTATTTATAGTGAAGAGAAGTGATGAAGATAAGAAGCTAGACTTAGACTGGGCCTGTTTCCATCTTACCGGGCAGCATTAGATTGTATTGACTTCTAATACTGTCAGGTAAAGATGTCGTCAGGTCTGATTACAACATCTTTTTTGGATTACTTCAGTTATTTTAATATATTATATATAATATTTTAATTGTAAGTTTTAATTGTAATTGTAGTAATTATGATCTGGAATTATTTATAATAATGTCAGTCCATTATTTAAAATAAGTGTCAGAAATATATATATTTACCCTTATCTGTGTTTGTATATGTATTATGTCTTGATTTTCTCTATTACATTAAGGTAATGTTACTTAATTTCAGTTGCTTCAAGTATTAATTAGTTGGATTAAAATAGAATCAATATTTAATTTATCGAATTCCAATAATCCTATTCTGAAAGAGCGAATTAAAAAAAAAATGTCTGATGGTTTTCTCGTACTTATATTCTATGATAATTTATTCTGATTTATCAGTCGTGATCAACCCTGAGAGTCCTTGGGTTCACCCAGTCTTTTTAAAGTAAGTAGAATTCATTTGAAAACATGGTGGTTGAACTTAATCTTGCCCACATCACTCCCTTAATAATCTTTGGTAAACAAAATTACTTACCATAGTATGTACTATTTACTCTTCATGGGTTGTAGTGACAGTTTTTATTTATATTTTCGTTACGAATTGACAACTGATGTTATCTTATAAATAATAACTGATGCTATTTTGTTAATTTCACTTAGAAACCTGTCTATATCAATATTTAATTGAATATAAATTTAAAAAAAATGTAAACAAATAAATTTACATCCATATATCAGCCAAAAACCTTTTGGGTTATATAATATACTATTATACTGTATAAATCTGTTATCAGACCAATCTTGAAATACCCTACCCCTATCTCTTAGGCCAAATTGGAAATAAGAACACTGATAATTAATTAATTAATAAGGCGCAAGCGCTCTTGCTCAAACTCCGCTTGCTTTAGTGACGCGGTTGATAGAGTAGCGCAGGGATCTCTTGGAGTCCTACTTTTCCTTCTATAGTTCGAGGGATTGTGGTTCTCTTCCTAATTGAATATATTGTATATAAGTATGATTGTGTTTTTTAATTTACTTATCTTTAGGTTATTTTATTTTTCTATTGTACATAATTTTTTATCATTATTTTACTTTTGTTAATTTTATATATTCTGTATATATATGGTGTATGTTCTGTATATTTCTAAATAAAAAAAATATGGCGCGATATATAATATAGATTTTTAAGGAAATTAAAAATTTGTCCAAATGTGATTTCGTTCATTGTATTTTATGTTAATAAAAATAATGCAATCTGAATTACAGAATACAGTAACAGTAAATTAAAGTTATACAATTTGAGCGACGAGTAGTACTATTAAATGAACAGTTGTATAATTTGTAAAATGGGGGTTGGTGCCTCCCTAATCATCTATAAAAAAAAAATACTTAAACTTTCTGGAATAAAGTGAGTTCATCTAAGAAACTGGTCGAGAAACATAACAGTCTTAAAGGGCCTTTACAGAATTAGTTTTATGTAATTCCTTAGTTCGTAGGTTGAGAACCTTGTGCCTTTAGCACAAGCTCGCGACCTTGGCTCTTCTCCTTATCTTACTTGCACTCATAACATCGCGGATTAATTATGCTCAGATTCTCTCCATTCAGCAAATCCTTTAATAACCTCTTATCAAAAATATTTATATTAAAATATTTATCTATACCAACACAAGAAAAGATTTAGGCTGTTCATTTAAATATTTTATAATAAAATCTATAATATTGAACTATAATTTTATTTTGACTAGAAGTTTCACGATGGTTATGTATTTTGTTTGTTCGCTAAAACCTATGTTTTTTAAGCGAACGGCTGGATCGATCTTAAGTTTGAAATTATTCGGGGAGACCACATGATTGTTTTGAAACAATTAGAACTAAAAACTTTTCTATATTGATTTTATTATTCCTATTTAATCGATAAGATCCCTCATTCAACTTCTTTTGAGTCTTTTAAGTCTGTTATGAAGCATGATAGTTGTTGGAATACCGTGAAATCTTCTGTAGTGTGTATGTATGTGACCGGTAAGAGTTGTGAAGGTCTTTTGGTAAAGTAATGTTTTGACGTACCATAGAGCTTTAATTATAGTTCTTAAAGTTTTCGACTAAAAAGTTAGTAGTTTAACAGAGTGGCAAGCAACCTGGAAAATTTGGAAAAGTCAGGGGGAAACCTGAAAAAAAATTTTAAAGTCATGGAATTTTCTTTAGTACGTAAATATTTTTTGCGAATCGAAAATAAAGTTACGGTGGATATCGTTAATAATGACCTTGAAGGGGTAAACTTTGTCGTTATGAACGACCACGTGCACTATGTCCATCCACCTTTGACTGTCAATGAAGGCACTGGACGTTATATTGAAATCAAACAAGAAATCAATGAATACAATTTAAGAAAAATGGGCTTAAAACAGTGCTTTTTGAAAAAGTAAAACGTACCAATACTATTTACTCTTTATAATATACACATCTGGGTCAAGATCTGGCTGACAAGCACTCGTTCGTTCGACTCTTGCTGCTTCTTAAAAGAGCATTTATTAACCAGAAATGGCACAGTTGATGCCATATGGATAATTATTATGCTGCTTATAGTAATAAAGTAACTAAATTACTTATGAGAAACTACATTGATATTAGAATCCTCCGTAGATCAATTTAATTTATTATAGAGAAAATTATAGCTCTATGTGTCAAGCATCAAGTTTTACCTCCTCTCAGTTTATGAATATAAAATAAAAGCTATAATAATAAATTACTAAAAGTTTACTTTTCTAAAACAAAAAATCCTAACATTATATATGTTATTTAAAAAACTGTTGTTTTTTGTACTGAAAACATTTCGTAGTCTTTTATCGATAATAATTTTTATTTATTTAATTTTTTGTTTTTGTATTGTATATATTGTATGAACGAGCCTCACCCAGCTATAGTACTCAGTGCCCTTAAGTGTGTCAAAATGTATTATTAACCAATAAAAAGATATGTACCAAAGTAGTATTGAATAACTTCAACTGGTAGCCACGCTGTTTACTTATCTGTGTCTTTCTGGCTGTTCCATTTATCTGTGAAGTATAAGTCCTCCAACAATGAGCTTAAATGGGTAAAAAATGTAAGTATTTAGTTTCTGATTTAGTTTGAATTTTCACTGTCATCACCACATATGCTGATGACACATGTATCCTATCAGTCAATAACGACCCATCTATTGCATCCCAAACCCTTCAATCCCACATCACACACCTTGAAGAATGGTGTCAGAACTGGAGAATTAAAATAAATTCCAATAAATCCCATCAAATTACCTTCACCCTTCGTCGTAAACCAATGACTACCTGTCCTTCAGTATCCTTTAACAACACCTCATTTATTCCTGTTGAACAAATCCGTTACCTAGGACTCCATCTGGACAAACGTCTAACTTGGAATCCTCATACCAGACTGAAACGACAAGAAACCGCTCGACGTTTCCGACTACTTCAACACTTACTAGACAAACGCTCTAACCTTCCAATCAATTATAAAAGACTGATTTACATGACTATAATAAGGCCTATTTGGACTTACGGGGTTGAGCTATGGGGCTCCACCAAGCCTTCAAATTCCTCTCGCATACAGTCCTTGCAATCCAAAATCCTTCGTAAAATCCTCAATGCTCCTTACTTTGTTACAAATAAAATTATCCATAATGACCTTAATGTTCCTTATGTATCAGATTTGGCCCAATCCAGATATCTGTCCTTCCATAATAAACTTCATAACCATCCCAACCCTCTTGTCTCTAACCTTGCTTCCTATTCGATTCCTGATAACCCTCCGAGGCGTCTGAAAAGAAGATGGCCACGTGATCTTCTAATATAGACATAACTAGAGTGCTACCAATGGGTAGTTTCTCAACATGTGTTCCATGTCTTTATACCAATGTGCAAATTTACTAGATGTATTTTTTTGTATACAGTTGTAAATATCATTTAAAATAAATAAAAAAAAAAAGTTTGAATTTTGAAATAAGTGAGTATAATTGTCGTAGTCTTGGCTTTAACGCTTTTCTTTCTTTTTCTTTTTTTTTTTTTTTTTATTTGTTGAGCTCTGTGTTATTCTTCTGTCAAATGTCAGTCCAAAAGTTTGTGCTTTATCTATTTGAGAAATGTAGACATTTTCAAAGCAACTGGAAATAGAAGGGCAATTTAGTGTAATCATTTACTTTAATTTATAAATTCTGTAAAGCGTATGAAGGATTTTTACGTCTTATTAGGACTTTGCTATTATTTACGCAAGTTCCTGTAATACTAATTTATTTTAAGTCTCATGTTTCTGGTTCATGTGCCCTCTCTCAGTCTCAACTGGTTTCCAGTCCAGTGACACGGCTGGAAGAGAAGCGCTGGGATCTCCTAGAGCCTTAGGAGTATATAATATAAGGAGATCCTGTCTAAACGTTAAAGCCTGGCTCAGAGTCTCTTGGGCAAATGTAAATATTGTATATAGCTGTGAATGAGCTATAGAAGAATTTTATTTATTTATTAAACATATTATTTAAAAAAAAATGTATTTAACTTTAACTTACTATTGTTATCTACAGATATTGTAACCATTATTTATTGATATTTATTCTTTAAATTTGTGGTGTCATATAAGCATCAAAAAATAATAAATAATATATATATATATATATATATGTATGTATATATATATATATATATATATATATATATATATATATATATATATATATACCTTTTTCTTGGAAAGTATTTAAGTCAATTTTTGACAAAATACTATTTAATAATAACAAGGAATGCTATCTACTATGAGATTTTTAACTGTAAACAATACCAAACTTTTAACTTCATATTGTCATTAAAATTTTTTATTTATTTACTTGTCATTCATTCCGCAATGATATAATGTTCTGTTTAAAACACATAATTTCGCTGCCTTATTTGGTTATAGTATTTAGCAACAATGTTAATGACTGACAAAATTTTTGTTTGTTCGTTCGAATTTTAGTATTTTCTTCGTTCATTGTAGAATTTCTACAAATAGTTTTCTAACTTAAAATTAGTAGCGTGATCTGTTTGTTCCTTTAACTTATAGTAAATGAAGGTACCTCTAAATTAGTAGTTAGTTCATTATTTAAGATTTAATTCAATTCAGAACCTCGTATTTAATATTTCATACGCTCTCGCTCTAACTCCACTGGCTTTAGCACCAGTGACGCAGTTGAGAGAGTGGCGCAGGGATCTCTTGGAGTCCTGCTTTTTCTTTTATAGTCGGAGGGAGAAGCCTGGCTTGGGGTTCTCTGTCTGTTTGAATATATTGTAATTAAGGTATGAATGTATTTTTATGTTTTTAATTTATTTATCTTTAGGTTGTATTATTGTAAATAGTTTTTGATTATTATTTTACTTTTGTTAATTTTTTCTGTATATATGGTGTGAATGTGTTCATATATCACTATAATTATTGTCCACGTGACAGATTATTAAATTTCTAAATAAATAAATTTAAAAAAATGTTATAATGTAACGTAAACAATTTTTTTTTCCATTTTGATGGAGAAGCTTCATGCAACTCTAATAGGACGATGGGTGACTCAACTAGACATAGTTTTTCTTTACTAAAATAGATGAAGTAAATGTGATTTAGATTTTCAATGGAAGTACAAAATCAGATTTACAAATGACTCTAGTGCTGTTCGAAATCTTTACTTTTGAAATTATAACACATTTGGTTGTAATGAGGCGAAAGCAAAAAGAAACGTTCTTCCTTCAAGCAATGTTTTATGACAAATCCGCAAATCCAAATAAGAGTTTCAAATACAGTTTTGAAGTACGTAGAACTAATGTAAAATATAAAACAATAAATAAAAATAATATAAACTATGGTGATCAAACGACCTTATACTTGTGAACAAAAATAAAAATTTATCGGGACCCCATAAATGCTATTCAGTATTTATATATTTTTTAATATGTCACGATAATATTTTATTGTATAAATATTGAAAAAACATCTTTAATTTTTTATATTTACTTCTTCATTTTCAGGATGAGCTCAAATATCTAAACCGTCGAAGCCGAGTTTACGCTTTTCCAAACAACGCCAACACAAACACTGGCAACCCAAACACCAACCACATACCAACTGTTGGTAAACAAGTAAAAAAAAATCTTGTGTGGTGCGCTCATCACACAACTTTCACATACCGACCTCTTAGCAGAAATCAGTATTTTCAGACAAGGGGAAGTGAAAATAAAAAATTCGGTGCGCGCAACACACAACTTTCACTTACCGCTCTACTTTGAATAAAAATTATTTTCTGGCAATGCTGAGCTATATAAAATGCTTTGAAGTGCATTTTAAATGGAGCTAAAGCTTAAAGCTTTCAGATAACAAGTCATTAAGACCATTATAATTACAAAATGTCTATTTAATATATCGACGACAGGAAATAAAAATCTACTCACTCCATCTGCTTTTATAAACCACACAACTTTCTTTGCTTTTATAAACCACAGAATGACTAACTCAAATTTCAACATTTTTGAGTAATGTCAGTTTAATGATATTTTTAGTTGAAAAATTTATCTATGCAGAGAGTAAGTTGATTCCGGAGGTGATGATTGCAGTGTTGAAAAGATGTTCTGAGGTAAGATACTTTATTGAGTATCTGTAGAAAAAAAGTTTTTTTTGTCTCAACAATTAAAAAAGTATACTTTAAATTTATACAAATTTTCACCACTTCAGGGGAAAAACTAGAGACCACGTCTTTCCTCCTAATTATCCGATTTTAACGATTTTTTTTTATGAAATTACATAAACTTTTAAAAAACCATACACTATCCACAAAACTGTATACTTTTTGAGTTATTCGGAATTTAATTTTACCATCTCTCATAACTTTTTTTCCAGCTTCTTTTTGTTGAAGTATGTTATATAGATAAATTTAAAGGGCATCGAGAAAATGACTTTAGCGAAGTTTCATTGAAATCTGTACATTCGTTTAGGAGCTAAAGTCTATAGCAACGCAGGTTTTTCGAAAGTAAAAGGCGGATAGTAATCTCGATGAAGGAGGATCATCCTCGGGTGACCTCTGATTTTATATCAAAATTTGAAAAAAAATCGGTACAGTAGTTTCGGAGAAAATGCGCGGACGGCGGACGGACAAAGAATTTTTATTCGTTTTTCGAATTTTACGCATCCCGAAACGTGAAACCTCAAATCTTGAGAGGAGGTTAAGTTCTTGAATTTTTTGGTCGATCACAATGGTTGATTTTTGAATATAATAAACGAAAAATTAAAGGTACTTTACGGGAAGCTAATTAATAAAATTAGCCATTTAAGCCCTATTAGAGAACATCAATCAGAAAAAACATACATTTTATTGGTTTACAATTGCTTAATTTTACACTGATATAATGAATTTAATCAAAATCGTTGGAGCCGGCTACCTGATCAATAGAGCTTTTAATTCTGGTATTAATCCCCTTGCAGAAGAAAGCCCTAGTATAGCCTAAAAATCGATGAAGGGGTGGGTAAAAAACAAAAAAAATTGAGCTCCCATTTTTCCTAAGTCGCACTAAAGCTACATTGGATGCAAACCTTGTTGAATAATAAACCATTTTCATTCCTCGAAGGATATATATTTTATACCAAAGCGAGGAACTAAGTGCAGATGCTCTCTTAGTGGTGGCTCAAGTCTTTTTTACGGCTGTCCTTTTTTTGCTGTGGCTCCTTTTTAGAACGATTAGTTTTGGAGAAGGAAGGGTTCAGTTCTACGGGCTAGAACTATTGAAGTGGAGGACAAGAAAATTTTCAAATAATAAAACCATTCAATCATACTAGTCTAAAGCTTTAAAGTGTTTAGAATTTATAACCTCAACAACTTCGATCCTCTAGGTATGATGAGTGTGAATAGTCCAGTAAGTTGAGGATTTGATATCAAGAAAATTCATAATTGGCTGTAATGTAGGAATTTGTTTCTTACCGAATGTATAACAAACCATGAAAAGTCCCCTAAAATCCCATATGTGCTTCTATCCAAAATAGAGGGTCAAAGATGGCACTTTCTGTCTTATTTTATGTTTTTCCTTATATCTCCGTCTAAAACCATCCGTCTTGAATTTTAAAAGTAATAATATATTCGGCAAGGATGCTTGTTTTAGATTCTATCGAAGTTCACCTGATAAAAAAAATGATAGATGAGCTGTAAATGGATCTATTTGGCGTCAATAAAACGAAATTATCTTAATTTTAGTTCTGTTACCCCTCATAACTTTGTAACTACTGACAATCGAGAAATAATGTTTTTCATATTTTTGTAGTCTTTAGTAAGAGGAGTATAAAAAAATTGTTTTTTAAAAATATTTGATGAAAAATGGTAGAGATATGTTATTTTTTAATAAAAAAGACGCGATCTGAATGCTGAATTCCATCTCGGACTATTCCAACTGAATAGCTAGTTATAGACTAGGAGCTATGCACCGTTTCATTATTCATTATTCACCGCATCATCAAGGATTTACAATTAGTAAGCATTTTTAATTGTAGATAAACCTCATCTGAGCTCACAACTTCGGTCTGTCGATGGAAAGCCGTTTCTTTCTATACGAAAATTTAAATTAAACTGGTGAAATTTGATGTTTCATTTATCGGAATAACTGACGGCTGAAATTTTTATATGGTGTAAAGAAAGTGTCCCTAAAATAGAATTCATCTCGACTGACGATGTAATCGGTTGTATTTTAAAAACTGACGACGTCAAAGTCTTCGAAACAGTCCACTCGAATGGAAGTTGGATGTGTGAAAAATTCAAATTTCAAGTTTCTCTTCGGTTTTTTTGTTTTGTTTTTTGAGATGCTGAATCTGAATTTGAAGCTACCTAGTAAAATTTTTTATTACGTTCCGAGATATATGCAAAAATAGCGAATTTCTGCACCTTTTAGTCTTTTCGATAACTCCGAAACTATGCACTTTATCAATATTATCCAAAGTTAAAAAATATAAAGTCTTCTAGCTATTTTAGAACCAACGAGTGAGCAGTTAGAGCAAGTTAACTCTGCTTATTTCACAAGAAAAAGCCGTTTTCGTTGTTTTTTTTCCCAAAACTGATAATCTATGCATCTCTCTAAAAAACTTATTATTACCATTTTGAAAGAGCATGAAATTTCTTATAATCATGAAGATAGGTTAATTAGTGAGAACGTAAGTCGCTGTCATCTAACCAACTTAACTTAGGCTCTTTATATATATATTAATATCTTTAAATACGGCTAATCTTATTATATTTATAACAGAACTAGAATGTATAAACGAATAATATAGCTTTTATATATTCTGCTGTAAAGAAAAGGAAAACAAATTGAGATCTAACTCGCAAAGTATACATTTTATGGTAAAATTTATATACAATATTTTGAAAGGTATTTGAAGTTCCTACAAAACAAAAGAAAAAAAAAATCGGAATCAAACCAGTATTAGCAATGACACAGTGTATTCTTTTTTTATAAACATGTTTTATTTTACTTTTCTACCATTACGGACTTTTCTATAAAGAAAGTAATGCGTTCGGATAAGATTTCTGAAGTGCTCTTTTCAAAGGATTTTTCACGTTTAAGAGAACCCCCTTTTGGGTTCGAAAAACACATTTTAAGTCCAATCTTTTTTTTCTTTTTTTTTGGAATGTTATAAAACATTTTAAATTGTTTTAGTAGTGTGTATTGAAGCAGTTTTAGTAAAGTTACCAGTGTATTGAATGTTATAAACTGATTTAAGTGGTAGTTCATGTGGTCGTTTACATTGCTCTAGTTGAGCAAATAAATAATTTCTCTGACCGATTTTCAGGAAATCTCTACTCTAATTCATATATATATATATATATATATATATATATATATATATATATATATATATATTATGGGCTTATTCAAAGTTTTATAGATTTGCCTAAAATTAGTTTGAAAGTAGTGTAAGTTGACACACCATATTTTTTTCTAACAGCATCTAAAATCATATCCTCAGTCCAACGCATACAATTTACTTTACACCATCAGCCGAAGACACAAGCTCGGAGGATTTTTGCTAAAAGGAAGTTCTCAGACCCGAGGAATCGCAGCTTGCGACCTTGAGGCTGTGTGGACACCAGCTTCCAAAACCGGTCGTCCTAAATAATTCTTGCACAAGCGAATCTTCTTTGGCCAGGGTGTTAAGTCTTTAAATGGGAAAGGTTTTGTGACATGAAATGTTGGACTTTTGTTTCTTCAAATATCGTTCTGACAAAGAAAAAGAGAATAACTTGTAAAAAAAAAATCAACATTGGTTAAGGAATCTCTGGCAAAAAGAAAATAACCTTTAGGGAAAAAAACCTTAAAGTAGTTAGAGGAAAATTACAAAGCGTCGCCACTATAACGGCAAAGTAACAAATTTGAAAAATTACTTTTTTCAATTTCTTTAGCACTCCATTCGGCCATCTTCTGACAAAATGTCGAATATGAACAGCGCCGAAGTACCGGAATATTACGTTAGTTTTACGATTTTTTACTTTGCTGGAAATGTATTGGGTTGGCAAATAAGTCATTTCGTTTTTTCATGGTGTAATAAAAGTCAATGTATTATAGACATAAAATTTATTTTAATCTACAAAATATTGACCATTATTTAATATGACTTTTTCCCATCTTTCCACTAACTATATAATGACATGTTCATAAAATGTCTGGAGGTTATTGTTAAAAACTGATTCAAGTGGTTTTTGATTTCCTCTTCCTTTTGGTTTTTCTTTCAACACTTACACTTAAACATGACTCTTGTCCTCCAGTGTTCTTTCTACCATCTTCAAGAACTGTACGATATTTAGGTCTCCACTTAGACAAACGACTGACATGGACATATCACATAAAACAAAAAAGAAAAGAACTTAATCAGCGATACGGACTTCTTTCTAGGCTACTTGACAGACGTTCTAAATTATCTGTGACTAATAAATTAACTATTTACAAAGTCATCATTAAATCACTTTGGACATATTAGGTCGAACTATGGGGAACATCAAAGAAAACAAATATAAAAATCATCCAGTCATTCCAGTCAAAAGTCCTTCGGAAAATTGTAGACGCACTTTTTATGTTCCAAACCTCACGTTACACACTGACTTTAACACTCCTTTCTTCACGGCAACTGCCACTGACCGCTTTAATAATTTTCATGACAGACCTACTCTAAATTCCAATCCATTTACTCAAGCTCTATCTACTGCCACAAATCCAAATCCAGAAGAGTGCTAAGGCGCTGGCCAAAAGGCTTACTGCTTTGAGCTACTTGCTGCATTATCTTTTTTTGTGTGTGTTTGTTATTATGTATGTGTTAGTTTACTACTGTTTTTTTTATTGTCTTTGTTTTGTTATTACTATTCTTTTTTTTATGCTATCATTTCTTGTCCTTCATATCATATTTGCTGAATACCGAGGTAGATGGCAAATTTATTGTGAGCCAGGAATATGCATAACTAATAAATAAATAAACTTTTAGGAGCCTCACTAGTGGGTCCTCAAGATTTTCTACTGACTACATTATCGTAAAATATCCATTTTTTATCTCCTGTTACCAACCTTTTCAAAAATGGTTCGTTTTGTTGCCGTTTCCGTAGAGATGAACCACAGAAATGCATGTTGCCATGTTGACTTCGGTTAGAGAGTGAGGGACCCAAACATTAAGCCTGGAAACATAGCTTAGCTTGTGCAAATGGTTTGTTGTTGGTTGCAAATGGTTTTCTACGCTCGTGTGCGACACATTTAGGTCCATAGCAGTCTCTCGCACTGATTAGTTGGAATTTTGATCAACAATGGCCTTAACATTGCTCATTTCAGTTTCATGTGGGCGACCAGACCTTTGAGCATCATTGATGTCAAAATTTCCTAAATGAAATTTGGCAAACAAATTTTTTTGACAGGTGCGTTCGGTTAAAGCATCATCAAACACTACTATGAGCTGAAAAATATGCCGATAATGAATGATATTTTCTTCCATATTCACATTGCAATAGCGAATCTAATACTAAGCTATTTTTCTAATATTAAGAGTTAACAGAGGGATTGATTCATCTGATAAAAAGTATATCATAGTGACATCAAAATAAACAGAAAAAACCGAAAGGACTTATTTGCCATCCCAATAGATGTTGTAGTAACGAATTGTAGTAAATTTACATTGGACAAAGTCCCAACATTTATTTGAAAACCTGATATTAATCTATCGAATATGCCAAATTCGCTAGTTTTAAATTACAGTTCGAAACGCCATAACCAATATTATATCATTTCAATCTATCGAATATGGGCATTCATTATTATAATTTTAATATATTTTTTAAAGATTCCGTGAACAGCAATGGTCCTTCGACAATGACGATTTTGTTCCCCCACTTAATCATCCATATTATGATCGGATCTGTAACTCAAATGAAAAAAATAAAATAAAATAACCTATGGATAAAAATAAAATAAATAACATTATGGAGTTGTGTGAACAGGGACTAGTACCTAGAGGATTTCAAAATTTCTTTGAACTACTTCCTTCGAACACAACCATGCAAGAGCTATTAGCTAGCTGAGCCAGTTGACAGCGAAAATGACGAATAATTTTGTAATGTTTCAAATATTTATTCAGATTCATAATATTATTTGTATACATTAATAAAATAATTATTGTAATACAAGCAATTTTAATTTCCCCATAATTTTAACCAGTTTTTTTTATAGCTATTAGTTTTCTTGTATGTTAATTACAATGCATTTTCATTGCATAGGATTCGTTACTTTACATACAAGTTAACTAATAGTATCTATGTTATGGAGGCTGTCCTCTTTTCTCTGGTGTTTAATATATACAATTTGTAATATATCCAATTGTTTTTTGTTCAGATATTTTCGACCAAAAGCAAATTACAAAAAATTCCTACAATTGTCTACACCTGCATATAAATTTATTTTTAATTATCCAATATTATAAAAAAAAACTAATAAAATAATCCATAATGACCTTAATGTTCCTTATGTTTCCGATTTGGCCCAATCCAGATACCAATCCTTCCATAATAAACTTCAGAACCATCCGAATCCTCTCGTCTCTAACCTTGCCTCCTCTTCTATTCCTGATAACCCTCCGGGGCGTCTGAAAAGAAGATGGCCTCGAGATCTCTTATTGTAAATACATTTTGTTTTTAGAGTGCTACCAGTGGGTAGTTTCTCAACAAGTCATTTCATGTTTCATATTTTCTGTTATCAAATTTACTTAATGTATTTAATTTTTTAATACAGTTGTAAATATCATGAATAAATAAAAAAAAATCAACCCATGCTTATATTATTTTGTTTTTTATTTTACCTAATTTCTGTTTTTCTTTTCATTTAAATAATGTTTGTTTGTTTTTTTCAAAATGGTGTTACTTTTTATTTGTTTTAAAATACTTTCACTGAATACTGTATATATTCTTCAATGTTGATTAATGTAATTTTTGGCCAGATGTGGTTTTTATTTTTTTGTTCACAATTGTTATTCATAAGGGTCTACGTCCCAGAATAAAGTTTATTTTCTATCTATCAATATATTGTAAATGTTACTTTCTGAATATAGAACAAAAAAAAAATTATTCATATTATTAATCTCGCCTTGTTGATGTTTTTACTTCTATCTTGTGGTCTATCCGCTCAACAGTCATCATTAAATTGTTTTAACAATGTCTAACTTTACTTCCTTTTGAGGTAAATTTTGGGCTAATTTTCTATTGAGCAATGTTTAATTACTTAATATTAATCAAATATATTTTAAGTTATCGCTTCCGATTCAACAAAAAATGTTACTCGTTAAAAAAACACAAAGCTTAAATTTCCTACTTTTCTGCTGGAATTTTTGAAGTTGTTGCTATGACATTTTTTGTAGATGTTGATGTTACTTTAAATTTATTATTTTAAATTGTTACTACTATCAACCTTTTAAATATTTCCCCCTACTTACGGGACACCCTATACAGAGGGCGTATTATTTGCCAATTATTATTTGCCATTATTATTATTATTTGCCAATGAGCTACTGTAAAATTTATCTTTAAAAAATTTAGACTTCGTTAATTCGATTTGATAACAATTTCAGGGATTTTGATTGCTGGTGCCTACAAAATCCAATATATTTTATATAAAAAACGAATTCTATGTTCTATGTTACTCAGACGTGCTTATACATCAAAAATGATTCTCCAATAAATTTTATTTTCAAATGACTATTCATAGACCTTGAGGTATAAGCTGGTTATGTAACCGATTGAAATGGCCAGGAAACTATACTGATTTTATTTTAATCAAGTATTTTTTTTTAAATCTATAAATGGAAAAATCTTGAACTGTTTTGAATTATTATATCACAATTATGTTAAATTTTTTTTTGTTTAGTCTATTGTGTGAAAAGTACTTAATTTGCTTTACATTAATAGTTTAAAAAAAATGTATTTATTGAATAATAATATATTCTGCTATACACAAGGGCAATAGGTATTAATGCTGAAGGTAATCATTCATGTATACATAAAAGAATAACTTTATAAATAATTAAGAGCAAATTAAATAAAAAATACTATTTAAATTAAATAAAGTAAACCTATGACCTCATGTCCCACAGTATCCTTTAATAATACCCCACTTATCCCTGTTGAACAAATCCGATACCTTGGACTTCACTTGGACAAACGTCTAACTTGGAATCCTCATACCAGAATGATACGACAAGAAACCGCTCGACGTTTCCGACTACTCCAACACTTACTAGACAAACGCTCTAAGCTTCCAGTTAATTACAAAAGACTTATATACATGACTACAATAAGACCTATTTGGACTTACGGAGTTGAGCTTTGGGGCTCCACTAAGCCATCGAAATCCTCTCGTATCCAATCCTTACAATCCAAAATATTTCGGAAAATCCTCAATGCTCCTTACTTTGTCTACTACATTTTGTATGTACATTACTACATACTAAATACATTTTGTTTTTAGAGTACTACCAGTGCGTAGTTTCTCAACAAGTCATGTTATTATTAAAGTTTAATGTTATTATTTTCTGTTATCAAATTTACTTAACGTATTTAATTTTTTAATACAGTTGTAAATATCATGAATAAATAAAAAAAAAAAATTAAATAATAATAGCTAAAGGTAATAATTCATAGAATGTATAAATAAAAGAATAACTACATAAATAATTAAGAACAAATTAAATAAAAAATACAGGAAATAAGGCAAAAAATGAAGAAACAAATATATAAAATAATAATAAGTAGTAGTAATAAAGAAAGTACAATGATAAAATGATGTAGAGATGGTTGACCGTGATATAATATGAGATGTAGTTGGTCGGGGGGGGGGGAGAGGGAGGGGGAGGGGTGCGGTCCAATAAAATACTATTTATTAAAATTTAGTATTTATTACTAAAGTAGTATTTACCACACCCCCGACCAACTCCTTCTCATACAATGATAAAAGTTAAAAATTAAACTAAAGTTGAATACAAAAAGACATTTATCATCCAGAATTCATTCATACCTATATACACAGTACATCAATAATATTAGACTATTTTTATAATAATCGAATAAATCTCGTTAAATTATCACTTAAAGTTACCTCAAAAGTCAACTATTTACATACTTCTAAGGAAATCTAAATTACTTTACTAAAATGATATTTTCGTTAGAAAGCCCGAGTAGCTTGTTTTCCTGGTACAATGATTCATTATATGAATCATGAGTCAAGTTTTTTCTTCATTAGATCAATTAATACAGATATGTTTATGCAGTTTGTGCGCCTGATACATAAATACACAAGCAAATTGCATGTTTTCTTGAAATTTATTAATAATTGTGTAGTTAATTTTTTAATGTATGTAATTAGATCAGCTAACGTGTGATTAACTTAAGCAGCTAAATGTGCTAGGTAAGGCATAACCAAGGAACTGGCCAGACTTATAAAAATGATGCTAATGAAGACTACCTGTTGAGTAAAACTGGCAAATTCGCTGTCTGAAGAATTTGAGATGGATAATGGATTGAGACAGGATGATCCTCTATATCCCCTTCTTTTTAATCTAGCCCTGGAAGTGGCTATTCGTTCTATCCGAACAAATCCAGGAGGTACAATCTACAATCTTTTGTCTTAATATCTGGCGTATGACGATGATGTTGCCATTATCAATAGAACTCAAGAGCATTATCCGGAACTTTCCAGAAATTCGGTAGCGTCTATTCTGGGCCTTAGAGTTAATGGAAATAAGACTGTATACATGAAATGTTAAAAAATGGAAAAGGAAGTGAATACGGAAATAGCTTTAAGAGAACACAACTTAGGTGTGTTGACCAGTTCAAGTACCTTGGAATCCTGGTCACATGCAATAACAAAATAGAGAGACAAATAAAGGCCAATACAACAGCAGGAAATATATATCTCTCGCTGCAAAGAGACTTGAAATTCAGATCACTCTCTAAAGGAATAAAAATCCTTATCTACAAAACCATATTAAGGCCAATGGCTATGTTTGGGTGTTAGACTTGGACCTTAACCAAAAACTTAGAACGCACGCTCAACTCCTGGGTGAGAAAAGTATTGAGGAGAATGTGGGGCGGAATTTTTGAGAATATAATTTGGAGAAGAAAGGATGAGGAGCTGCGGGAACTTTATGGTGATATTGTTGCATTGATAAAAAGAGCCAGAATCAGATGATTAGGTCATGTAGAAATAAACATTTTGAAAGATTTTTTTTGATTTGAAAGGAAGGAGATGGTCCGGGGTGGTGGTCATAAATAGGCTAAATAGTGGTAAAACTATTTTATTACAAACCGACGTCAACATTTTTTTTTTAATATTTATAACATTCATATTTTAAAAAAATGAAAGTCTGCCAGTCGGACAATAATAATCGGAAAAATGGCGGCTGAGTTAAAGAATATTTGGCCAGTAACTTGAGGAACATGTATATATTGTAAAACATGTAGAAAACGTTTTTATTTTTAAATTTGTGTAGGAAAAGCTTTTCACTATCATAAAATCCAGATTATTTCGATCTTATATTGTTTTTTTATCTATATCTCATCTCATCGAAGCGAAAAACTTACTGTTTAACAAATTGAAGACCGTTTATTTGTGCATCGAATGGGTACCTAAACTTAATAGTTTTGTTGAGTGGTCATAACCACAGTCAACGAACACTGATTTTTACCAAATTTTTAAAATGCTGAGACAACTTTTATTCTATGGGTTCTTTCTCTTAGGAAACTCATTCGCAAAGCTGTAGGGATATTTATAATAATTTTTCTCAGTTTTTGGAGTAAAATTTAGCGTTGTTATGACCATTACTACCTAACAAAATTATTAGTTTTAGGTACTCATTCGATGCAAAATTTAACATTGTTTATTTTTCTTTAATTTCTTAAAGAATATGTTTTTCGCTTCGGTGATCAGTTTAGGAGTTATAGGTGAGTAAACATAAAATGATCGAAGCAATCAGAGTTTCTGTTTTTTACAGGTTTAAATCCATGTAAAAAAGTTTAAAAATAAAAAGCTGTCCTACGTTTTTCGCAATAAATTTCCCATTTCGATCATCAGTTAAGCTACTAGCCAAATATTCATTCAATCAGCCGCCATTTTTTCAATTAGTATGGTCTGACCGACAGGAATTCCTTTTATTAATACAAATGTTATGAATATTTAAAAAAAAAAAAATACTTTTAAAATTTTCTTCAGATAAAGTCAATTTTTTTGCACGGGTCTTAACAAGCCTACTCCATCTCTGTCTATTAGTTCTTGGCACAGACTCCTTTTCATCAAATCATCCGCCTGAAACTTCGTAAATAGCTTCATCTCATCGTAACCTACTTTGTTTACAGAAATTGTCGGAATTGGTGAGTTTTCAATGTGGAGGTTCCCAAAGTTTGTCTATTTAATTAGGTACTAAAAACTCGTAAATACCCATTTACTTTCCATCTGGATCTTGAGATAATTTGACCACAAAATTGAGAAAAAAAGTGGTCTACAAAAATATTGGGCCGTTTGGTCTTTATAATATTATTTTGACATTGTAGGTCACGCCAAACCGTTCAATATTTTTGAAGGCCACATTTTTTTTTTCAAATTATCTTACGATCTAATTGGAAAGTAAATGGATGTTTACGAGTTTTTAGTACCTAATTAAGTATACAATGTTTACCGACCTCTAGATTGAAAACGCGTAATTCCAACAATTTTTGTAAATAAAATAGTTGTAAGTTACGATGAGATGAAGTTGTTTACGTAGTTTCAGGAGGATGTTAATAATTTGTTATAAAGGGGTCTGTACTACGGACTATATCTTGGGCTGTTTCTTTCAAGCTATCTATATGCAGTTCTATTCTATCTTCGTTGATTCGATCTATTCTTCTGCTTTTTATTTTCCAAGTGGTCTTTTACCTTCATTCATTGTCGTGAAGAGGCTTCCATATGGATTTGTCTATATTATTTTAAATAAAATAAATTAATAAATATTATTAAAATAATCTAGATCAGAATGGAAGGATAACAAAACCCAGACTTGATCAAACAACATGAACTGGTTTAGCATTGCATAAGAAAGTTATAGAAAACAACAATAAATTAAAGATTATGTGGAATTCTTCCTTCTTACTATGTTCTCCTTGTTTTCCAATATTTATTTTTAGTTATTCATTAGATTATGTTCTTTTACATTATTTTATAAAACATTATATCGATTTTAACATACATATATTTATTGAAGTGTTGAAATATAACAACTGCTTTCATGAATTATTTCTCTGAGATTTATTATTTGATGACCCATCGAATTGCAGTCTTACTTGCATTAAATTGGAATTATATAATATTTTTTCTACGCATGATGAGTATATTACTGATACCTGATATTACTGAGTATCCGCTGAATAACATCGGAAATTTATAAGAAAAAAAAATCAGGAATAAATCAATAAAAGAGAGCTGAATCTACAGAAAACATTTCTAAAACTTTATATCAGAAACGTTAGAGTACTTCATCCAAACCGATATTTCTTGTTCTTTCTATCCGTGGTACAAGTATGTGGAAAAAGGTGCCCTTCAAAAATATTGAGCCGTTTGGCCTGACCTATGCCCCCAAATTTTCAATATGACAAGGTTATATAGGACAAACAGCGCAATATTTTTGTATCCCACCTTTTTTTATCGATTTTGTGATCAATTTATCTTACCATCCAACTAAAGTAAATAGATATTTATGAATTTTTAGTACCTAATTAAATAAAGCAAGCTTGCCCCTCTCCAGATTGAAAACGCCCCAATTCCAAGAGTTTTCTTAATTAAAATAGTAAAATAGTTGGTTACGGTGAGATGAACTTATTTAAGAAGTTTCAGGCGGGTGTTAATGATTCAATAAAAAGGGGTCTGTACCAGGGAATATTAATAAATATTGCTTCCGGCAACGTAGTTCTCCACATGTGAAACATAATAATAATGAAATTGATACAAACCAAAGGAAAATAACAATAATGTTAAAGAATGTTCAAGTTATACCAATTTGTTTTTCCCTGCTCACAGAGTGCATTTTTCTGCTATATTTCAGCATATCACGCTATCAAAAAAATTTTGATTGAAATTAGCATCTCACATTCGTAGAGCCTACTTCTTGTAAGTTTAATATTACAATTTTAAAACTTAATATGTTTGTGCTCCAAATTTTAATGACATAAATGCAGACCAGAGATAGATAGCACGTATCACTTCAACAAGTTAAAATACCCAACACATCAAAGATAGCAAATCACTTCACAACATTCTATTTCTAGCTCTAAATAAGATGATAGCAGAAATATATTGCTAATATTTAATTTTATCTCGTGTTTTTCGAGGCTGATAATACCTGGATACTTACAAAATTTACCGGTTAATTTTAATGATGGTTAATTTAGTAAGTAATTTTAATTTAGTCGACTGATCAATTTTTAGGATGAAACAAAATTATCATGATTTACAGTCAAGGATTTTTCCTTTTTTTCAAGGATTTTTTTCAAATATCTGGGTTATCCTCAGAATTAAAAATTATTATTTTTAAAATTTAAAATTAAAAAAATCCCCAGGGATAAAAATTATTATTAATATTAAAAAACTTTGTTTACTGATTAATTGGTTTATACGGAACGGCTCTGAAGACATCTTCAAATGTTTGAAGTAGCCCCAACCGTACCCACCAATAGTTTGTTTGTCCCGTATTTTTTCGGCCCTTTAATAAATTATTATTTATTTATTTATTATTAACCAAACAAAAATGTGTAACATTAGATTAAATTTGCAATCTGCAAATTTCTTTGCAATAAGCAAATTTTTTAGCAGCTTCACAGCTTCCCATCACGTCCGGGATATGAATCAGATCAGCAGGTCTCTTGGCCAACGCCTACGTAATCGTCGTGGTGGGCTGTACGGGTTTCTTGTACGATGAAGGATTTCTGTCAGAGGATTCATGTTGGACGTCAGTCTTTGGTGAAAGTTATTGTAGTTCTCTTTTGCAGTATCTTGTAGGTACGTTTAAGTCTTTATGTAGTGTGTCATTTGCGACATAAAAAGGTGCGTCAACTATCCTTCGCAACACTTTTGACTGAAAGGACTGAACTTTTTTAATGTTGGAAGTTTTAGCAGAGCCCCACAGTTCTATGCCGTAAGTCCAAATAGGTTTAAGTAAGACTTTATAAAGGGTTAGTTTGTTAGTTAAAGATAATTTTGATCGTCTGTCAAGTAATCTGGATAAGAGACCGTATCGTCTGTTTAATTCTATTCGTTTTTGTCTGATGTGAGTCTTCCAAGTAAGTCTTTTGTCCAGGTAAAAACCTAAATACCTTATTACGTCTGATGTTGGGATTTGAATAAAGCAGGATAAAGTAGGAGTGCCTCAGGGTAGTGTCCTTGGACCAATATTGTTTAATATATATATGTCTGACCTACCGGAACACAACGACACAATACTGGCTACTTTTGCAGACTATACCGCAATACTAAGCTCAGATAAAAACCCTGTTCGAGCATCTACCATCCTTCAAAATCCTTTAATAAATTAAAATTAAAAAGAATTGCTTTGACATATGCATAATAATTAATAAATATTCTGTTATTAATGTAGGTGCGTTGCATTCTTTTCATTTTGATAACTATTAACGAAGTTACAGCTAATCAATTTCTGATGTAAGATTATGGGTTCATATCCTGGTTTCAGAAAGGGTTGAATGAGAGAAAAAAGATAACTTAGTGAATGATAGAAAATCTGTTGCCTGCATCACACAAGCTTCACTATTACCTCTACTTTTAACAGAAGTTATTGTTTAACAAAATTAGGCTATAGCAAAAAGTTTTTGATCAGTAATGTTAGAGGGTATTGAAAATTTTACACTGATCTACCTTAAGCCGGTTTACATACTTTAATTTATGAAAGAAATCGTACTCAAATCTTTTCTTTGATCAATTTTCAGGAAAATAAATCTAATTCAATTTTTTTTTGTTTCTTGATGGATATATGTGAAGATATAAAAACTTTTCTGAAAAAGTCGTGTGAGTGGACACATCAGATTTTTTTCTTAAGTTAATCGTTTCTCATATTGTTATCTGATTATTTCTAGACCCTGAAGAAGGCCTGAACTTTGTGCCGAAGTGTCGGCAAATATAAATATAAATATCATTTCTTTATTTTTAATATGTTTTTTTTTTACTTAACAGCCCAACGAACTTCTCTTCAATGAAAAAATCTTCTTTATTACAATCGAATAAATAATTAAAATACATGCTTAGTTTGTAACATGAACTGAGTAGTGTAAAAAAAAGCATAAATATAACACAGTAGACGCCTGTGAAAAACACAAAAATTTTTTACTTTCACGTCTCTTTGCCTGAAAATTCCAATTTCTGCTGAAAAAAGTGGTAAGTGAAAGTTGTGTGTTGCGCGCACCGCATCAGATGTTATAATATTTTAGATTATTTTTCCCTAATTTCCTGATTTTTTTTTTTTTTTACTTGTGTGCTCGTTATGCTTGATACTTTCTTGATGCTCTCCCTTTCTAACTAAATTAGCAGCTTGGTCTGCTTTTTCATTGTCTAAGATACCATTGTGGGATTGAACCCAGACAAAGAATACATTGACTGTTCTTTTTTCCATCTCCCACCCAATATTTCCCTGATTAGGCAGTTACCTGGCCATAGTCATTCCACTTGTAACTTGTGACATGCCCACAGATATGACAAAGGACACCTTTTGAATATATTAGCGCCATCCATTCATCTCGAATTATGCTTTACTATTTTGGTGCCCTTTGTCCCGTTCCTTGAAGAGCATTGTTGAGGATCGAGTTGACCATCCTTTGTAACAATCTACGATAAGATCTGTACCATCAATAGGTTATCCTGGACCTCGCTAGATAGGCCATCAACGCTCCTTTAAGTTAGTTCTTTAACCTATTTGTGTATTCTTCTCTTTTTACATA
Organism: Nezara viridula; assembly: GCA_928085145.1. NCBI lineage: Eukaryota > Metazoa > Arthropoda > Insecta > Hemiptera > Pentatomidae > Nezara > Nezara viridula. The sequence goes on along the minus strand of OV725082.1, from coordinate 21,427,415 downwards.
TATTTTTTTATGTTTGTAAGTCTTTGTGTATCGTAAGACTGCCTCCTCAAATGAAAATCGTTCATCTAACTCCACTTTCCGTTCCGTCACTCACAAACTATTATGAAACTCGATGTATGTTTGCTTGAATGTATTTTTTGTTACATATTTTCTATTATATATTATCCAATCATGATATTAATTTTAATCTTTCCATCCCCACATATATTATTACAGTAAGGCTCGAAATCGGTTTTTTACCAAACATAAGCTCCTGTCATACTCAAATACCATGATTGGATTCAGAATTTCACGGGGGGTTAGCGAATCGTATTCTCCACTTTTGTTTTTCTTTCTAAAATAAATAACGTCGATAGAAACATTTTGCCAGGCTTTAATACCGGAACGGTGGTAGGTCTGTAGATCGATACGGGACAAATTGGATCTTCAAGATTTTGTTGCGTACAGCAAGACCCGGATAGTTCCTCCGGTACTATCGGATCCTGCGTTTTTAAACCCAAAAACGTACTATTTTCGAGATAACGCTAGGCATGGGGTTCGCATCCACACAGCCTTACATTAATTGTAGTACTGTCATTGAATATATGTCTCATTTCGTCGACTTGAGGTCTCTATGATCGAGAGAGGAGGAGTTTATATTATTTATCGATGGTGTTTTTGATCGACAAGCCATATCATCGTTAATTTTTCACCAAATCTCAAGATAGAGCCACCGATTTCGAAGGCTTCATTCTCCTTCAGGCGGGCAAAATAGTCCTATCACCCCGAAAATTCAGGCAAACAAGTTATGAAAGAAAAACAAACTTTATTTGCGAATAACTAAAAAATTACTCACTTCCCTTGGTTATGGACATGATTATATAAAAGATTACTAAATTCTCTACAAAAGGAAAAAAAAAATCATCGAAATCGGACTATTTTTAGCAAAGATACAGCTTACTGAAATTTGTAAACATGTTAGTTCCAAACAAAAATGAAGATTTTAATTAATTTTTGTTTTCTTTGTCGATTATATTTATCGATAAAGTAACATTTAATTTGTTTATATTTTGATACGTTGCATTATTTTATTTTATTATTAATTTGGCATTTGATAACAATATGCTGTGCGAATTTTTCGCACGGGCTTTTAAACATATATATATATATATATGTATATATATATATATATATATATATATATATATATATATATATATGTGTGTGTGTATATATATATATATATATATATATATATATATATATATATATATATATATATATAAATAATTAAGAGGAGAAAGACAGTACTTAACGGGAAACACTTATCGTAACCGATAAGAAACTTATACAATTTTATTGCTGATAAGAACGGTGACATTTAGAAATATAACATTTAGTGATTTATACTTCACTGTATTGCTATTTGTTGAATACGTATTTTCATTTCTTAACAATTTCAAAAATATTTTATGCGACACCTGTTATAATATTTGGTTAGGTGCAAGACTTACAAATCTAATTTTAATACTTTCGAGAAACTTATTTAAAAAAATAAAGTAATATATTACAATATAAAAATATTTTTATTTATTGAGGTTCTTAAAAAAATATTTCGTTAAATATTAAACAGGCAAATTTTTAATTACCATTAGAAAGTAGGCGTTCATTTTACATAAATTCATAAACTTCATGTATTTTTTTTTTACTTTAAATATTTTAATATAACTTAATCACAGTAAATGTAATTCTCTCTACCAATTGTTATATATTATAATTTATATTATGTATAGTTATCGTACTATCGAAGATATGAAAATATATATGTATTGAAGTCTACTGTTCTACATATCACGGGTGATAAACATTCAGGACGCAGTCATTACAAAGTTTTTATTAGTGCCTACGTTTCAACCCAAACATGTGGGTCATCAGCAGGGCTGTTATTTTTTAAAATGCAATCAGAGATATAATTTCATACTTCCGATAATGGTTAATAATAAACTACATTAATAATGATTGAGGTATGTATGTGTTCTTTTTATTTATTTATTTTATTCTTATTTATTGTATATATATTATTTTTCTGTATAATTTATTTAATTTATTGTACATAGAGTGTGAATGTGATCTGTGAACACTATTATAAATGTCCTTGAGACAGATTGTAATATTTTTCAATAAATAAGATTATATTAAAATATTTGAATAATGGTTGATGGTACATGAATCTTAACTAATATTACAATAAACAATATTACAAATTAAATATGTAAAAAGTTGTGCAAACTAAAAATAATGTACTGAGTACTTGAATACCTTCAGTGCTCGAAACACCCCCTGCTGATGACCCACATCTTTGGGTTGAAACGTCGGCACTAATAAAAACTTTATAATGACTGCATCTTCCAAAAATCACCTTATGTCTCTTTTCTAGCTTTATGCTTATTTTAGTTACCGTAAGATTTGGGTAACTTTGGGACTGGGTGGGTAACTTTGGGACAGCGAGTAAAATTTAAATTGTTGTGATTCCGTGGTGGTTACACTGTGTTGATTCAGTCTGCATGGACAGCGTATGTACTGCGCTTCTACCATGAGTCATGCTACTCTTGAGTTACGAGCCACAGTTTCATGAAATCAGGAATTTTGAAAAAAACATTGGAAATAAATAAAAGCTAATTGCACAACGAGTGTAGTGAGCTAGGGTTCTCAAACTGCTGCAAGGTTGTAGCGCAGTACATGCCTGCACAAAACACGTTTTTGCAGACTGAACCAACACAGTGTATCCACCTGGAATAACCACAAACTAAATTTTACTCGCTGTAACAAAGTTAACCCATCATACGGTATGTTACTTGTGGAATGGCCGTGTTTTCACTGAATTTTGTTGGGGTGGTTTACGACACATATTAAATTTAATTTAATACGTGTCGTAAACCAATGACTTCCAATGTCCTTCAGTATCCTTTAACAACAGTTCCTTTAAGTCAACAGTATCCTTTAACACTTATTCCTGTTAAACAAATCCGTTACCTAGGACTCCACCTGGACAAACGTTCACTGGTCACTTGGAATCCTCATACCAGACTGAAACGACAAGAAACCGCTCGACGTTTCCGACTACTCCAACACTTACTAGACAAACGCTCTAACCTTCCAATTAATTACAAAAGACTCACATACATGACTATAATAAGGCCTATTTGGATTACGGAGTTGAGATATGGGGCTCCACCATACCTTCAAATTCCTCTCGCATCCAATCCTTACAATCCAAAATCCTTCGTAAAATCCTCAATGCTCCTTACTTTGTCACAAATAAAATCATCCTTAATGTTCCTTATGTATCAGATTTGGCCCAATCCAGATATCTATCCTTCCATAATAAACTTCATAACCACCCCATCCCTCTTTTTTTTAACCTTGCTTCCTGATAACCCTCCGAGGCGTCTGAAAAGAAGATGGCCCCGTGATCTCCTAATATAGACATATTATTAGAGTGCTACCAATGGGTAGTTTCTCAACATCTGTTTCATGTCATTATATTCATGTACGAATTTACTAGATGAATTTTTTTTTTTTTATATAGTTGTAAATATCATGTAAATAATAATAATAATAATAAAATAAATATTGTAGTTATACTTTTAGTTATACACTGCTCCCTTTTTTCTTTCTGCATACATGTGATCTTGGTTTTTCTGCCCTGATGATACCTGAACGTTGGCAAGTTAACTCACTTATATGTTGTAGACTCATTTATTTGTTGTTTCGATTTTTCCATTTCGTTACATTCAGTGTTCGTTTTACAGTAATCATGTTTACATATAACATGATTTTTTTTTTTTTTTTGTCTATCTTACACTCTCCTCCCAATCAAAATGGAAAGTCCGCCTGCACGACTAGTTAGTAGAGTTTTGATTTGATTTGCAGCTTGAGCGGTTTATGAGATATAAGAATTGTTATGAATTGATTATAAAAATATTCAATTATCCTTTGAGGCGAGAAGAGGTTGGTATTAGGTCCTGCTGGGGCAGGATAATCTTGAGGAAAGGACCCAGGCAGTATCCTGCTCTACCCAGGACCGGTTAAAGATGTTCGACCTGTTTGTTCCAGCCATAGTCCCCTGTCCTTCTACCTCTCAGTCAGGAAATTTCTCCATTGGGTTAAAGTTAAAATAAAAAATATAGAAAAGAAGTATATAAAGATGTAATTAATTTGTTTTTAAAATCTAATATTAAAATAACTCTAAATAATCTAAAGGGATTGTACTTGCATATAGGCGGATCCTACACGATAAGTCATGAATGACAGTCAAATGACTGACAAGGATTGCTTCAATCATAATGAGCCTTATACGTATCAATCAGACTGACGCATTTTAGCTCAGATGACGTTGAGATAACAGGCAGTGTGGATCTGGTGCATTGTCCATTTATAATAATGTGCTTAATTAAAAAAGCTTATTTGGCTATTATCCTTTATAGCATTGGACATCAAGAGAAAGATGGAGATATATGTATGAAATATATGGAATAAGGGAAAGTACTCCGATCGTGAAATTTTTCGAATCCGAGTTTTCAACGAAAATACATGTTTTGAGGTCACCTCAGTCGAAATAACCAAGTGCCGCAAAATGTTCTGTGTGTCTGTGTGTGCATATCGATCAGAGGAACCAAATCGTATTTCAACGATTTTTTTTTTATTTATTTATTGTTTCATGAATTTTCGTAATCTTTCAAAATACCACTCCAACATCCACAAAAAAGTGCATACTTCTTGAGTTATTGAGAAATCTAATTTTACCAACCTTATTTTTTTCCAGTTTCTTTTCTGTGTAGTTTGATATATAGATAAATTTAAAGGGCTTCGAGGAGAAGACTTTGACTAAATTTCATTGAAATCGGCACATTCGTTTTGGCGCTACAGTCTATACCAACACAGGTTTTTCGGTCGCTATCTTGGAAGGAATGGGCGGGTAGTAATGTCGAGGTAAGAGTATCATCCTCGGGTGACCTATGACTTTGATTCCGAATCTAAAAAGAATAGGTCCAGTAGTCAGGGCGGACGGACGGATTTTTTTCTATTCGATTTTCGGATTTCCGTATCTTGAAACGTAAAATATCAAATGCTGACGGAAGGTTAACTTTTCTTATTTTAAATTACTTGGTTATAGTAAGAAATGAACAGACAGTTTCTGTCTGAGAAGTTAAGCATAAGTTCAAGTTTCGATCTGTAGAATTTGTTTTAATGAAATTTACAACTGTATTAAAAAATATGTACATCTAGTAAATGTGATATACAGAAATATAATGGCATAGAAAGAATTGTAGAGAACTACCGGTAGATAGTACTGTAATAAAATGTTTAAATTAGAAGTTGCCAGGACATGTTCTTTTCAGACGCCTCGTAGGATCATCAGAAATCGAACAGGAATCAAGGTTAGAAACAAGAGGATTCGGACGGTTCTGAAGATTATTATGGAAGGATAGGTACTTGCATTGTGCCAAATCGGAAATCTATGGAATTTTAAGGTCGTTATGGATTGTTTTATTTGTGAAAAAATAAGCAGCATTGAGAATTTTACGAAGGATTTTGGATTGTAAGGATTGGATACGAGAGGAATTTGATGGTTTTGTAGAGCCCCTAAGCTTAACTTCGTAAGTCTAAATGGCCTTATTACAATCATATATATGAATATTTTATAATTAATTGCAACCTTAGAGCGTTAGTGTAGTAAGTCTTGGAGTAGGCGGAAACGTCGAGCAGTTCCTTGTCGTTTCAGTCTTGTATGAGGATTCCAAGTGAGACGTTTTTCCTGGTAGAGACCTAGGTATCCGATTTGTTCAACAGAGATATTATTCAAAGGTAAGTTCTGTAAGTAATGAAATTGATATAATAAATGATGGAATTAAGTCTTTAATCAATTTTCGAGAAGAATCACTGCTAGTCATCCTAATGTCTATGAAAAGCGTATTTAGACTTATAAAAGATGTGTGGCAATAAACTTATATAACTCCTATGAGTTCATCGTTACTGATATTTTCCCTATTTTTCACGTAGTCCTTCCTTTAAGGTCTAGAGGTCACTAAGATTGAGCGTTTGTTTAAAAGAAGTTGGTAAACTCTCATTTTTTCCTAAGCACATTAAAGCTCGGCGAAAAATAATTTAAATAATACAATTAATTGATAACAAAACCCCTGCGAGAGAACGAAAACCTTTTCTACGGAAGGTTAGGTATCTGGATTGGGCCAAATCCGAAATTATTTTATATTTAACAAAGTAAGGAGCATCGAGGAGTTTACGAAGGGTTTCGGTAACTTAGCAGAGCTTCGTAGCTCAACTCCGTTGGTCTAAAGAGCCCTTATTATAGTCATGTATATAAGTCTTTTGTAATTAAGTGGAAGCTTAGAGAACTTGTTTATTATGTGCTGAAGTACTTGGAATTTCACGCAATTTCTTATCGTTTCAGTCTGGTATGAGGACTCCAATTAGATATTTGTCCAGGTGGAGACCAGGTATCGGATTTGTTTAGCATGGATAAGTTGGGTATTGTTAAATGATATTAATTCTAGTTTTTATATTTTGAAACAGAAGGTGAGAGATAAGTAGTTTCGCAACAGAAATCTTAGATTTAGACTGTAGTCTAACGTATAGAATGGTATGTCCACTATAGAAGGGTCCATAGAAGCTCTTTATACAGAGCAGCGATGGCATTGGATGGTATACAGGAGGTGACTGACAATATGATCCGACATCAGTATTCCCTAATCACAATACTAAGCGTATTCTTTCGCTATTAATATGCCCATCGTATAAATAAAACATGGAGATAAATATTTAAAAGCTTTCCGTTCACTCGCAGAGGTTTTGTTAACAATGAATTGTATTATTTAAATTATTTCTCGCCGAGCTTTAATGTCCTTAGGAAAAAAATGAGAGTCTTCTTTTAAACAAACTCAAGACCTGAAAGAAAGAGCGACGTAATAAACGGGAAAAATACCAATAATACAGAATTTGTAGGTATTATATAAGTTTATTGCCACAATATTTTATCAGTCTAAATACGTTTTTCATAGATATTAAGAGGACTAACAGTGATTTTTTACGAAAATTGATAAAGTATTAATTTCATCACTTATTATATCAATTTCATTACTTACAGAACTTATCTTTTAATAATACCCCTGTAGAACAAATCCGATACCTAGGACTCCACCTGGACAAACATCTCACTTGGAATCCTCATACAAGACTGAAACGACAAGAAACTGCTCGACGTTTCCGCTTACTCCAAGAGTTACTAGACGAACACTATAAGTTTGCAATTAATTATAAAATATTCATATTTATGATTGTAATAAGGCCTATTTAGACTTACGGAGTTGAGCTTTGGGCTCTACAGAACCATGAAATTCGTCTCGTATCCAATCCTTACAATCCAAAATGCTTCGCAAAATCATCAATGCCTTAAAATCCTCTCGTTTAATTGACTTCCTCTTCGATTTCTTATGACCATCCGAGGCGCCTGAAAAGAACATGTCCTCGTGATCTCCAAATTTAAAGATTTTATAAGACTGCTACCAATGTGTGGTTTCTTGACAATCCTTTTCATTTTATTGTATCTTTCTGTAGATATTTACTAGATGAATAATAAATTATACATTTGTAAATTTCATGAGTAAATAAAATATAATAAAAAAATCGTCTAAATTATCGCCTATAAGTATTGCGTATATCTACAGTTCCTCCTATTAAACATGAAAGGTTGAAATTTTGTATCTACATAATCTATAAATTTATCCGATCTATGAATCTTTCTACATAAACGCTCTAAACTTACAATTAATTATAAAAGACATATATATGATTGTAATAAAGCCAAGCCTATTTAGACTTACGGAGTTGCTTAAAAAGGCCGAAATTTGGTGGTTTGTCGATTATGATAATATGAAGCTATTAACGAAGTTTTATGTAAAATCGTAAGCCAAACGGATGCTAATAATTTGATAAAAAGAGGTTTGTCCCACGGACTAAAATATTTATTTTTAACAATTCGTTATGAAAAAAAAACTAAGGCGTGTGCTTTAGACCACACTGAAATGAAATATCAACAAGGAAGATTAATAATATGAAATTTAAATTATTAACAATAGCTCATTATAAAGAAGATGAAATGATGAACATTTCCCTCATTTACAGTATCCAGGTCCGATTTTTAGTTCCTAAGTTATTTTAATAATTTAATTTAAACCTATATGGACATACGCCTCACAAATTTACAGTTCTGTAAAAAAAGATGCAATTACAAAAAGTACAATCATTTCAATCCAAAATTTTAAGACTAAGAACATCAGCTCCTTGGTACGTAAACAACAAAACCTTACAGGTCGACTCTACTCCCGATTTCACATTAAACTACTTGGACATCGCAACGGGCTTATTAACGACTTGACCACAGCTGAAATGCCATCAGGAGACTACTGAAGAGGAGCTGGATGAGAGATCTTTCCTGAAGTAAGAAAGTAAACCAAGACCAGGAAGAGGTGCTGCTGGGTAATATTCTTCCTCGTGGCTAAAATGCCAATCTCCTTTACTTTAACATCACATCTGCTTATTGTCGAGACTATGACAGGTTTGTATAAAAATATTAAGAGAAAAAAAATTAGTTAATAATAATTAAATTCTTCCATAAAAATCTTTATCATTTGTTTTTGACACTATTTTTTCCTTTTTCGCCTCTCTAACACGGCATCGTGTTAAGAAACAATTTTAAATATTAGCTCATTACAGTAAGAATGAAATTCTGAACATTTTAATCCATTTGCAAAAACACATCAATTAGTCGACACCAGCCGACTTTAGCTGAGAGTTGCACATCGGAGATCTGACGGCTCAATCTACTTAACTCTTTTTTTTTTTGTTTATGATATTTACAACTGTATTAAGAAAAAAATACATTAAATAAATGTGATAACAGAAAATAATAACATGGAAAATATTTGTTAATTAAATCCTTTAAAAAAAATTGCAAAACGCGCCTAAAGAAGATTTTATTTAAAAAAATTTTCTTAACCGTAGAGTCGTGTGGAAGAACGACTATTTAGACATAACTGAATGTTTAAAGTAGAATTAAATTCTTCGTTAAAAAAAGAATCGCCCATCTACGTTTTGGTATTGTCCTAGATATCTGTAGTGTCCTGATGCAACCTGATGATAGAGCTCATAGACCCTAGCAACAGATCCACACTAACAAGAGGACGGATTTAGAAGCTACCTCCCAAGTTGTCAGGAATCCTCCTCTTTGCCAAGTATTCAAAGCAGAGGACTTTCAAACGTGACGGTTCGATTTCAAGCTGGACGAGCCAGGCTTTGTGATGAGTAGCGTACTCCGAGGTCTCCAGGCATTGCTACAGTATATCGCAAAGAGTTCAGCACGAGAGAAGAGAGCTTTTCGATGTTGATACAAAAAAATAAAAAAAATAAAAAAAAACCCTGCAAATTATTTCACAATGGTTTATTATTTCCAAACAATTATACATCTAAAGTAACATTACCATTCTAATTACAAAGAAAAATAAATAAAAGGTGATTCCAATTATTGGACCAAATTTTTTTTTAATCATTGGTAATATGCTAAAAAAATAGCATTACTTCAGCAACACATTCAAAATTTAAAAACCAAACAATCGATATAACATTTGGAGTAGAACATATAAAAAAAAGCTCCTAATTGTCCGATTTTAATGAATTTTTTTTTTTTTTAGGAAATTTAAATACCTTTGAACCATTTTATCACAATATCAACAAAAAAGTGTATACTTTTTGAGTTATTTAATTTTACCATCCCTCGTAACTTTTTTTCCAGCTTCTTTTCGTTGAAGAATGTTATATAGATAAATTAAAAGGGCGTAGAGAAACTGACTTTAGCGAAGTTTCATTGAAATCGGTACATTCGTTTAGGCGCTACAGTCTATAGCAACGCAGGTTTTCGGCCACAATTTTGAAAGTAAAAGGCAGAGAGTAATCTCGATGAAGGAGGATCATTCTCGGGTGACCTCTGATTTTATATCAAAATTTGAAAAAAATCGGTCCAGTAGTTTCGGAGAAAATGCGCGGACGGCGGACGGACAAAAAAAATTGTATTCGTTTATCGAATTCTACGCGTCCTGAAAGGTGAAACCTCAAATTTTGAGAGGGGGTTAAGTTTTTGAATTTTTTGGTCGATCACAATTGTTGATTATTGAAAATAATAAACCAAAAAAGGTGTGTGCTTTAGACAACACAATAGAAGTGAAATCACCAACAAGACGAGATTAATAATATGAAATATAAATTATAAATAATAGCTAATTATAAAAAAGATGAAATGCTGAACCATTCCCTCGCTTACAGTATGCAGGTCCGATTTTTAGTTTCGGAGATATTTTAATCCAAATCTTCTGTAAAACTCGTTATCATTTCGTTTTCGACACTATTTTTCTCTTATCGCCTCTCTAACATGCGTTAAGATATTATTTGAATAATAGCAAATTACAGAGAGAATTAAATGCTTAATAATTCACTTTCTTACAGTATGCAGGTCCGAGTTTTGGTTCTGAGATATTTTAATCCATATCTTCAATAAAACTCGTTATATTTTAGTTTTTAATACTTTTTTTCCCTTTTTGGCTCTCTAACAGAGTGTCGCGTTAAGATACAATTTTGAATGATACCTCATTACAAAGAGGATCAAAAGATGAACATTTCCATTATTAACAGTCTCCGGGTCAGATTTTTAGTTTTTGAGGTATTTTAATCCATATGCAAAAACACTTCAATTAGTTGATTCCAGCCGACTTTACCCGAGCGCTACACATCGGAGATCTGACGGCTCAATCTAATTCACTCTCCACAAAAACAGCCCATTTTGAAGGCCAACTTTTTTTCTCGATTTTGTGCTAAAATTATCTTACGATTCAGGTGGAAAGCAGATGGATATTTACGAGTTTTTAATACCTAATTGAATATACAAAGTTTGCCTCTCTCCAAATTGAAAACACCTCAATTGCGAGAATGTTCATAAATAAAATATTTGTAGGTTACGATTTGATAAAAAGTGGTCTATACCACGGGCTGTAGCGATATGAGAGAAGAGAACTCATATTTATGATGTTTTGAATAGATCTCAATATTTAAAACATTAGAGATGGATAAGTAGTCGACTGATCAATTACTAGCGTGAAACGAAATTTTCAGGAATTTCAGTCTAGATATTTTATTGGGTCAGCCGACGTTTCGACTCAAACGAGTTGGTCTTCCTCAGGTCTATCGTTTGGAAGTCGAGTCAAGTTGGAAATTCTTCTAATCTTCGGAAGGGCTAAAAAAATAGGCTTGAAGATAACCCACATGTTTAGATAGAATTGTTGGCTAACCCAATAAAAATATCTAGACTGAAATCCCTGACGATTTCGTTTCATCCGACAATTGATCAGTCGACTTCTTACTCACCTCCAGGATATTATGGTCTCCCATGTGGTATCAGGCGACAAGAGGAAGTACCAGAGGCCATTGGCTGCAGAGGACTGACCCTGAGCAAGATATACAAGAGGGTGAGGTATAAGAGGGACGTTATGCAGGTTGGCCCTCGCTGAGGAGGGCAGACAAATCGATCTCGTCCCGCATTCATTAATCTTCTCCACCTCCGGGCTCCGGTCAAACAGTTCTCTTCTCTTTAGCTTCCGCCTCTTCTACTCAGGGTATCTCACTTTGTAATGGCTAAACTCTGGAGGGTGGTTTTAGGGTCAGGCTTTTGGTTTAATAGAAAGCGATAGCTAACACAATATTTAATGCAAGTAATAACCAATTACTTTATAGTAAACTCAACAAATTTTTCCTCAAACTAAAGGGGAATTTGTCATTGGTAAAACTATTTAAAGAGAATTTTTGAACGGGTAAAAAATGATAAGTCTTGTTTTTAAAAAAAATCATGAATTATTCTCGATTTTTTTTATATCATATTCTAGCTATACATAGATATTCAACTTTTAGCAAAACTGTATTATTTAGTAGACTTTAATTTCATATTACAGTTAGCAAAATGAACTCCTCAACATGAACTCAAGTTATACTCCAGTTTGAAGAACAATGAGTAGGAAGGCTTTAAGTTTTATCGGGAAGCTGGAATCACCCAAAAGGAGTGCTTTTGTGATAAAGGACACCTAATGAAGCTTCTAGAAATAAATGGTGCTTATGATAGGTGGAGGTGTTATGCACGTTCGTGTAGAAATGAGAAGGAAATACTCTCCAATACATGGTTAGAGCATGCACGATTACTATTAACCACTTCTATGAAGTACTGTGCAAAAGAATTGGGTATGACAAAATATACTATAACGAAGTGGACAACGTATTGAACAATCCAATCAAACTTGGATGACCTGGAACAACTGTCGAGAATGATGAGTCGCGCTTTTCCAAGCGAAAGTACAGTGTTGGGAGGATATTTCACCCAACAATGGGTGGCATATGTCACGAGATGAAGGAGTACTTTCTGTACGTTGTTTCAGACAGGACTTAAGAAACTCTCTTGGAATGCATTAAAGAAACAATTCTATTTTACCGCTAATGACCCGCTCGGGTAGATGCAGAATGTAACAATAAATAAATAAATAAATAAAATAAATTTCATATTAATTAAGTTTATAGAGGGTTGATAGCAAACAAAATTGAATTCATCTCAAGTTTTATTTAAAAAAAGAAGTGATTTGATATACTGTCGCCTCAAAGTACCCGTGTTTTCAGCAAAAATTACTATAATAAATAACTGAAAAGCTTTAATTTCTCTTTTTTTTTCTCATTATCTGAGATGTTTTATAGTAAAGATAAATTCAAAAATACATATTTTATTAAGTAAAAAAAAAGAAAGTTAAATTCAATGATTTTCGAATATTTATTATTATAAATATTCGAAAATCATTGAATTTAAAAATACAGATCTGTTTCTATAATAGAGATATTACTAAAGGAGACACTTTTATTATTACTTTATATTTAAAGTAATAATAAAAGTGTCTCCTTTATTAATATCTCTATTATAGAAACAAATCTGTATTTTTAAATGGCCAACTAGATGTTTTCAATCCTAATATTTTTATTTATAATTGAAAAAACATAAATAAGAAAAACACAACAATGGTTGTTTTGATTTACCTGTTTTTGTTATATTGAATTTTTACAGTTAGTAACTCTAATTTTAAATTTATCTTCAGTAATATGTTACTTTGTTTGAATGTTAATTATTTTAATATTTTTATTTTATAATTGCTCATATTTCTTCTGTTACATTGCTTACAGTCTAGGCAATTTTAAATCACTCATGTTAATTAAAATAGTTAATAGTTAATCATTGTTAAAATTAATGTTCTTTTTAGATGTTATAAAATGATTTAGTTAGTAACATTTCGAAATTGTATAAGATCATTAAGCATTTGTACGTTTGTAAATATCATGCCTAACTGGAGCACTTATGTGTACCTGTCAGTTGTACATTTAAACTGTGTTAAAAGCAATATTTTTATTTGGTGTTTTATTCGTAATGTATAATTAACTTTTGTAACAAATTGATTTCTCTAGATGTGCTTATTTTTTTATAACAATAGTATGTTACTTGTATCGAATCATAAATAACCGTAGCAAACTAATTACTGTATATTTTTCTATGAATAATAAATCACACAATGAACATCGTTATTCTGCTTGAAAAACTAAGATTTATTTTTTTTTAAAGCTTATGTTTATTTATTTACATCAATTTTCATGTGCTGGAGAAATGAGGTAAGAGAGAGGGTTTTCGGTGTGTAGGTACATAATTTAACCACTGTAATAAAAAAGTAGGTATCTAATAGTTGGGTAAATTGGAAATTTCCTGTGAATTTGGAATAAGCCAACATTGTTTCTAAACTTTAATGTCTTCCTGCAATTTACATAAACTGTCTATAAGAATTAGGAACATTTCGTTGGTCACTTATAAATACTGATCAATTACTATAATAGAGATCTTATAGAAATACTCAGTGTCATGATTATGATTTTTCGATTATTGAACAAAATATATAGAGATAGCAGTTCAAATTTCAATTGGCATTTCAAATCGGCATTAAAATTTGCTAATATTTTGCCACTAAGAAAGTATTGAATCGATCCGAACAAATATAAATCCGATGTGATGAAGGAGGGGGGAGAGTAAAGGTGAGTATGGGAGGAAATACCAATCCAACCTCATTAATTTTTTACAGGGTTCGTCTTACCCAGGGTGATCTTACATATTCGCTGGCTAGTTTTCAATTAAATATTGATTTACACGATCCAATTGTTCACAATAAAGATCAAAATGAGCAATAATACTCCACCAAACTACTAATAAGCCTTTTTTGGGAAAGAGCCTTAGCATTTCTTCGTGGCAATTCTTTTAGAGAGAGCCACTGCATTTTGCTTTGTGGATTATCATACAGTTCCCATTTTTCATCTCCGGTGATGAAGCGACCAAAAAATGCTGCAAATGTGGTTTCTCAACTGCTGCAAATGTTCTTGGATGATCGAGGTCGGTTAAGACTGTTTGACAATTTCTCGATTGTCTGACACGGATTTGCTTCAACTTCCGTCCTTAATATGTCATTGTCTAACGTTCCTGTTTTTCAGGATAGATACAAGTCGAAAAGATCAAATTTGAACTGATCACATTTGGCATCTGAACGTCTAAAGAATTTGGATAAACATCCCAAATGTTTTTGGTAGCAACTGTTGCGTTACTAAACTTGCGAAACTAAAAAAGCATGCAATGTCGTATGTGTACCCCTTTGGCTGGCCGTAATCAAAAATTGCACAAAAAAATATTTTAAATTTAATTATTTGCTACTAAAGAAGTCATTATAATCTAACAATATCTTTGCCATAGAAGTACACAATGAGATGCCAAATGATAATCAAATAGTGACATGCTCAGAAACTACATAAGTTCCCTTAATATTATTAAAAGTTATTACCGCCCAGATTGAAGTCTTAAATTATATAATGTAGAGCTGAATTATATAAAACTAATTTTTGGAACACAACAATGACATTAATTAGCCGTAAATCTACAATTGAACTTGAATCGTTCAAAATACAAAGGTTTATCAGCTGTGAGTGGGATTCAATGAGTTAGATAAGTGTTGGCAAGGTAAACATTTTTATTAAAAAATGATTGATGGCATTTTATCAAAGGGCTCCACGCTACATAACAATATTGAATATTTCTCGGCTTATGTATGAAGTAGAAGTATTAAAAGAAACCAAAAATTTCATTTTTAAAATACAAAAATGTATTAAAAGCCTAGGGTAAGCGCACCAGTGATCAATATAGCTTAGGGAATGTTTGTCTTTTTTGGCTTATGTTGCCGTAATTATTATAGTTATAAACTTCTCTGTTGGGCATTTAGAATTTCTAGGATCTCCTTTTTCTATTTACTACATTAAAATTGAAAAAATATTAAGTTATGCAATTATAATCTCCATTAAAAAAAATAAAACACTTTTTTGCATTAGTGGTGGGCACTCCGAAATTTAATTGTTCTAGTAATGGACATGGGGTTGGTACCAGTAATAGACATACCTCAGAAAAATTTTAAAACCTTTATTTAACTATAAAGATAAAATAACATAAATGTTCAACTTACTCTTAGCAATACTATTTGTAGGAAGGTATGAAACACACTGATCTCAAGAGCACTATAAAAACAACAATTGCTAAATATAAACTGAAAATTTATCAAAGAAAATTAGTACGATTTATTTGATAAACTAAAGCAATGTTAAACCGGCTTATGATAGATCAGTGTAAAAATTTCAATACCTTCTAATATTGCTGATTAAAAATTTTTTGTCAAACAATAATTTCTGTTAAAAGTAGCGGAAACAGTGAAGCTTGTGTGATGCGGGCAACAGATTTTCTTACTTATCTCTCGTTCACCCCTTTCTGACACCAAGATACGAACCCGTAATCTTACATTAAAAATTGAATAGTTTCTTAGTCTTCGTTAATACTTTTCCAAAATAAACGATTTTTATATATATTTTTTAGGGAATTTCATTACCTTTCATAAAAACAGGCTAAACGGTTTGGGAAACGTAAGGGGGCTCTGAAACATATGGAAAACCGCATATCGGAAATTTTACCCGATCGCAGTACTTTTCTTATCTAGTATAGGTAGAAAAGTAAAAAGTTAGGATTAATACAAAATTTCATTTGCAGGTAACTCAAAAAGTTTTGGTTTTTGATTACTGGAAAACCGTATATCAATAAAAAGCAATCGTGATCTATATTTTCCAAAAAAAAAAATGAATAAAAAAATATTAAGCAGACCGATATTAATAAACACCTTTTATTTACTTATCTCGATGTCTTAAGAAAAGAAGTCTGACATTTTACAAATGTTCTGTTAATAACTATTTAGAAATAATAAACCATTTTGAAATATTTTTTGTGATTTTTTTTTTCTATTAATGTGCACCATGCAATTTTATGTGTTCTGTCCATTAATAAACCGAGAAAATTTATTATTTTAGACTAAGGAATGTAATGGTTTGTATGAGACCTGCGCTTTATAAAGATCATCGGACTTACTTGGTTTTATTGTTAATTTCATTTTTTCCGGTCAAAAGTATTTTGTAATTCCTTGGGCATTATTGTTATTTTTAAATAAATAAATACAATTCATTTATTTTTTTTTTCCAAGTACAGAAAACTAAATCACATATATCCCGACTTATATATAATAAAGCTAACCTTTACCTAAGAGCTCACCTGCACCTGAGTTGGGTAGAGATCGTTGAACACCTGTTGGTAATTACCTACGAATTAATTGTTAGCTCAATTAGAAAGTAGGAAGACGTCCGCTGCTCCTTCCAGCCACTGGATATAGTTTATCTCTGAGCCGGCTGGAGTTATCTGGAGGAAGTTATATACAATCCAAGTTATATAATGTTATATATTAATATAATAGTCGTATATTATCATTCTATATTATTGTAATTATGTGTTGGTCCAGACAATTTGTTTCGTAACAGTGCCTAATTATAATGGAATTAGGTTAAGACATAAATGGAGCATTGTAAAGAGGGACCAGACACATTTGAAAACTTAGTTGAATTAATCTGTAACCTTTATTATTTTGTTGTTTTTATTTTATTATTTTTATTTTATATTTTCACCCACATCTGTCATAAGTAATGACAATTAGCTGGTCTGCTGTCGGCAAGAATACAGTAGCTTGATCGGCGTGAGAGAGAGAGGAGTGCCCAGCGGCATCCCTTCCTCTCTAGATTCTAATATATTTTTATGAGAAGGACTTGATCGGGGAGGGGGAGGGGGTCAAATTAATACTAAATTAAATAAGTAGAATCATTTAATTTTTGCCGACGTTAACGACTGCCTCCCGCAGTGCTACATCCTACGCCCTGATGAAGACCTACAAAGTCGGTCGAAACGTCGGCAAAATTGAAATAATTCTACTTATTTAATTTAGTATTAATTTGACCGCAACGCCCCCCCCCCCCCGATCAACTCCTTCTCATATTATATCAACGGTCAACCATCTCTACATCATTAATATATTTTTAAGCCAGTAAATCCCTCATCTAGCTTCTTTTGTGCTCCTAAGCATGTTTTCGGGCATGTTAAATATAGCCATAATTTGGGTGTGTAAGTGTGTTAGTACAATAGAAACATTTTATTGGCTCAATATCGTAGCCATGGAGTCTGACCCATTTAGTGTTAGTAGGGATTAGTTTTATAAGTAGAAGAAAATAAGTACAGTATAAGAATACAAAAACAAAAATATTTTTATATAACAAACATCATAAATATTTCTGTTCTCCAAATATTTTTGCTATGATATATCATAAATGAGATATCATAAATGAATAAAAATACATGTATACTAAAGAAAATTTACTATGCATAAAACAACCAAGCAAAGCAAATAGTAGAGATCTTAAGATTACTACGCACATGTAGAATCGTACAATTAATAATAATAATATTTAAAAGGCACCCAAATTGTAAATAAATACACGTACGCCCACGGACATATGAACACATGCCTGACTGACCTAAAGCTGAGGATTTGTACTTGTATTGATAGAGTCACAAACACTTATAATAAAATAAAATATTTTGTTCAACTGGTCAAGATTTTTTATATCTAACACACACTCCAGTGATAAATCATCTGTTGCAGCCTGTATATGTGTACGTTGGTATTTCCTTCTATGTGTCTACAGAAACAAACACTCCAGCATCAAGTGCTTTAAACCGTTATTGATAAGTTGGCCGCACCACTTGCAGACTTCGTTTGTATTTATGACGTATGTAATCTTCCCATGGAGCAATTATAGATGGTCACTACACGATACTCTTAAACGACTTACTGTTCGTAACTTTCTTAGAGGTATCATAAATTTTAAATAATTTTCGGGTTTTGAGCAATTGTAACCACAAATACGTCGATACATAGAGCTGTAATTTGAATTGTAGCCACGTTCAATATCTTTGGAGTATAAATTGTTGGATATAGTTGTTAAAAGAGCATTTTTGTTTCTTACTAGTATTCCTAGATCAGAAAAACGATTAAAATATTCTTCAATGAAATTAGACCTATATATGTTAGTATGTCAATGTAAATTATCGTGAAATCTGTTGTAGTGTGTCCGTTAACTGTTGACATTTGATACTTTATGTAAAGTAATGTTTGTGAAGTGCCATGGAGCTTTATTTATAGTCCTGAAAGTTTTTGTTTGGAAACTGTTGTTTTCGTATGTGGGTCGTTTTGGCTGTTTCGTAAATTAGTGAAATGTAGGTCCTTACGGGCTTAATTAGGTAAATGTAAGTGTTCAGTTTTTGTTGTAGGTTTAATTTTGAGCGTCTTGAGAGAAGTCTGAGTTTTTAAGTTTCACTTTCTTTTTTTTTTTTGTTTTTCATATGTGGACGCCATATCATTCTTCTGTCAAATTTTAGCCCAAAATATTGTGTTTTATCTGTTTGAGGAATTTCCGCATTGGCAAGGTAAGTAGCAGGGCATGTTTCATATCGAGAAGTGAAAGTCATGTGTTGTGTCTTGGTTGAGTTTTTAAAATAATTTAGTGCTCACTCTGTGATCCTGTCCGGTTAGTAAACCACGTACTCTCTAGATATCTCGAATGAGAGAGAACCAAACGATCACTACTGTCGCCTATAACAGCCAAAGCCTCCTGAAGAAGACTCATGACTTAAAAAGTAGAAGTCAACAGGTGTAGAAGGAAAAAAAAATCAGAAATGATAGAGACTGCAGCACCTACACGAATGCTCCGATTTCAATGAAACTTGGCTAAAGTCTTTTCTCTAAATCTAATTTACCTCCTTGGGGATGATTGGACCTGCCTCACGGTCACGGTGGATCACGGTTCTGACAGAGAGGTACCTGGAACCTACCCTGGGAGGGTTAGTCCTTCCAAAGTCCCGGTTCTCTCGTTTGTTCACTGACCCAGTCCAGGGGTTGGTTAGCACCACCTGCGGTGGTATAGTAACCGAGACTGAGTTACTCGACTTCTGCAGAACCTACCACGAGCAGGTGAGAGTGGAGTTGGGATGAGAGACTAATTAGCATCTTCTGACGATGTAGAGCGGACCTTACACGATCATTCGTGAATATAAGTCACAAGAATGACAAAGATTGCTCGAGATCGCTTTGATTATGATGACCCCTACAAGTCCAATCATTCCTGACCATTTTAGCTCAGTTGACATTGAAATAATAGACCGCACGGATCTGGTGGATTGTCCGCTTATAATACTGTGTTTAATTTAAAAAGCTTATTTGGACATTGTCATTTATAGTATTGGGCATCAAGAGAAAAATGGAGTTATAATAATTACTTCATAGTGTCTAATAATCGTTTAAGCCAAAGTTAGAGAAATATAAGTCAACTCCTTACAAAAATTTTGGAAAAGTATAGCGAAAATAATATATTTGTTGAGAAAAATGGGAAAAGAACTTACAAATATACACAACAGTTTAAGATTATTTTTTTCTTTAAGTAAATTGTGAAGTTTACACTTCTTTTTTTTTAATTTGTTGCCCAATTGACTATTTAAAAAAATAGTAGAAGATGGTTTATAAAATATAAACCGGGGATATGAAAAACTAATTAACTATTTACTTTTAATGAAAATCAGACATTTATAATGGTTGTGAGACCTAGATAAACTAACCTATCCAGTAGTATAGTTAGTCTCCCCACTACTTTTACCTCAGTCTCTCCTCCACTTGTCGTAAATGATTCTTTGATTTTCGGAAATCTGCCTGACACGTCCATCAGTACTCAATCACTACTTAACAAGATCATTCGGAACGTCAGTAGTAGTGGAATGTAATTCCGAATGACCGTGTAGGGTCCCCTTAAGACGCATCACTCCCGTTTACGCCCTAGCTGACAGAGTTAGCTGAAAATCCTGTTGGATTAATCTAACTCAATGCTTAAAGGCACAAGAAGAAAGTCAAAGAGGAAGAAGAGAAAGACCAAGTCTTCTGATTCGAAGTCGTTTAATATGTGTGAAATGTCAGACTTCTTGCCTTACGACATCGGAGAAAGTAAATAATAGCTGTTTATTAATATTGGCTTGCTTTAATTCTTTTACATTATTCGTAAACCGAAACATATTTTTTGAGTTATTCGCAAATGAAATTTCATCGTTTTTTTGCTTCTTTTTGGGAAAAAGGTGTCAATAGATAAATTTAAAGGGCTTTTAGAAGATGTTGAGGAACTTTTATTAAAACCGTTCAAGTTGTTTCGGCGCTATAGTACACATGTTATTCGTCCTCCATTTTGAAAGAAAAGGTCGGATAATAATATCGAGTTGCGAGGATGATCCTCTGGTGACCTCTGACTTTGATATCAAATCTAAAAACAATCGCCTCAAAAATCTTGGAGAAAAGCCGTGGACGATGGACTTACGGATTTTATTGGTTTTTCGGGTTCTACTTATCATGATTCGTAAAATCTCAAATATTGAGGAGGTTAAAATTTTTTTTCTCGATCAATTACAAAGGTTCATTAATGAAAATAATTAACAAAACAATGTGAGCTATTGTAAATCTTATGTATTATTATTAGTATCACGTATTGATGCTGCCATCTCAAATCTCATTCTTCAATCTGGTCACATCAAACTGTTATTATTATTAAATAAACTCAACATAAAAAAAAAAAAAAAGATGTGTATTTTAGACTACACGATAGTATAGTGAAAACATCAACAAGACTAGATTAATAATATGAATTATAAATAATAGCTCCTTATAAAGAGGATGAAATGCTGAACATTTTCATCGCTAACAGAATGCTGATCCGATTTTTAGTTTTTGAGATACTTTAATCAATATCTTCCATAAAACTCGTTATCATTTGGTTTTCGACACTATTTTTTCCTTTTCGTTTATCTAACACGGCATCGCGTTAAAATGTAATTTTGAATAACAGCTCATTACATAGAGGATGGAATGATGAACAGTTCCCTCACTCATAGTATGCAGGTCCGATTTTTAGTTTCTGAGATATTTTAAGCCATATGTAAAAACATTTCAATTAGTCGACTATAGCCGACTTTACCCGAGCGTTAACACTTCGGAAATCTGACGGGTCAATATAATTCACTCTCTACGAAAAGTGCAAAACGCACCTTAAGAAGTTTTCGCTTCAATAAAAAGAAAATAAAAAAGACACTTTTGTATAAAAAATAAAAAAACTAAGTAAACTTCAATGAAGTTTGGGAAATAAAATACTGATATAAATAATTTAATAACTTTTCAAACATAGAAGAACATCCTCTTAGTTCAGGCTCATTTTTAAAATTATTTATTCGTTACATGAAGCTAGTGTTCGGTCTTGCAAACTCAGTCTTGGTAATGCGCAAGAGTCTCGCAACAGTCTTACACTTACTTATTAGCTTATTACTATAGAGATATTACTGTAATTTTTTAGATAGGAGAAACCTAACTAAGCCCGAATGAAAAATTAGAGGAGTTAAATGCAAAAATATTTCGGTTATACCAATTATTAACATATAGTATCTAAGATTGTCAAGTATTAGTAACTATTTTTCCTTAATTTTTATCTAAAAAATGTATTTTTTTTACCAGTCATGGTCTTGGTCTTGCAACAGTTAGGTGGCCTTGTTATTGGTCTTGCAAAGTGCACTTCTCTAATGACTTCTCTGATTGGTTATCAGGAAAATTAGTCTAATTATTCAATTCGTGTTATTTTTAATGAACATATTTAATAAATTAGAAATAATAATTATTTGAAGCATTACTTACTATTAAGGAGAGATAAAGAAAAACTTGAGACTTAATTAAAACGATATTCTTCTATATTTCAAGAACATTCTACAGTCTATCTATTATTCATATGGCACTTTTTTTTCATACCTTGCAATTGCAAATCTACTTAAATTGAAAACGCAATAATATGTTTTTTTTTTATATTGATGAACTAGAAAGTAATTGAATTTAATGAACTATAAAACCAACACCTTCTGACAAATTTAAGATTTCAAAGCATTCCACACAAATTTTGATAATATATATATATATATATATATATATATATATATATATATATATATATTTTTTTTTCATAATATATTATTATAAAATATTATTTTATTTTAATTAAATTTATATCTGTTCATTTTAAAATTATTTCCAACTGTACTAAAATAATAGCTCAGTAGGAGAACACTTGTAATGACAATATCATAGAATAATTTACAATGAATAATAAAAAATTGATAATACAAAGAAAACGTTCGCTTTTAGTGAAGGTTGTTTGAAATATCTTTAAATAAATCTAATACAGAGTACAATAAGTGATGTTCCGCATCAACTACAGCAAGACGCCAACTAAAAATAGATTTCAATGTCAAATGCAGATTAAGTTGATCAGCTGATCATGAAACAGCTGTTATACTGTACAGCCTACGTGGACAATTATATACCAATCCTTAATTATATAAAACATTGTTTCTCTTATTAAAATTAATAATACTTAAAAATGGTAAGATAATTCTAAATTCTACAATTTCTGGGTTCTTTATTATGACAGTTTTCAATCTTTAATTATGAAGTCTGAAAACAGACATAATTTTTTTATCAAAATAAAATTTGAATATAACCATACATAACTAAAAAAGTAATCAATTTCTCATTCAAAAACTTTTAAATATCTGGTGTGGTGTACTGCACAGCTTTTATTATCGCCCACGTTTTATTAGAAATGAATTTTAAATATATTAAGTAACTTTAGGTAATTTTAAGTAATTAAGTAACTCTAGAGATATTTTATAGTTAAGAAATGTTAGTAATTAATTTATCATAGTATATCCAAGGCCACTAACAAAAAAAGCTTTGTAATATTTTTTTTTTAAATTTATTTATTCAGTAATATAACATTCTGTAACTTGGACAATAATTATAGTGAGATGGGAATCCATTCACACCATATATACAGAAATCAAAAAAATAAATAATAGCATAATAACAACTGAATAATGATCAAAAAGTGTATACAATAATTAAAATTAAAATAACTTAAAGATAAGTTAATTAAAAAACATTAAACACAAACATACATATATATAATACTTACAATCAGGCGAGGGAACACCAAACCAGAATTGTCCCTCCCTACTAAAATTCCAAAAGCAGGACTCCAGGAGATCCCTGTGCTACTATCTCTCACTTTATTGAATTAAAAAAATATCAATCAATCAATCTCACTGGTGCTAAAACTAGTGGAAACTGATAAAGAGTGCTTTAGCCACATACATTCATGTCTTAAGTGGAGAATCTGGCCATTGGCAGAACTCCAATATATATATTACAAAAGATCTCGGGGTAACTGTCATTTGAACCCTTTTGGAGAATTGTAGGGATGGGTGGTGCAGGATAAGGGTTGTGCAAGAGGATTTGGATACGTAAGGTTCTGGTGAAATTTGGAGAATTCTTCTGAGATTAAGTCTAGGACAATTAGGATGTTAGAAAGAAAGAAGAACAGAAAGAAAAGTAAATTTTATTCTGGGGCATTCAGTCCACTAAGAATAATTATAATGAACAATTTAGTAACATTTGTCTAGCATACAAAGTTAATCATCTTCTTGTTGTTAATTAAAATGCTATCAAGTCTTGAAATTAAATTAAAGAAAGGCACAAGTTAACATTTGAACGTATATGTATAAGAGTGTGTTTACATATTAACAATAGATAATATATAGATATCTGTAAGATAGCAGTAAAATGAGGTGATACCTCTAAAAAGCACAAAAATATTATCCTTACATATATTCTGAAGATTTTTTGCTAAGGAGATTGAAAAGTAAGTGGTGTTTAAATGAGGTTTTGCGTATGGAAGTAGGTAGGAATTCCAAAACAAGGTAGCACCTATGAGAAAGAATTTTTCAAAGCAAACATTTCAATGAGAAGGAATAAACAGGTTTGCGGGTTGGGATCTCGTGTTGAACGAATGGACAGAGGAACAAGGAGTAAACAGATCAAGAAGGTAAGAGGGGTTTTTGGTTGTAAAGGTGTATGTGTACGGTTTTGTTTGTTTGTTGTTTTGTACATGTGTACGGTTTTGTTGATTACATAAAACGTACCATCAACTATTGTTCGAAGGACTTTGGATTGAAAGGTTTGTTTGGGTGTGTTTGATGTTAGAAAATTTGCTTTCCCAAAATTTCTAGTCCGTAGGTCCAAATTGGTTTCAGGATTGACTTGTAGATCAGTAATTTGTTGTCAATTAAAAGTTGAGAATTTCTAGTCAGTAATCTTTATAGTTGCCTGTATCTTCGGTGAAGTTATTTTGTAATAATTCAAGTACCTTATTTTTTTTTGCTTAAGTTCTGCTATTATTGTAAGGAGATAGAATTTTACATCTGATTTAAACTTTTTTAATAGAATTGGAGGAGAATCTCAGCTTATTATGAAACATACTTTAACTTCATTGGCATGATCTTAACTCTCATTCATCAAGGAATTTTTTTAAAGTGAGTAATCTTTATATTAGTAGAAGGAAGATTAAGAAAATGGAGTATAAGCCATGATCATACACAGGAAAAAAGAACTTTACTCACACCAAACTTAAATTTTCTCATTTTCCTTTTGCATCAAAACATAGTTATTTGAATTTTGTGGTACACCCTCGTTATTTATATGTTATTTTTGTATTAATGTTTAATTCATAGATAGAATAAAACAGAAAAAATATTAAATTATTTGTATGTTATATAATTTAGTTTTCTTAACCAGGAAATTCAAATTATATTTATTATCAAATTATCGTTTTCAATTATCTAATTTCGTAATTTTCGAAACATTAAAATGGACAAAACTATCCGAGATTGAATCTTCAAAGGCTGTAGTTAAGAAACGATTTGGGAACGAGCTATTTTTCGTAATTGCTAGTTCTGAAATTGAAACGATGAATGAGCCAATTTTTATAATCTTTCAATTATTGTTTATTAAACACAACAAATTAATTCTAAGAAATTTTGTTTATATTATTTTAAAAAGATGATGCAGAATAATTAAGATTCGAGTATAATATGAGTCGTTTAATATGAAATGTCAGTTTTCACAAGAAAGATTATTTAGGTGAACAACTTTATGAAATCAAAACATTTTTATTCAAAATATTTACCCTCTATATATTTTCCCCAACTTCTTTGTTTCTTGTAACTTTTCAATCCCAGGAGTAAAATGAAATCGTTTCGTATGAAATGACCTAATTGTTAATAGAGCGTTTCAAAATGTCGACTTTACTTTTTATTGATTTTCGATTTTAAGGACGTTTCGAATAATATTCTCCATAATTAGGCAATGTAATAAGTCAAATATAATTAACAATTAAAATAACCCCCCAAAAAACATTATTTATAGTTTTTATTTATTTTTCCTGTTCCAATGATATAGTAGAAACCTACTTGACTAGCTGTTCGGATTAACCGACGATCAAAATTAAAAAATAAAATCTGTAATATATA
This sequence comes from Nezara viridula, assembly GCA_928085145.1. NCBI lineage: Eukaryota > Metazoa > Arthropoda > Insecta > Hemiptera > Pentatomidae > Nezara > Nezara viridula. Next base: position 21,401,344 of record OV725082.1, on the reverse strand, counting down.
TGTATATATATATATATATATATATATATATATATATATATATATATATATATATATACTATATATATATATATATATATATATATATATACACTATATATTATATATAATCGATGAATATAAGTCTCACTTATCGATTGTGCAACTTAAAAAGAAAATTTATTTTTACTACGGAAAATATTTATCTGTGAATTAAATTAAGGTTAACAAACTAATTAATTATGTGAAGAAAGTAAATATATTACTGTAGTTTGAAGTCAAAAATATGGTGGAGTACAATAAATTAATAAAACTTAAGACTATTCCTTTAAATGTAAATACAACTTCCATTTGCACATCAAAGATAATTTGATCACTAAATCGAGAAATAAGATGGCCTAAAAAAATTGGGCCGTTTGGTGTGACCTTCACCCTCCCACATATCAGAATAACGAAGTTATATAGGCAAACGATCCAATATTTTTGTAGGCCACCTGTTTTACTTGATTTTGTGATCAAATTATCTTATGGTTCAAGTGGAAAGGAAATAGATATTCATGAGTTTTTAATACCACATTAAAATTAATTGAATGAGAAAATACCACATTTATGAGAATATTATTAAATAAAAATTTTGTTGACTAAAATTAGAGATGAAGCCATTCACGAAGATTTGGAATGATGTTAATAATTTGATTAAAAAAATGGATCTGTTCGACTGTACTTTGTACAGAGAGGGCATATTTAAGTAATAACGTTTAGACAAAAATTAATTAAATAAGTGAGGATTAAAAATGAAGAGCTGTATTTATTTTATTGGCTAATGAGCTAATAACTCATTTAATGAAATGAGCTATAACTCATAATTGCTGCAAATAGCCTACATCATGTTCTGACGTCACCTAGCGACACGCCATCGTGCGGTGAAACCTCGTATTACTGGGCGAGGTCGATACTCGTGGAAAAACGAATGCCCTGGCATCTAGTGTCCGATGACCAAACAACATCCCTTGTGATAACTCGTATTTTCGCCGACAGGGAACCCTCGTATCTTATCATTGACCGGTTCTCTCTAGTGATATCTCGTAACCTCCTCGTACTGTTTACCAAGCCACAGCGAAAACAACTTCGGGTGAACGTTGATACTAAAGGTTAGTACCTTTTAATCTATTTAATACTAATCAATTTCAGGTGTATAATTTGAACAACAAACACCTTAACTGTCGGATTGTATTTAAAAGGTTATTAAAGTTAAAACTAAGGCATGATTTATCTCGTTTCTTAACGACGTTTCGGCTGTCGTAGGCATTCGTGTACTTTTATTATTATTTCTTTGGAGCTAAAACAGTCAATTCAATTCAATTGTTCAATTCTTAGTCTGAATTGATTATATAATATTTGAAACTAGTAATAAATAATTAACATTAAAACAAATAATAACGCAAATTGTTGAAAAAAGATTCAGTTATCTAAAAAAAATACTAAATAAAATTCTTATGATTGGGATTAATCTATAAAGATAAAATTATATTTTGTAGCTATTCATTTAATTACTAAAGCAGTTCTCTGTTAAAATAAAAATGTTAAATTATATTATCATTTAACATTGGAATCTTTCTTTTACCTCTAAACTTATTTAACAAGTCAAAACATTATTTTTGGATTACAATTTTTTTTTTAAATTACTTTTATTGACAATCACACAATTCATCAATAAATAATTATGACAACGTAATTAGAAAAAAAGAACATTGCTAAAATTACGTTTTGTGAACTTGACGAGTTTTTTTATTTTTTTAATATTTATATTATTGGATTAAATTTATAAGGTTATAATGGTTTAAAATAACCATGATTTATTTTTTTTCTTAACCACGTTTCATCTTTATCAGCCCTTTATTTACGTTTATCACTTATATGGAGCTAAAACAGTCACTTTCGTTCAATGGTTCAACTTAAAGTCTACTAGTTGTGATATTACGTTGTATAAATTATATTTAAACCTACTAATAAATATTGTTTATTCTGTGGAACAACGGCACAACTTTAATTTAAAAAAAAATTCTTTTATTACCTTTTTTTTTGTTTTTGTGTATTTATGTATGGACATATTGACCAGGTTTTATTAACTTAAAATGTCAGAAAGACGTGCTTAATGAAATCAACGTCATAGTATAATCTAAGCAAAATTTGAATGAATTGAAGCATTTTACTCTGTTTCAATGAATTTAAAAAATATATATATAATGTATATAATAATTATTCTAATTATTTTGCCTAACCTATATAATTGTATTGAAGTTTCGTCATTGTTCTTCGAGATAAGCAATGTTTAACATTAAAACAAAAACTAGCGTGAACAAAAAATAATGAAAATATAATTAGGGAAAAATAATTAATAAACTTTCTTTTTTCAAACCTAAAAATTTATTGCTTTATATATTAAGGCGTTTATTATATACCATATAATTAATTATATAAAATTATTAATACTGTATAGGTTTCGGCATGGTTTTTGTTCTTACTTAACTATGCTATGGTTCATGTACTTTCATTATTTCTACGGAACTAAAATATATAGTAATATAGTTAATTTTAAGTCTAAATTGATCCATTCTATTAATATATGCCGCATATATTAATTCGCTGTATAGCATTATATTTAAAAGTATTAATAAATATGTAAAAAATATTTAGAATCTATGGTTGTCAAGATAACTTACTCTTAACTTTAACTTACTTAATAATATAAAGATAATTGGAATATATTTATAAAAATAAAATTATATTTTGTACATATTTAATAGATTCTATCGAAGATCTCTGATTGTAAAATAGGAAATAAAAATGTCAGATTATTATAAAAGAATTTTTAAAAAATAAATAATAATAACAAAGGATTGCGTCTTCTTCTGCCTTTAAACTTGTGCGGCAAAATAAAAAAAAAATCCTTTGGCATATAAATATTTATTTTTAAACAAATAACTCTATTAACATGAACCGTTTCTTAAAAATAATAAAAGAATGTAATCTGGGAAAAAACGGAAAAAAAACAAAAACAATTTAAATCATAACTTTTTTTAACAAACATTATAACGATTTGTGAGGTTTATTAGTTTTTTAAAATATATTAATTTATATATTAAGATGTTTATTATATTATATATATTATTAAAATAAGTATAAAGCTAGAAAAGAGACATAAGGTGATTATGTTATAAATTGTAAAATCCAAACAGCAAAGCCGATTCTAGGAAAACTCTGCTTGCGTCCCCTTGTTTGCGAAATTCCATGACTTTCGGTTGTTTATTCTTCACAGTATTCCCTATTTTTCAGGTTTAATAAATTCTTCGATTTTTCTATGTTTTGAAGATTCAGTAGACAAAGGATATAAATACCGAGAGAGAAAACAGATATTTATGCCATATCGATAATTAATAAAACATCCGTACACAACACAACACCCGTGCTTAGCTATACGGATGATTTGGTCCTTTTAAGCGAAGACACGGAAACTATACAACTTTAATGAAAGCTGGTAAAGAACTAGGCCTCAAAATAAACACGGATCAACTTATAGTTTCTACAAAAATGACGATAATGCTGATGATATCGATATATAGAACGTAATATATTTGAACATGTAGAGAAATTAGGTATCTAGGATCTACGCATGGGCTGATCTACTGGGGGGGGGAGACTTTGGGGCTGAAACCCTCCCAAAATGGTAAAATATAACCATGTTTATGGAAAAAAATATAAAAAAATGATCTCATAAAGTATTATTGTTCGTGTAATTACATTTAAAAGGACTTTAGGAATCACTTAAACACGATTTCATATAGTTAGTTAGTTTCTGCCTTTTTTCCAAAGTAATTATCGTTATTTTATGAAAAAAAAGCTTTCGGGCTGAAGCCCCCTCCCAAAATGAAATCCTGGATCCGCTAGTGGATCTACGATAACTATAAAAAACGAAATTGAAGAGGAGACTAAGGTTAGTCTGAAGGCGGGATAAGCTTGTTATGTTTTTGTGACAAAACGACTTAAGCTCGCGCCTCCTGTCCCGGAACTTAAAAACTAGAGTATATAAAACCATTTCGTACTTACGGTTCCTTATGGGTGCGCTTCCATTAAGGGATGAACAACGTTTTAAGGTTTTTGAAAATAAAATATTGCGTAGAATATTCGGACCGAAGAAGGATGAGCTAACTGAGTTAAAAGTTAAATGAGTAGTTTAGACGGTTCCACGACGGCGAATTGTGCGAACTGCGTCTGGTTAATATGATTGAGGTGATTAGATTATAACGTGGCAGATTAAATAGGCTTGTAAAATTGGTAAGAAACTGAGGCTTGTTAGAAACACTACAAGTTTTTTTGTTTGATAGCCGTTGACGAACTTTAGTGCTATCAATAAAATAAAATAAATTGGAAACAGTTTATATAAATTAATATGTAAATGTTAGTTCCGTAAGGTCTTCACCGATTACTCTGAAATTTTGATAAAATGTTGCAATAAAATTCAGGAGTGTTTTTATATACATTTCATTACCATCCGGCCTTTCGTTTCGAAATGGCTGCCGAAAAACTTGTGTCGCTATAGGCTTTAGCTCCAAAACGGCTAGAACGATATTAATGATAATTGGCTTAAGTCATTTTCTTATAGCCCTTTTAATTTATGTATACTTCCTACTTCCTCAAAAAGAGGCCAAACAAATGTAAGGATGGATTCAGGATTTTATTCGCGAATAACTCAGAAAGTACACTATTTTTGGTTCATTAAACCTATGAGTATTTGAAAGCTTCCTAACCCCTACAAAATGAGAAAAAAAAATCATCGAAATCAAAAGGAATCATATCGTATAATGTATTGCTATTGATTTTTTAAAACTTTTTTTTCGCTTTTTATTTTTTGTAGTGCTCTATTATGGCTAATTTATATTTGGAATATAGCTATAATATGAATACACTGCTTAAATGAAATAATTTGTACGGACCGAAGGAGAAAACTTGGTTCAAATTTTTTTTTTAAGGAGAAACCAAATTGAGGTTGGTATTTCGCTCTTGAAAAAAACATCACAATCGAAAAATAAAAATTGTTTGCCTCAAAAGTTCACCGAATGAGCAAAGTGAATTAATTAATATTTGAATAAATTTCAAATATTTTTTTGGAAAAAGTAATGATGGATTCACATTTTTATTTTCCAATATTTTAATAACAAATATTACATATAAAAATGTATATGTGAAAATATAAGAGTTAACATTGAGATTTAAAGTCTATTAACTATTGAGTTACATCGAATCGATCGTATGTTACCCTCTTAATTAGGGGAGACCTACAAGTTGAAACATACTTGTAAGAACAGGTTAGTAAAAAAAAAAAAAAATAATACATTACTTAATAAAGGCTTATTTTGAATTAAGTCTATTAATTTTAAATTTATAATTACTTGAATAGTAACAATTATATATCTATAAATTGCTTATAAAAAAAATTACTAATCTGTGGTAAGATATCAAAAATAAAATAAATTTTATTACAAGAAACTAGACACAAAAAAATAAAACAATCAATATTTTAAAAAAAAACATTTATTATCAAAAATACATATTAAAAAATTTAAGAAAAATTAATTCAATTACTCTACATAATAAAAAAATCTGTACCTCCTAGGTAGATCAGACACTATATCATATTTTTGCATTTATTCAGAAAGCCAATGTCCCATAACTTTGAGATATTTAAATTTGTTTCTTAGTTACTAAATTGATTTATAAAAAAATAGACATGGTGTCCTTGTAACGAAAAATAAAAGAAAGAAAAAAAAAAATTAATTCGTAAAATGATGTTCTTTTTACATAGAAGAAAGTTGGTTAAACATAAAAATTAGTGCTTACATAAATTATTAATTGGTGAATTGTATATTGAAATTGTAGGTTAGTTTTTAGTTTTGTAATATTTCTTTTTTTTTTCTTTGCTAATTAAAGATTTTTTTTTTATCTTATTAAGTTAATGTAGTGTTTATAATGTTTGTTTCTTCAAATGTTATTTTCTTCAAGTATGGAAATAAAATTCATTAGCAATATTAATACGTATAGTATTCAGTTTTTCTCTTCTATTTCTTTGGTGTTTGTTTTCAGGTTTCAGTTATATATTATTTTGTTTTGTTAAAAAGATTTCTTAATGAATTATAAAACCCTAAAAATCAATAGTAACAAAGTAAGAAGCTTCTGTGGCTGATAAAGGATAAAGTAACTAACATATATTTTTAAATCATTAGGTTCTGAGTTCGTAGCTCGCTCCGGCCCCAAATCTTTTTTTTTTTAATTCAATATAATATATATTATAAATTATGGTTTTCGATATTTCACAAAAAACAATAAATAAAATAGCGGGGCGCCTGATACATAGTGATTAAAATTTAAACGACTATAAAACTTATTAATATTTTTTATTAAAAACAAAAAGAGAAAAACTTATTGCTGAGGTATTAAAAATACTAAATAAAGTAATACTTATCAGCTGTTGTGTTTTAAAATAATCTCGATCTTGGATGATTATTAGTTACTTTTTTTTTAAAGAATAAAGGGGGGGGGTGGAAGTATCGGTTTTCGATAGACAATTTTTAATATTAATATTACTATATATCGAAATTAAACTACCAGGTAAGGAAATCAATCTAATTTTACCACCACTATATCAATCTAATTTAAACCACAGATAAATCTAAAAGGAGGGGTTTCGGGCAGAAGCTCCCACCTTCTAAAAATACTAGAAGATAGCCATGTCTTTTAAAAAAAAAAAAACATTAACAAAGTATCTCTAAAAGTATTATTATTCGTGTAATAGGACTTAGAAAATAACTTAAATACCATTTCATTTAGGTAGTTACTTTCTATGTTTTTCTTCTAATGTAATTACCCTTGTATGTAAATATAAAAAAAAAAAAATCGAGATGAAGTTAAAGCCTGGATCCTCTAGTGATTTAAACACTGATAATTTTATAATATTTTTAAATTCTCAGTGTTATATTTTAAAATAATGATTATAATACTTTTTGTTAAGGACTGGTCTGGAGAACGAAACATGGAGGAACAAGATGACGTGGTACCCACCGGTTCAAAAGAAGAAGAAATACAAAGTAACTTCATATCTGCTGATGAAATCAACACAGAGGATCATACTGAAGAATTCAACAAACCAGAAATTCCTTATATATGGGTCGAACCTAATCAAGATGATATTGAAATTATTGAAGAAGAAGACCCACTTCGGCTAGATGGATTTGTACCTGATGAAGCAAAGGCGGGACATCTCATCGATGAAAACATCATCAACAATCTGGTAGTAGAAATCATCGAGGGTGATACTTACGGTCCATTCAATAAACGGAATGATAAAGAGCCGATTACCTCACACCAGAATTTCCTGGAAGGGAATTACCGATACGATTTACCCATCACTAAACCAGCCACCCACTCAGGTGGACCGCCGAAAAATAAAAAATCGGATGGAAAAAAATGGCGTGATATGAAGAACAGGAGATTGAGGGAGTTAGGACAAACCTACGTCGGGTGGGCCAGGCCTTCTCGCAAGGATGGAGACACTATTGTGGCGAAGAGAGGAGTCGAAAGGAAAGAAAGAAAACTCGGTCCGCCTTGCGATTCTGAACGCTGCAAGAGTTCTGCGATTTTGCAATGCAATCTCGTGTCCGAAAGCGCGAGGAATGAGATTTTCAATACGTTTTGGCACGATATGACCTGGGAACAAAAAAAAGTATACGTTGTCTCGCTCGTTATAAACGAATATCCTAAAAGAAGAAAAATAGATGAAGCCTTCTCCCGACGTTCGAGAACTCTATTATACAACTTAAGGGTGCCGGCGGGAGGAGAGACTTTTAGAGTGTGCAAAAAAATGTTTATGTCCACTTTGAATATCGGGGAGTGGTCGATTCTTAATTGGGTGAACAGAGCGAGTGCGATCCCCGATTGTGATAGTCAAACATCAAAAGGCAAAGAAAAGAAAACATCTGTGAAGGTTGAAGAAAAAGAATGATGTTTAAGAAATTATGCAGGGTAAGAAACTTCAAAAATGCATTTAGAACTTAAGTAAAATTGCTCTATTAGTCCGTGGAACAGACACCTTTATATCAAATTATTAAGATCCGTCTAAAAAATTACCAGTGGCTTCATCTTAAGGTAACCTGAGATTGAGATCTATAAACTGTGTCTATTGAATGAGATACTTTAGTACCTCAGTTAGTAGTAATGCGGCTCAGTGTGATGCGCTGGGATCTCCTTGAGTCCTGCCTTTCCTTCCACGAGTAGGGAGAAAGGCTTGGCTCGGAGTTTTTCTGGGTGAATAAATTTTGTAAATATTGTATAAAAGTATGTATTTTATAGTCCGTGGTACAGATGCCTTTTTATCATATTCTTAACATCCGCCTCAAACTTCCTAAATATCTTCATCTCATCGTAACCTACAAATATTTTATTTAAGAAAGTTCTCGGAATTAAGACGTTTTCAATCCTGAGATCGGCAAGCTTTGTATATTTAATTATTTACTAAAAACTCATGAATACTCAATTCCACTCGAATCGTAATATGATCACAAAGTCGAAAAAAAAGGTGACCTACAAAAATATTGGTTCTTTTGGCGTGATCTTATCTTGTCTTATCAATATTTTTGTAGGCTACCTTTTTTCCCTATTTTGTGATCACATTATCATGCGATTCAAGTGGAAAGCAAATTGGTATTCATGAGTTTTTTGTACCTAATTAAATATACAAAATTTGCCGATCTCCAGATTGAAAACCCCCCATTCCGAGAATTTTCGTAAATAAAATATTTGTAGGTGACGTTGAGACGAAGGTATTTATGAAGTTTTAGGGGATGTTAATGATTTTATTAAAAGTGATCTGCACTACGAACTATTTATTTGTTATTTTGGTTAGCTTAGTTTCTTTTTATTTATATACTTTCACTGTTAGTATTATTATTTTTATGCTGTTTAATTTATTTTTATTTATTGTACATAAAGTTTAAATGAGCTATTCTATCAATATTACTAGTGTCCTTGAAAGTGATAGAATGTAATATTTCTCAATAATGAGATACTAAAAACTCATGATCATCACCCGTCCCACTTGAATTATAAGATAATTTGATAATAAATTACGAAACAATATGGCCTACAACAATATTGGGCCGTTTGGCGCGACCTTCACTCCCAACATATCAAAATAACAAGGTTATATAGGCCAAACTGCCCAATACTTTTGTAGGCCACCTTTTTTTCTCGATTTTGTGATCAAATTATCTTACTATTTAAGTGGAAACTAACTGAGTATTCATAAATATTTAGTACCTGATTAAATTAATTAATATAATGAAAAAATGTTCCATTTCTGAGAATTTTTGTTGGTAAAAAAATTGTAGGTTACGATAATATGAATCCATTCACGAAGTTCTTAATAATTTAATAAAAAGGTGTCTTTACTGCGGACTATATGGCCACTGGTAAATCAACTGGAGGAAAAAAAAAGGGAAAATTTACCCTTCAAAACAAACCTAATGAATATGGTATTATATTAAATAAATACAGTAGGTTACTGGTACCAATATTCATGAATAATTGTCATTCATAGAAAGGTAGGAAAATTTAAAAAATGACTCCTCCTGGGAGAAATTGATGATTTTAAATCAATGAACTTTATTTTCTATCTTGTCTATGTGTTCGATAATAGTTCGAAATATGAAGAGAGAGAAGTACAATAAAATTGTTATAAATTAATTTTATAGTGGTTCATTTGACTATTGGTCATAAATAAATTAATCAAAAATTAATATTTGATTGCAAAATTTATTTTTACGTTTCGATGTTAACTGTTAAATTTTACAATAAATAAATATTTTTAGGTTCATCCTTAAAAAACAGTATCACATGAACAAATGTAATAATTGACTTATATAACAAAGTGATTGAGATACTGTTTTTTAAGCATTATTTTATTTGTATTAATAATGACTGGGTTCATGAATGGACCTAAAGATATTTATTTATTGTAATATTTTAGAGGACAGAGTTTTCTTGAAATGTACAAATAAATTTTACAATCAAATATCAATTTTTGATCCTCTTAGAGCCTAGCTTGTCCTCTACACGTGGGAAAACGGCTGGATTCAGAGCTTAGCTCCCTTGGCTAATTGTAAATATTGTAAAAAAGTATGACTGTCTGTTTTGTTTTTGTTTTTTATTTAGTCATTTCTAATAATTTATTACCATTAATATTAATTTTTTTTTTCTCCCTTAAGAATTTTCTGTATTATTTCACTACAAGCTATATTTCTTTGTTTTTATTGCAGTTTTTATCTTTGTTGTATATACATTATTTTCTTTTATGTATCTATTTTTATGCATTTCGTTTTATTATATTGTAAATATAGTATGAATATACCTTACAGCTTTAATACTCAGTACCCTAAAGTGTGGTTAAATGTATTATATCTCAATAAAAAGATAAATATATTTATTTAAAAAAAATTTTTTTTTTATTAATTTATTTATGGCCAATAGGCAAATGAACCACCACAATAAGAACAAAGGTCAAACAAGCGCAATGAAAAATAAAAAAATGGTGTCATTGTGACGAAAAAAAAAAAAGATAAGTTCGTAAAATATTGCTCTTGCTCCGTTTTCCTCGATGAGGATTAGCTAATAATAAAAATTACTACTGACATAAATTATTAATTGCAGTATTGTATATTGTAATTAAAGGTTAGTTTTTATTTTTGTAATATTTATTTTTTTGTTTTCTTTGCTAATTAAAATTTATTGGTATTTTTTTTTTGTTATCTTATAAATCTAATTTTGTGTCTATAATGTTCGTTTCTTCAAGAAGAAAATTCATTAGCAGTATTAATAGTATACAGATTTCAGCAGTATTGTATTATACAGTACAATAAAATTGTAAGACTGCTCAACCGTGTTTATTTGGTAAATGATTGAGCTGATCAGTCGTATCTATATTTTTTAAGAATATAACAAAAAAATAATTAAGTTTAACCCAATTATCATCCTAAAAAACTAATTTTTATTTATTTTTGCTGCTTTTCTTATCTTTTCTGTCCCTAAAATTCAGAAATCAATGGTAGTGGTGATCATTTTCCAGCGGGTCTGAAATAATATAATAATGTAAACCTGTAGCTAATTCCTTTCAAAGGCTATTTTTCCAAAAAAATTGCAATTGAAAGAGAATTTGTTTCCCAACTTCCAAACAAAAGTTTTCAAACAGAAAATTCCCTCTCGCTTATTTTTCTTCTGCAGTTCAGTCAACTGAAAGGCTCAATTAATTCTCATTCATTTTGTGAAAATGTCATATTTTGTGCATAAAAAAAAGTATTACCAATTGTTTTCTTAGATATTTTTATCGTCTTGCCAACCTTCCAATTTCATTGTTTTGTTTTATTGTTTGATAGTATGCTTTCTGTTTATTTATTAATTACTATAAATGGTGTTAATATTATTTAAATGTGACCTCAACATTACAATTACTTAACAATAAAAAGTGATTATAATTATTTTTAGTAAGACAAGAGTGAACAATTGCAGTCTTTTCATATATTGAAATTTCTGTTTATCTATATGTATATATTTCCTAAGGATTATTCACGCTCAATATAAATATATAAATTCGGCATTTATGTTACTTTTTAAATAACAATTGTTAATTTGATAGTTTTTTTTTAATTAGTATAACCTTTGTACAATTAAGAAATTAAGTATTATTTTTTTACATCAGTATTGAAATTATGTATTTTATTTATTTTTCCCATGAAATTCATACAATATAATACATGAATAAAAAAACATATTGTGAAACCTACATATTGTGCTAATTTATTTGTTATTATATCCATAACTTATGCATGAAGCGGCCAGTGCTGGGATTATATTAACATTGAAGTTTTATGTTGTTTTTTCTTTCTTTTTTTTATGAGTAGCATTTAAATTCAAGGTAAGTAATTATTAAAGGAATATATAGTAAGATTTAAAACACAACTTCAGATTCTTTGTGATATCTACCTATTAATTTTGTATTTTTTATAATTATTAATTGTTATACATACAGATTTCTATACCTTATAAAAGCAAACACATTTAAATTGGTTAATACGTATTAGAAAAGAAGTATGAAGAGAGCTTTCCTTATTCATTTAGTAAGTCATTTAGCTTTCCAAATGTTGTATTAAGGTTGAATTAGCAGAAAATCCTACGGAGTTGTAAATAATCTTAGTAATCTTCAGAAAAAAAATCCGTCAAAAAAATCTAACACTAAAATTTGTATTATTTATAGCAAAATGCGTACTTGGGAATTTTAAAGGACGCTAATAACGAATCCAATAATTCTAAAAACGAATACTTTTTTCATTATAAAATATACGTGGCCTATCTTAAGCAAGAAAATTTTGTCTACGATGGTGTACTTATAATTTAATTATCTTGAACAGTTTTGAGTCTTTCTTAAGTTCATCAAGTTTTTCATTTGTTAAGAAGGAATTTCTCAAAATCTGTTAAAGATAATTAAATTCTAATTACACCATCGTAAAGTAGATAACATTTTCTTTGAGAAAACAGTGATTAAATTTTTTTCCCTCTCTTTCGTCGATCGAAGACACCCACTGAAGTCCTATAATGCGTGATTAAATTTATTTTATTTTTTTTTTTTTTATTTGTTTATTTAGAAATATTACATTCTGTCACATCAAGGACATTTATAATAGTGTTCAGAGAAAGCACACTCACACTCTATTTACAATAAAAAAAAAAATAAAATAATACAGAAACTTAATAATAATAAATACAATAAATAAAATAAAAATAAATACAATAAAATAAAATAAATGTATATAAACAAAAGAACTAACCTAATCATACACACTCGGGCTTGAGTGGAGGATCTGGCCATTGCCAAAACTCCAATAGATGCTTATTTACAAAAGGTCTCTGGGCCACTGCCGCTTCAACCTTCGAGGAGGATTGTAAGGATGGGTGGTGCTGGATAGAGATTGTGCAAGGGGATTTGGATGATAGGTAAGGTTCTGGTGAAATTTGGAGAATTTTTCTGGAATAAGGTCTAGGACAAATGGGATATTAAGGTCATGGTGTAGGATTTTGTTATTTACATAGAACGGAGCATCAACTATTGTTCGAAGGACTTTAGATTGAAAGGATTGAATACGTTTGATGTTAGAAGCTTTTGCTGTACCCCACAGTTCAAGTCCGTATGTCCATATAGGTTTCAGTATTGTCTTGTAGATAAGTAATTTGTTTTCAATAGAAAGTTTGGATTTTCTGTTTAGTAGTCTGTATAGCTGGCCGTATCGTCGGTTGAGTTCTTGTCTTTTGAGTCTAGTATGTGGGTTCCACGTCAGTCTTCGGTCTAAATGAAAGCCAAGATACCGGACTGTGTCTGAGTAAGGAAGCTGGATGGAATTAAAGTGTACTGGTGGACAGGAACTGCGTCGGAGTGTAAAGGTAATGTGTTGGCATTTAGCTTCATTAACTTTAATGCGCCAGTTATTACACCAGTGCTCAATCAAGGTGAGGTGGTTTTGGAGATTTAAGGATGCTATGTTGGGATCTGAGTCGGTTGATAGAATAGCGGTGTCATCAGCAAAAGTTGCCAGGAAGGTATCGGGATGGACAGGGATATCGGCGGTAAAGAGGATGTAAAGGACGGGACCCAATACGCTACCTTGAGGAACACCTGCCTCAATTGGATAGCAATGCGAAAATTCAGTACCGCAACGAACTCGGAAGGTACGATCTGAGAGGTAGGAACGGAGAACAAGGTACAAGGACTGAGGAAGATAGTTTTTCAGCTTGGAAAGAAGCCCGGCGTGCCATACCCGGTCGAAAGCTTGAGCTATGTCGAGAAATGCACCCGAGCAATATTGCTTGCTTTCCAATGCTGCGGAAATATGATCAACCACTCGGAGTCCTTGTTGGACTGTAGAGTGTTGTGAACGAAATCCGAACTGATGGGAAGGAAGAGTTTGGGATTCTATAAAGGGTAGGATGCGTTTTAGGAGGATCTTTTCAAAGATTTTTGAGAGAATAGGAAGAAGGCTAATTGGTCTGTAGGACGTTGAGGTGTTGGGAGGTTTGCCTGGTTTCGGAAACAGGATAATAGTGGAATGTTTCCACAAAAGAGGAAAGTGGGTGGTTCGTAGGATGCTATTGTATATGTATGTAAGGAATATGACAGCTTTAGGAGGGAGTTGTCTAAGGATCTGAGAGGTAAGCAGGTCGTATCCAGGTGATTTACGGGTAGGTAGTTTTTGTAAAAGGAATTTGACCTCAGAAGGATTAACTGCTTTAGGCGGTAAGGAGAGTGGGATGGGTGAATTAAGGAATTCCTCTACTGCTGACGTGTGGGTGGGATTGGATTCTGGATGAGAGGTGAATGTAAGGGAAAGGTTTTTGGCGAATTCTTCGGCTCTATCTTCGTCAGATGCTGCCCAAGAGCCATCACCTCGACGGAGAGGATGTGATATGTGATGGGGTTTTAGGATATGTTTGGTGGTCTTCCATAGGGAATTGTCATGAGAAGAGAGGGAAGTGAGGTAGGAGTTGAAGGATTGGGATCTGAAGGTGGCCAATTCTATCTTTAGTTTTTTGCAAAAATAATTATAGGATTGGCGATCGGTGGGGTGTCTAGTACGTTGCCATAATAATCTGGCACGGCGTTTGGTATGGATTAGGTCTATGAGGTGTTGAGGTAACTTATTTTTCTTAGGAGTTCTTGAGGAGTGGTTTGGAAAGGAAGCAGTCCAGATTGCTTGTTGGATAGTGGTGGTAAAAAAGTGTACGGTATTGTCAAGGTCATCTGGGGTTTTCAGGGTCATTCTGAGGTCAATTTTATCGGTAAGGATTTGGTGAAAGAGTTTCCAGTTAACTGGGCCTCTGATGAAGGACGGTGGAGAAGACTTAGGAATAGGAGCTAGAGATAATTGGAGTAATAATGGACTATGATCTGAGGATAGTTCGCCAAGAGGGGTAAGGGAATGATTGAGGGGACCTAAGCCACTGTGGATGAAAAAATCAAGGATATCGGGATTGCGGTTAGGATCTGTGGGCCAGTAGGTAGGTGAGTTGGGTGGAAGGAGACTGAAACGTTGGGTATTGAGTGCAGACAGAAATGTTCTGCCACGAGAATTCGTGGTTCTTGAACCCCAAACTTGATGCTTGGCATTTAAGTCTGCACCCAGGATGAAATGATGACCTAAGGAGTTGAGGAGAGAACTGAACTGGACTTTGGATATGGATCTGTTAGGAGGGCAATATGCTGATGCAAGGGTGACTGGAAAGGAGAAGGCTTTGATTACAATAGCGGTTGACTGTAGGAAATCTTGAGTAGGTAATGGGAGTAAGTGATGGGAGAGGGATTGGTGTACGATGACAGCAGTGCCGGCATGTGCTCTGCCATCAGGGTGGTCAGTACGGTATGTTAAATACTGTGGGATTTTTAAATGCTGTTTTATGGTCAGTCGAGTTTCTGTAATTAGGGCTACGTCAATGTTCTTGTCTTGTAGTAAAGCTGTTAGTTCGTCAACGTGATTTCTAACACCATTCGCATTCCAAAGGAGAATGGACATGGGTTTTGGTATGTGGGTCATTAAGGATTTTTCAAAGGAGGGATGAGGTGAGATACGAGATTTGTAAGGAGTGATATGAGTGGAGTGACTAGGGATTTGAAATCGGTTAGGAAAGATGCTAACAAACTAGTGAGATCTGTTGCATTTGAAGGAGGAGGAATATGAGGAATTTGAGGTTGTTGATGATTATGTGTGTTAGGATGAACAGAATATTGAGATTGGGGCTGAGGTAGTTGCTGCGGCAGGGCTTCACATGTATTATTGGGGTTCTTACCTCCAAGTAGTTAGGAGTATGATAAATTATTGTTAACAATTCTAGAAGGTTCTCTTCTTGGTCTGGTTGTCTCATCTTGAATCCGGTTCTTCTGGTATCTGGATTTGAGGCTCTTATAGGTTTGGCAGCCTTTGTAGTTGGCCGGGTGTCCCTCCTGGCATAGTGCACACACTGCAGGATCTTGTGTTGGTTTGGTGCACTCCACAGATTTGTGCTGTTCACCGCATTTCACGCAACGCGGCAGATGGTGACAATAAGTTTTCGTGTGGCCATACGCCTGGCAATTGTGGCACTGCACAATTTCCTTCTTGGGGTATGGCTTCTCTATCTTCACGATAGTGTAGTACAATCTCTTGATATCATATATTTTTTCAATGCCAGGTGATGGCTCTAGATCCACGAAAAATAAAGGTAGTGGAACTTTATTACTCACTCCTGGCTGCTCCTTATTCTCCTTCAGAACGTTGGTTACCTGACGCACTTTGAAACCAAGCGTCGCTAGTTCTTCTTTTATCACTTCAGTTGGGGTTGAGGAGTGTAAATTTCTAACCACCACTCGTAGCGATCTCTCCTGTTTCAGCTGGTACGTGTGGAAATTTGCATTAGTTTCTGACAGGTACTTCACAATTTTTCGGTAGGCTTCTGCAGTATCAGGTGTTATTTTTGTGTCGTTAGTCCTGTTGAGGCAAGAATAACTGCCGGAGCAGATTTCGTTTAGCTGTGTACACAGTAGTTGAAAATTTTTGATGTTTTTAACAAATATCGGAGGAGGCCTTGGTTCCCTGGGTACTGCTGCTGACTCCATTACTTCTCTGTCATTATGAAGCACTTGGAACGGGTTTGGAGTGAAGAAAGGAGATTCTTCAACCATTTCTTGCGAAGAAGTACCTGGTTGAGGCTGAGGTTCTGTATCTGAAGTTTTCACTGTGGTTATTGGAGCTATTTCTCGCAGGCAGCGACGAGTTCTTTGTTTCACTGGTGAATCACGAGGGGTACTAACTCCGTCTGACCGAGTCCTCTTAGTGGGCACCTTACTGGACATCACTGGCTGACAATGCCGCATATCATAAGAGAAGAAAAAAAAATTAAAAAAAAAAAAAAAAAAATATTAAAAAAAAATATGTAGCAAACTGTAAATAACAACTGCTCTGGTGTACAGTTCAACTATATTCAGTAAATAATCAAAGAGATTCCGCTGAAAAAATAGGCAACAACTGAGAGAAGATTTCAGAACACGTCCTTCGCATCAGCTGATCCACTGCCTTCTATTTATTAAATTTATTAAGGTTAATCATAAAACGGACTGTCATGAGTGTTTCAGTTACAGTTTAAATACCCAAGCAGCATATCTCTGTAATCTCTACTCATGAAATAATTCTGAATAATGGTAGGGCTTTGCATTATCAGACCTACTGAAAGTCCCTTATATCATTTACTTAGTAAATTTAATCACAGTTTTCTTAAAGAAAATGTTGTCTACTTTACGATGGTGTACTTAGAACTTAATTATCTTGAATAGTTTTGAACAATTCCTTTTTATTCAGTTAAAACGTGACCAAAAATACAAAATTGGTCTCAACTCGTTTTCCGTTCGGAATCGGTCCATGGATCAAATACATTTTTTTTGTTGGAAATGTTTTTTGTAATCAGCCTTTACAGTTTAGCCTCAGAAATGAGAGACCCTATATAAAGGTATTAAAGCTTTTTAATAAATTATCCGATGTCGCAAGTTTTCCCTTACTCGTCCTACTGTCGTGTTAAGAACAATATTGAATAATAAATCATTTTAAATAGGATAAAATGATGGAAATTTTTCTCGCAAACAATTCGCAGGTGCGATTTTTAGTTTATGAGATATTTTAATCCATATGCAAAAACACTTCAATTACTCGACTCCAGCCGATTTTACCCGAGCGTTACACTTCAGAAATCTGACGGCTCAATCTAATTCACACTCCACAAAAAGAGTGCAAAACGCTCCTAAAAAAGTTTTTACTTCAAAAATAGATGTCTGCCAAGTCAGGAAATTTTTTAATAGTATAGAGTATAGATGTTATAAATATTTTATACAATATTTACTTTTTAAATATTCAAATAATCCAATGATTGTTTTTAATAATAATAAATAAAATATAAAAAAATCTCTTAACTATATTTATAAATTTAAACATTTCTGAGTTGTGCCGTTGAGTTAATCATTGTTAATGTTTTTCGCGTTTTGTGAATATTTTTTTAAAACATATTTATTGAGTGATATTACAATCAGTCACAAATAATTTATAATAGTGTTCAGAGAGCACATTCATCCTCTATCAACAATAAATAAAAATAAATAATACAGAGAAACAATAATACTAAACGTAAATGAATAAAAAACTAAACTAAAAAAAATGAAAATAAACTAATAAAAATAACTATCTATGCTTCTATACAATATCTAAAAAAATAAAATAAGAAATCATTCACTTAAGATCTCTGAGCCAAGCCTTTCTCCCCACTCGTGGAAGGAAAGGCAGGACTCTAGGAGATCCCAGCGCCTCGCACTCAGCCGCATTACTGGTATTAAGCTATAATCTTTGTGAATATTAGTTAAATAAATTTTATCATAATGACTAATTTTTTTCCATTATGAAAAATCCGCATTTCCTATGTACATTTGACGTTACTACCTTTCTCGCTGTCAACAACTTTTAATAAAATTAATACTTAGTTTTCACTTAACATATGTACAAACTAGAAAATAAATAAACTTTATATATAGTTTAGAATTTCGATAAATAAAGCGCTGTACTCGAAGTCTATTCAATGAGAACAGCCCGCTGCAAACACTGCTCTTGTTATTCAATCTCCGACCAGCTGTTAAAACAATATCCAACTTTTTATCGTCCGCACTTGAATTGGCTTCTGATACTTCACAATATCATTTATTCATCACGACATAGTTCTTTGATTGAAATTTTCGGAAAATATAATTTTTTAAATTATTTTATTGAAATTTACAACTGTAAACATATATACAACCAGTAAATCTGCTATAGGAATATATTACATGAAGGTACTTGTGAAGAAGCTACCCATTGGTAACACTTCAAAGATAAATTAATTTAGGAGGTCCCTTGGCCATCTTCTTTTCAGACGCCTCGGAGGGTTGTCAGGAATTGTGTTGGATGAAAGGTTACAAACTAGAGGATTGGGGTGACCAAAGAGTTTGGAATGAAAAGAGGTATATCTAGTTCGGGCCAAGTCTTCCACAAGAGGAATGTTGAGGTCTTTATGGATAATTTTATTTGTTACATAATAAGGAGCATTTAGGATTTTACGGAGGATTTTGGATTGTAAGGATTGGATACGGGAAGAATTTGATGTTTTTGTAGAGCCCCAAAGCTCAATACCGTATGTCCAAATGGGCCTGATGATGGTAGTGTAAATGAGTTTTTTGTAGAATATTGGAAGTTTAGAGCGTTTGTCAAGTAAGTGTTGTAGTAGTCGGAATCTGTTGGCAGTTTCTTGTCTTTTAAGTCTAGTATGAGGATTCCAGGTAAGGCGTTTGTCAAGAAGGAGTCCTAGGTAACGGATCTGTTCGACAGGGATCAGTGGAATATTGTTAAAGGATACGGTGGGACAGGATGTTGTAGGTTTACGGCGAAGGGTAAAAGTAATTTGTTGGGATTTGTTTGGATTAATTTTAATTCTCCAATTTGCAGACCATTCTTCAATGGCTGAAATGTGTGACTGCAGGGTTTGTGATGCAATAGTTGGTTCATTATTGACAGACAACACACACGTGTCATCAGCACAGGTAGTGAGGACGGTTGAAGGATATCGGAAAATATAAATTTTTTAAACTATAAACTCACAGAAACAAATATGGACCAATGAAAAACATTTTTTATATTTTGAGGGTTGGGCTTCAGTTTCCTCTCCCCCCATCGTACTTTTGCAAATGGGGAACCTAATTTGTTTTCTAAATGTAAGTGGAACATTTTAGGGAAAAAACTCCTTTATGAATATAAATCTTCCCAACCTTTTATAATGAGGAAGCAAAATCAGCGAAGATTAGCGTTGTACAAAAATGGTCTTGGACTTATTCTTGCATTTTCGCTAGATCAAGACCGCCTGATTGCAGCAAGACCAAGACCAAGACCAATACCAACACCAAGATTTGAGCAAAGACAAGACTGACCTGCGGAGCTCTTGCGTCTTGCAGTTAAGCCAAACTGACACTTAGGCGTCATTGTGTATTTGGTTTCAATATAGATTTTGATAGACCTTCTCAAGTACCATCAAAATTACAATTCCCTCCATTTAATTACAACGTTGTTCTTTATAACACCAAAAGCTATTGTATTGATTATTATATTTTGAAGTATGGTACGGTACTTTAACATTGCATTAAATTTAAACAGTGTTTTTTTTTCTCGAGTTGAATTGTGTTTTTCTGCTTAGCTCTTCAAGTAATAACAAACAAATAAAAAATAGCTTGATAAAACAAAATAAAAACAAGTATTTGTGAATACAACTTATGGCAAAATAGTTAATAGTCCGTGGTACAGACTCTTTTTTTAATCAAATTATTAACATCCTCATGAAACTTCGGAACTCTTGCAATTGGGTGTTTTCAATTTGTAGGTCGGCAAACTTTGTCTATTTAACTAGGTAGTAAAAACTCATTTGCTTTCCACTTGGATCGTAAGATAATTTGATCACAAAATCGAGAAAAAAGGCGGTCTACAAAAATATTAGGCCATTTGGCCTATACAACCTCGGTATTTTGACATTTTGGTGGTGGAGATCAGGCCAAACTGCTCAATATTTTTAAGACCACCTTGTTTCTCGAGTTTGTACTAAGATTATCTCACCATTAAAGCAAATGGGTATTTACGAGTTGTTGGTCCCTAATTAAATAAACAAAGTTTGACAGTCTAGAGATTGAAAGAAAACGCCCCATTTCCGAGAATTTTCGTAAATAAAATATTGGTAGGTTTCGACGAAATGAAGCTATTTACGAATTTTCAGGCGGATGTTAATAATTTGATAAAAAGGGGTATTGGTCTTTTTTCTACTTCTTAGACATTCATTGTCGGGTTTTAAATGGATTTCGTTAGCTACATTCCCGCCCATCTTAACCTCTTGCCTTCATATCATGGGATATTGATTAACCAGTTTCTATAAGCAGCTTTTTATTGATGTTTCTTCTCCATGTGTTAGTGCTCTGATCCAAAATAGCTCCGGTTATCGTGCGGAGGATTTTTCTCACATATGTTTCAATACTTTTTTCTTGGGCATTGGTCAGTGTCCAGGTCTCATGGTGACATAATAACAATTGGCTTTACCATAACATTGTATACTCTTAATTTAAGATTTCTTGAGATTTTTCAGGATTTGAATATCCTTGAAACGGAGAAAAAAGGATTATTCGCTGATCTATTTTCGATCGTCTATATTTGTTGACGAAATTATTTTATGAACGTAATAAATAATATGGATTGATTTTTTTAGTTATTTAATTAAGGACCAATGCTAAATTTCCTAAAGTTAAAAAACTTCCTTTAACCCAATTTACCTTTGACCCGAATTTGCTAAATAAGAATATCATTAATGGTATCGCCATTTTCCTTATCAGAATTTCCAAAAGAAAATTAAAAGGTAGTTTGTGAAATTACGTGTGGAGATTGTATAGGGGCAAGGCTGCTATTGAAAGCTCCTTGTTTATTATATAGCCTCTCGTGCTAACCTTATTGATCTCGACACCACCTCTTTTTACATATTTCCATACAATCCCTCAACTAACCCTTCCACACGAAAATTTTGTATAGCTTGAAATATAAATATTTATAATATTTTTGCCTACCAAAAAAAAAAAAAAAAGTATATATATATATATATATATATATATATATATATATATATATATATATATATATATACATGTAAATAGAGAGAAATTTTTATAGCAGTGATATCTGACCTCAAGAACTACAAAAAAAAGTTCATAGAAACAACCGGCAATTTTCAGCAGAAATGTACGAAATCTAAGTTTTGTGTTTTAAGAGGGTCATGTTTTTTTTTTAATAGGAAACGATAACTAAAGAAATGTTATGTAACTAATAATTACTTCATCATAAACTAGACAAAATTTACTTTAATTAAAAACAGAGTTTATCATTATTAAAACATTTGATGGGCTAAACTAATTTCTTTTTTTTTTTAAATCATAAAATCGCGATTTTTTTTATCATCATCCAACTATGGTACAGTTACCCAATTTTTAGAAAAACTACCACGTTTAATAATTTTTAAGTTTATATTAATTAAATGGAGGTTCCTTAGGCCAAAACTTGACGTTCGTCTTAAATTGTGTAAAGAAATGATGTGGTTTTATATCTTTGTCACCTAAAAGTAGCCATGTTTCAGCAAAAATGGCTACAATAAAATATTAAAAAACTTTTATTTCTTGTTTTTCCATGACCTGGGATGTATTTTAATAAACGAAATTTCCTATATTCACTTAAAAATATAAAATATTATGTAAGGATCATATAAAACGCATCGGAAGGTTATCAGGAATCGAAGAGAAAGTAAGGTTAGAAACGAGAGGGTTCGGATGGTTCAGAAGTTTATTATGGAAGGATAGGTATCTAGATCGGGCTAAATCGCAAACATATGGCACACTCAGGTCGTTACGGATAATTTTATTGGTGACAAAATAAGGTGCATTGAGGATTTTACGAAGGATTATAGATTGATAAGGACTGGATACGAGAGGAATTCGATGGTTTAGTGGAGTCCCAAAGCTCAACTCTGTAAGTCCAAATAGTCTTATTATAGTCATGTATATGAGGCTTTTGTAATTAATTGGAAGCTTAGATCGTTTGTCTAGTAAGTGTTGGAGTAAGCGGAAACGTCGAGCTGTTTCTTGTTTTTGTCTCGTATGAGGATTCCAAGTTAGACGTTTATCCAGGTGGAGTCTTATTTAACGGATTTGTTCAACAGGGATAAGTGGGGTGTTATTAAAGGATAATGTAGAACAGGAAGTCATAGGTTTACGACGAAATTAAAAAAAATCAATACTATATAATGAACAAACTAAAAACAAGAAAAACTATTTAAATAATTATTAATAGATAATCCTCGCGCGGGCTCATTACCGCGTATGGGGAGCGTCCCACGGGTGGCGGATGTGGGGATGGTCGGTGGAAATTCTTGGAAGTTCCTCCCGGCTAAGTCCGATGGACTCGCTGACCAACAATGAGAGGGGCCCTCCAGACTTGCTGGAGGGAGGGGACCTCCAGACTTGCTGGAGGTAGGGGCCCACCAGACTTGCTGGAGGGTGTGACGTAGGATTGAACGCCCTACTCACATATCTTTAGTTCACCAAACACCACAAAAAGTCATGGATCTCCCTAAGGTAAAACGCTCATTATCCGGAGGTAAACTAGTCCCCCGTTCGGGTCTCCGGGTGGGGACTGCTTTAGGGGATTCATGGCGCAAGTTGAAATATAGGGATTTAAATATTGGTACGTGGAACGTAAGGAGTTTAAACACAGCAGGGGGGCTAAAATCGGTCGCGAATGAGGTAAATGGGTACAATTTGGATGTCGTGGCTCTGCAAGAGGTTCGCTGGCCAGGGGAGGGCTCGATGAGGGAAGGGAAGTACACTATTTGGTACGGAGGAAGCGAGAATCATTGTTTAGGTACCGGGTTTCTAATTAGGCGTAGATTACTATCCGCTTTGAGGGACGTACAATTCTTTAGTGATAGAATTTCGGTAGCTACATTTCAGGGACGTTGGTTTAAAATCGCATTAATAAACATACATTGTCCGACCGAAGACAGTGACGATGAAGTCAAAAGTGAATTTTACGATAAACTCGAATGGGTTTATGATAAACTACCACGAAACTACATGAAAATAATTGTAGGTGACGCGAACGCAAAGGTAGGAAGGGAAGAAGTTTATATTCCGACGATTGGTAAAGAAAGTTTGCACGAATATAGTAATGATAATGGGATCCGTCTGATAAACTTTGCCATCTCGAAAAACCTGATAATTAAAAGTACGACGTTTAAACATAAGGATATTCATAAATATACTTGGACATCACCGGATTCGCAAACACGAAATCAAATCGATCATGTCTTGATACAACACAGCTGGCAAAGCAGTATAATTAATGTACGGTCTTATCGCGGAGCAGAATGTGGGTCGGATCATGAATTAGTAATCGCGAAACTTCGACAAAAACTTAATATAAAAAAGAGAAAAGAAAACCGTTTCGATTTTGAGAATTTTAATTTGGAAAAATTAAAAAATCCATCAATTAGAAACCAATTCGAGCTAGATGTTAAGAATAGGTTTGAAGCTTTAGAGCTTCCTGACGAGGACCACGAGGATATTGACAAGTTATGGATAGAGATCAGAGATAATATTAAAGCGGTCGGTAACTCGTGTCTAGGAAAAAAGGAAAATAAGAATAACAAACCGTGGTTTGATGAAGATTGCTTAAACATGTGTGAAAAAAGAAAAGCCGCTAAATTAAAAGCTCTAAATAATCCTAGCGAAGACAATCTGGAATACTTCCGAATCTCAAAGAACGAAACGACAAAATTGCTCAAAAATAAAAAAAGGGAGTATCTTAAAAATAAAATAATTGAAATAGAAACTAATAGAATCGAAAATAACGTAAGAGACATGTACAAAGGTATAAACAGATCACGTAAATATGTAGGGCCCGTAACGTCTGGAATTAGGGATGATAATAACAATATTCTGACCGATCCGGTTGACATATTGAATAAGTTTAAGGACCACTTTGACAATATTTTAAATACGGGAAATTATGATCTGTGTCCTCCTTCTGAGTACCAGAGTGCTGAACCGTTAATAGAAGGACCAAGTAAAGAGGAAGTTGAAGTAGCTATCGGAAAATTAAAATCATATAAAGCAGCGGGAATCGATAATATTCCTACTGAACTAATTAAGGCATGCGGGGAAGCTGGAGTTTCTAAAATACATCGGTTGGTTAAAAAGATCTGGGTGAACGAGAAATTACCTGAAGAATGGAAAGAATCTATTCTTATTCCGATTCACAAAAAGGGTCCGAGGACGGATTGTAATAACTATCGAGGAATTTCACTCCTTCCGGTATGTTATAAAATATTCACTTTAATCTTAACCAGTCGAATCACGGAATACGCCGAGGAAATTATCGGAGACTACCAATGCGGATTTAGACGGAATCGTTCGACTATTGATCAAATATTTTCTTTACGGCAAATATTAGAGAAAAAATTGGAGTATAACGGTATTGTTCACCAGCTGTATATAGATTTTAAAAAGGCTTACGATTCTATTGACCGCCAGAAACTGTATAATATTCTAATCGAGCAGGGGATTCCAAAAAAACTAGTAAATCTAGTCAGGATGTGCTTGACGGAGACACTCAATAAAGTTAGAATCGGTAATAATTTGTCCGAAAAATTTGAGGTTCGTTCGGGCTTAAAACAGGGGGATTCTCTTTCGCCTGTCCTGTTCAATTTGGCATTAGAACATGCCATTAGGGAGGTAATGCGAACCGAGAAAGGGTTGGATCTGGGCGGGACAACATCCGTGCTGGGCTATGCTGATGATCTGGTACTGTTAAGCGAAGACGTTGAAACTATAAAACTAAATACGACAACGTTAATGAAAGCCGGTAAAGAACTAGGACTCGAAATAAACGTGGATAAAACAAAATATATGGTTAGCTGCAAAAATGGCGATACTACTGGTGATATCGATATAGATGGTAATATGTTTGAACAGGTAGATAAATTTAGGTATCTAGGTTCTACGATAACTAGAAAAAACGAAATTGAAGAAGAGATTAAGGTTAGACTGAAGGCGGGGAATGCTTGTTATTTTTCTGTGACAAAACTACTTAGTTCGCGCCTCTTGTCCCGAAACTTAAAAATTAGAATCTATAAAACAATTATCTTACCTACAGTTCTTTATGGATGCGAAACTTGGCCGCTTACATTAAGGGATGAGCAGCGTCTTAAGGTTTTTGAAAATAAAGTATTGCGTAGAATATTCGGACCGAAGAAGGATGAGTTAACCGGAGAGTTCAGACGGTTACACAACGCCGAATTGCGTGAGATGTATCCGGGTAATATAATTGAGGTAATTTCATCGCGGCGAATCAAATGGGCTTGTAAAGTTGTTGGGCTTAGTAACGAGAGAATTCCTAAAAGGTTAATATTTGCTGTGCCGAATGGTAAGCGTCCGAGGGGTAGACCGAAGCGAAGATGGGAAGATTGCATTAAAGCCGATCTGAAGGGACTGGGTTTGGACGGCGAACGGTGGAGGGAGGTGTGTAACAAGCGATTGGTGGTGTCGGCATCGAACCTTCGGGTTCGCTAAGCCTTATTATTATTAATAGATAATAATAAATTGAAATTAAGCAGCTTGAAAGGTTACAGGTCGATGACGATAAAGAAAGCTTCGTAGATTTGGATAGTATCTTAATTATGCTTAAAAATATTTTGACTTATGTGGGTTAAAAGAATACATATATTTTTTAATTTATTATTTTTTCTTTATCAAATACCAACGTAGTATTTTTTTTTACTCTCCTGAATAATATTGAAATGTGTTTAACAGGCTTTCCCCTGACCTCTTCATATACGTACACAATAATTACATATTCTAGATTCACAACTGACTATATTCTGCTATCACTGCACTAGATTGTAAGGGTCAAAGAATTAAAAGATGTGGAGTAATGCGTTATTCGAAAACGACGAATATTTATTACTGTTTTTTTTCCTGTATCTGCATTGAACCCTGTGACCTCATTTTCTCTATGTGGTCAGCGTTACATATCTGAAGCAATGGACGTCATCCGATATTGTAGCAAGGGATGTGCATAACAGCTTACAATTGGTGACAAGAAAAAAAAAATATTCCATGTAAGGTCATTATAGCTTCTTCATCAATTATATAAGTACATAATTAACTATATTTCAAGACCATTGATTGGTCATTTGAAGTCAAATCTGCGGGGGCAGATTTTGAAGTATAATCTAGTCAAAAACGCACATTTAATCTGATAAAACCTATGTTGGACCATCTAGATAACGACATTTACAATCTATTATCATGACATTAAATTATTGGTAATAGATGTTATATCCTGGATTTGCACTTTGCAGAAAAAGTTCCATTTTTAAGGAAATTTCATGGTTGAGAGATGAAAAAAAAAAGAAAAATTAATCAATCATAGCCTAATCTGAGCATAGTTTTATTTATTTTGATAATAATTTAAGTTTGCACTCTTGCTCAATCTCCACTGGGTTTAGTCCCAGTGACGCGGTTGAGAGAGAAGTGCAGGGATCTCCTGGAATCATGCTTTTCCCTCCACAGTTGGAGGGACAAGTCTGGTCCGGAGTTCTCTCGTCAGATTGTAAATAGTGTATATAGGTATTGCTATGTATTGTAAAGACCGCCGGTGGAATTCATTTAATTATTTTAAATGTATAAATAAATAAATATCATAAGTGCTCACATCTGGCGGTACCTGAGAGAGGGTAACGACCCACGAGGACAAACTTTTGTAAGTGGAAATAAAAACCCTTAAGAACCACCGACCAAGACCGACAACAGTCTCACGCCTGAGTGTTTAAACAGGATCCAAATTACTATTAACACCTTCCAGAAATACGTAAAATATACCTGGTTAGTGGAATACCTTGGCCTGGGGGAGAGGGCGTGGTCACCCCTTAGGCTAGGAATATTCAGCGAATCAGGAAAAAGTACAAAAAGAGAGGGGGGTGACTGGAAGCTAGGACGGTGAGAGTTTTGAGGAAGGACTTGATCAGGAGAGGCGGAGAGAGCAAGATATGGACTGATAGCTAGGACTCAGGCGAGGACGGTTGAACACTGGGAGGAAGGCCTCCGTCCGAGGAGAGCGACATGGAAGGAGACTCGAAGATGATGATAAACCAGCTAGGTAATAACCATCATTTAGTTATACAGATGTAAACTTGTGTTGGCAACCATAAACCGTTAATTAATAGAATCAATAGAATATATGTAACTTTAATCAAACATCAAGCATTCTCCTCTAGTCTGATTCTCCTAATATCATTGTATATATGTTTTTGGTTATTTGAATTTGTAAATATATTAGTTAGTAAACCATCTCAGTACTTTTACCATCTACCCCGCATGCCATCAATTAGTAATAGAAACAAATGGTAAGTTTAAAAACACGATACCTCTAGAAAAGAAATCCAATAAAAATTATATGGTTCAATCTAGGATACTACAGTAGGGGGTCTGTGGTATCTTACCTTTCAATACATAATTAATATATTTTTAAGTTGATCGGTTCCCTTCTGGAACCGATATAAATACAAATATATGTGTATTAAATACAAATAAATGCGGTTCCTGGAACCCCCTACTCGCCGTAGAAACGCGAGGCCAGGAACGTAGCAGTATGTATGTGTTCTTTTTGTTTATTTATTTTTAGGTTATTTTATTCTTATTTATCTATATATATTTTTTTTCTGTATATTTTATTTTATTTATTGTACATAGTGTGAATGTGATCTCTGAACAGTATTATAAATGTCCTTTGAGACAGATTGTAATATTTTTCAATAAATAAGTTTAAATATAAAATAACATAAGTAAAATAAAACAGATATATACCATGTAATTAAAAATCGACAACCACAGTGCAAAAGCGTGTAAGAACAACAACAATATATAATTTTTCAGGAGATGAAAAAAACTGCGTAATTTTTGCTAGTATGAAAATTATATTTTCGGTTCAATTTTTTTTTTGCACTCTTAAGACAAAGATGTAATACTCTATGTAAATTTTTAAAGCATACTTCTGTCAAATAATCTTTTAGAGCCATTTTAATAATTTACTGGAATTTACTTCTAACATACAGCTTTTTACTTATTTTGAAAAACAGGTATTAGTTGAGTAAAAGTAATCAAATTTATTTTATTAACACCCATAACTTTGTTAATAATGATTAAATCATGGCAGAAACAAAGTCAGTTTCCAAAATGCAGATGAACGATACTTCAAATGAAAATTTGTAAAATATTTGACTGGAAGGCGAGTATGATGTGCCTAAATCCTGTTTGGGAGTACTCAATGAAATTTTGTTATCAACGTAATCAACTTCATATGGATCTGGTTTGATTCACGAATTCTTGTTAAGTTCTAGGTAACCTGCTGGTGTGTAGATCACTTCGTTTCTGAGCTTCTTGCGATTTCGATGATTCATTCGTTTGAAAAGATTCATCTACAATGAAACTAGAATTTTCTCTGACTATCTGAGATTCAGCGGGATTTCCAGGCAAACTCAGACTTCCAAGCACTGGAATTGGCATTTCAGCAATTGTGAAGAGTATCTTCATCAATTGTGTGAGTTGAATAGACGATATAGATAATGTTGTATTGCATGTAGGAACATGTTTCACTGATGTCGCTTAGTGAGAAGAACAGTTATATAACATAAGAGTTCTCACTGAGGTATATTTGTAGGTTAAATTTCAACGACTCCTTTGAGTCTATCAAAGAGTCAAACATGGTATACAATTTCATGGCTCATTGGGAATGGAACCCGCTCACTAACAACCCTATCAATAACAATTGTTGTAACAACTAGTCACAACAGACTGGTGGCCTATAAATATCGCGAGGCCCATGATTGAGGGGGTCCCACTAATTTAGGGGTCAATGGTAAAGATAGAGCCACGGTCTATTGGCCCAGTGAGTAGCCACATCCTGCCACTTGAAACCTTCTGCACACTGGTCAGCTCTATCGTGTATGTATTATAAAGAGCATGTTGAAAAAGTATGAATAGTTATAGAACTATAATTTCTTTATAAAGTAATATTATACTCAATCACAATTAAGGACATCAGTAGTAGTGATAGAGTAGCTAATTCTGAATTCTCCGTGGTATTTAAATTTTATGCTAAAGATATGCTAGTACAAATATCGTTATTGTTTGATTTATTGGCGCTATCGTTTTTTTCTTTTCGACTCTTTACGTCGGCGTCACATCAAAATTTTGATTAGTGGCTCATTACAAAGAAGATGAAATGCTGAACAATTCTCTCGCTTAAAGTATGCAGGATCGATTTTTAGTTTATATGATATTTTAATCGTCAATCAATCTCGTTATCGGATGGTTTTCGACACTATTTTTTCCTTTACGCGTCTCTAACACCGCGTTACTTTAAGATAAAATTTTGAATAATAGCTCATTAGAAAGAGGATGAAATACTGAACATATTCTAGTTCCCGGCAGCAATTCCTACTTGGTGTTTTTCCTTTTCAAGTTCTCAGAACAAAAATCCTCCCTCCCCCCCCCCCCACATCTTAGAACTCCTCACTTTACGTTCCTCTATCCACTCTCTCAATACCAGATCTCAACCTATAGATTTATATCCCCCTCCCATAAAACCACTTCCTTCAGTATATCCTTCGTCATTCGTGCTACCTCCTTATGGAACTCCTTACCCATCTCCATACGTCAAACCACGTCCATAAACTCCTTCAAACAACTCCTATTCCACCACCTACTACAAATTCAAACTTCCTCAAGCTTGTAAAAATTTCTGGGTTACATAATTACGTTGGCAACCAGCAGTTAATTGATAGAAGTCATTTTATTTTTATTTATTATTTTTTTTATATCTCAGTATTTTATTGTATATATCTGTGTTTATCGTTAGTATGTTTTATATTTTCCTTGGTATATTTTATATTTTTTTATATATTTGTATTATCCTTATTATCTTTGTGTGTATTATATATATATATATATATATATATATATATATATATATATATATATATGTGTGTGTGCTTATAATTGTGCTTATAAGTATTTTTTGTATATATTTGTATGATACTTATATGCCAGACTAATGTACATATTTTTTTAAACTCTACTATTATTCTAAGGGGACTTCAGTCCCAGAATAAAATTATTTTTCATTTCATTTCCCTTGCTTACAGTATTTATGCTAGTCCGATTTTTAATTTCTGAGTTATCTTAATCCATATGCATGAACACTTCAATTAGCCGACTTGAACCGACTTTACCCGAATGAGTGTTTCACATCCGAAGAAGTTTTCGCTTCAAAAATATTGGTGATGTAGAATGATCAACTTTGGTTATTAAACGGTTATTCATCACCCGTTTACATAAACGTATAGACATAAAAAAAAGTTTGCTTTATATAATT
The DNA here is from genome assembly GCA_928085145.1 of Nezara viridula. Taxonomy (NCBI): domain Eukaryota; kingdom Metazoa; phylum Arthropoda; class Insecta; order Hemiptera; family Pentatomidae; genus Nezara; species Nezara viridula. The sequence goes on along the minus strand of OV725082.1, from coordinate 21,370,163 downwards.
CATTGCTGGGACCGGTTTTCTCGTTAGCTCTCGATACTGACGACGCTGAAGGCACTAAAAGATCGCGAACAATAGGCAATTACCGGAGCAGCTCGGCCGTGCGCCGCCAATAAAGAGCACATTACAAAGCCATTGAGGTAGCCAATGAGAAGCCTCGGAGGCGCCAACAAATCCCATCCATCCAACGCCCGCATCGCCCGCATCCACCAATTGGCACCAATTCCTCCACAATGGATCTCCAGCTCTCTCGTCATTTAGACTTGTGTACTAATGGTGGAGGGCCTCCTGCCTTCCCCGAGATGGGGGGTTAGTGTCTGTCCGAGTGGTTAATGGTTAGCTCTACTTTACGTTCTTAACTAACAAAGCGAGAGGGGAAAGTTAACAGTCCGGATACTGGGGCGAGCATGCTGATGTATGTGCATAGCAACGGCGTTGCCCGGCAACCAAATAAACAGATACTAATATGATAACATAATTACAAGTCCCGGTGCCGGAGAGGCTTTCAACTCTGGCGTTAATTCTCCCCCATCTCCCCTCCATTGTCTAAAAGGCAAGGAAGGAGGGGACAACAAAATATATATATATATATATATACATATAATATAAGGATAACGGGATGCAAAAAGTTAATATATTTTTTCTGATTTGTCAAACCGAAAAAAATCGTGACATTTTTATAAATAAGTGTTTTATATTTTCATATTTTCTCCACATTCTTAGTATTCCGCCGTTTTAGCAAATGCCAAATTGTAAACATAAAATAGTTGATAAATTAGGGGTTGTAATCAGTGAGAAACATAAATAAAATGTTATTTTGTTCCATGCTGACATTTCGGCCTCAGTTTTAGACCTATATTTTTATTTATGTATTTATTTTTATTGAGGAATATTACAATCTGTCTTAGTTAAGGATACTTATATTACAGTTCAGAGAGTACATTCATACTGTTTATACAGAAACATAAATAAATAAAGTAATAACAAAAGAATACATAGAAATAAGAACAAAATAAAATATTATAAGGGGAGTGAAACAAATAAAAATATATATACACACGTAAGTTAAAATAAAAATAAAAGTATCATAAACATCTTAGATACAAAGATACCTGAATACACTATTTGCAATCAGCCAGGGAAACATGTGGAGGGAAAAGCGAGTTTTAGGAGATCCCTGCACTTCTACCTCAGCCACTTCACTGGTATTTAAAACCAGCGAAGGATGAATAAGAGCGCTACAGCGGCACCTCCTCCTGGCGTGATATCTACATTAGGCGAGGAGGTCCCTCATCCAGCTCCTCTTCAGTCTTCTACAGACGTTACCTGGCATATTCGTAGTGGCCATGTCATTTATAAGTGTGTTAGGATCTCCTTGTAAATTGTCGTGGAATCGTTTGTAATGAGTTCATATGTGTGCGTTAACAATCGGCACATGGAGTTCAGTATGTAAGGTTATGTTGCTAACGTACCAAGGTGCTTTTGTGATTGTCCTGAATGTATTTGCTTGAAAGATTTGAATTTTGTTTATGTGAGTCTTTTTAGCTGTTCCGAATATCTCTGTATCTAATCCAAATAGGTTTTAGTAAGTAATTGTATGTATTCAATTTCTGTCTAAGTTTTGAATGTTTCGAAAGAAGTGAGTTCAGAATTTTAGGTCTTTGATATAGCGTTTTTCTTTTCTTTGTTATATGTGGGCCCACGTCATTTTTCGGTCAAATGTCAGACCAAGGTAGTGAACGGAGTCTGTCTGTGGAATCTGTGTAATCTGGAGGGTATGTTTCATGTCGAAGCGTAAATGTGATGTGCTGTGTCGAATTTTCCAAAGTTTGAACCAATCATGCAATCTTGTTAAATACTGTCAACTGTATATTAATATATTAACCATTGAACCAACCTTAGGATATTAAATTATTGTGACTTACCCAATTTCAATGGGGAAATAAAATATTGAAGAAGAGGTGGACGAACATTCTCCGAAACGATCAATAAATTGCAACCAAAGACTTATTTGATTAATTTATTCTGACTATTAGCCAATGTATCAGTATAAAAATAATTATGTTAAAATAATTACAATTTTTAACTTTACAGACATACATCGAAAAATATGAAAAATACATATTAATATTAGTATATTACACTATTAATAAGGGTAGCATTCTTATTACGAGAAATTTTTATGATAGAATGTTAATAATGTTTAGAGTATTCAAGTTTTTTATTCTAATGACATTCAGATAGTAAACTTTACTACTGTGTTGAACTGAATAAGGTTAACAAATAAATATTAATATTATAAAATAATATATAGTAAAATAAAGGGAAGGATTGAGCCGATTAATCGATATTTTATAATTTGGAATCTGTTGCAAGAGGAATTAACTGATAACATTCTATCCACGTGATAAATAGAAAGCTTAACAAATATTTTACTAAAATAAGGACAAACTTCTTATAGAAAGATTATTTTTAATATAATAGGAGCAGATAACTGAATGATATTAGAAAATTAGAGAATTTAATAGATCAGATACCACTTCACTTTTCAAGATCTGACTAAGCAATTGTTTCCTATACTAATATGTTTAATTATTATTTTTTTAAAAAACGTTTCTCTAGAACATTGCAATACGTAATTATTATTTAAAAGAATTTCGACCATTACAGTGATTTATAAAGCTCTGATAAGTTGATTAATGTAGAGATCGGTTTTCCTCAGTAACTTAGCCCTTAGTTCTTCAAAGGTGGTACAGTCGACTATGATGTGCTCAGCAGTCTCCAGAACACCGCAGCTAGAGAAGAGCTAGAGTTGATGACTTTGCAATCAGATAGACTAAAATGAGTTATTTCATTGAGTTTCACAAAATTATTCATTTTTGCCAGTACGTTCAAGTGGAGTTAGAGGAACCACTTTACATACCAGCATCCATAAATGCTCTGTTTTTTTAATTCGAATATGTTAATTGTTACTATTACTATTAATTCGAATATGTTAATTGTTAAAAACTGGATGTTACTCAACATTACTTTTCAATATTTTATTTGGGTTCGGAAACAAAAAATCTCTTCAGTGAGGAAAAAAGAACTGCACCACTACAAAACTTTCACCTGTCAGACCATCACTACTTTTGTAATTATAGACGCAGACCATGGGGAGAGGGAGAGGACCGAGGGGGGCGATCGTTTCCCACAAGAAAATATTGAGAAGACAAGAATATCGTTTCATGCCCCCCCCCTCATTCCTCCACAATAATCTGAAGTAAAAAAAAAAAAATTGATAACAAATAAGCTACATGAATGAATAAAATATGGAAACTAAAATCGATTAAGAAGACAAGCTGAGACATATAAGTAGGTACGTAACTGCTTTATCACGTAGTAAATATTCCTATTTAAATTTTCATTCATATTCAGGAATAATAATATTGAAACATATCCTTTTATTCATTCATATTTCATTTAAAAATTTTCGGAATAAAGTTGGGAAAATTTATTTAGTAAGTACAAGTATAAATAAATTTTATAGAGAATGTTTTAATAGAAATTTTAACAAAGTCAGGGTGTGAAAAAGTTTTATTGTTATTTAGAGGTTGTACAAACTAAGAAATCAAAAGTATTTTTCAGTTTTTAACATTATTCATTTTTAGCTTAAAAAGTTCTAAAAATGTACCTATGTTATTGAAGGCAGTCACCCTTCCTCTCATATTAAATGTATACAAATTGTAATATACCCAAATGGTTAGTTTATATATTTTCAAGTATATCCATATACACAATAAATAAATAAAATAAAAACTAAGGTACCATCAACAAGGCGAGAGTAATAATATGATTTTATTTATTTTTTTATTTATTATTATTAATGAAATTTACAACTGTACAAATTAATATACATTCAGCAAATGTGATACAAAGAAATATATGACATGACAAGGCTTGTAGAGGATCTACCAATTGTTAGCATTCTAATATAGTATCTAAATTAGGAGATGACGAGGCCATCTCCTTTTCAGACGCCTGGGAAGGTTATCAGGGATAGAGGAGGAAGCAAGGTTAGAAACGTGAGGATTAGGATGCGTCTGAAGTTTATTATGGAAGGATAGGTATCTGGATTGGACCAAATCGGAAACATACATTCGGGTCATTAAGGACTATTTTATTTGTTACAAAGTAAGGAGCATTAAGGATTTTACGAAGGATTTTGGATTGTAAAGATGGGATACGGTAGCAATTCAATGTTTAAGTGGAGCCCCAAAGCTCAACTCCGTAAGTCCAAATAGGTGTTATTATGGTCATGTATATGAGTCTCTTGTAATTAATTGGAAGTTTAGAGCGTTTGTCTAGTAAGTGCTGAAGTAGTCGGAAACGTCGAGGGGTTTCTTGTCGTTTCAGTCTGGTATGAGGATTCCAAGTTAGTCGTGTTCCAGGTGGAGTCCTAGGCATCGGATTTGCTCAACAGGGATAAGTGGAGTATCATTAAAGGATAATGTAGGACAGAAAGTCATTGGTTTACGACGAAGGGTAAAGGTAATTTGATGGGATTTATTGGAATTTATTTTAATTCTCCAGTTTTGACACCATTCTTCAAGGTTTGTGATGTATGATTGACGAATTTGGGATGCAATTGTTGTGTCTTTATGAACTGATAGGATATATGTATCATCGGCATAGGTTGTAATAACGATGTTTGGACGGTTCGGAATGTCAGCTGTATAAATATGAAACATAAATTATAAATAATAGCTCATTATAAAGAGGATGAAATGTCGAACATTTCCCTCGCTTAAAGTATGCAGGTCCGATTTTTAGTTTCTGAGATATTTTAATCCTTGTGTAAAAACAATTCAATTAGTCGACTCAAGTCGACTTTACCCGAGCGTTGACACTTAGGAAATCTGACGGATCAATCTAATTCACTTTCCACAAAAAAGTACAAAACAAGTTGAAAGAAGTTTTAAGTTAAAAAAAACGTACAACTGTACAAACATTTGATATTTAATATTCGAATATTAAATATTATATTTGTTCGTTTCACAATAGTTATATTGAATTTTTGTACATAATATGTACAACCGGCAGATCTTTATTATATATGTATTATGTATAAAGCGTGAGCTTCGTTAATTTTCAAAAAAGGAGGCAATATGCAAAAGTTAGAGTTCTCAATGTCGAAGTAATAAATCGATAACAATTATCTTTGATTTGGAAAGCAAACAAGATATGAGGGCAAATATTTGCTTTGATTAAAGCAATCTTGTCCTCAACTAGTCTTCACTTATCTTTTGTTATTTTTTTATTATTTTGTCTCCGATGGCTTTATCAATTTGTACAGTTTTTTGATGAGCTGTTTACTCAAGAATTGAAACTAAAAAAAAAAAAACGACTAATTAAAACGGTTAGATATGCGATAGATTATCTCTTTTTATCGTTACAGTCAGCAAAAATAACTAATAAAACAATATCGTTTGTTCGTTTTTTTTTGTTTTTTTTTTACTTTAACAAAATAAAATTAAATATGAATTCGATCTTGAAAAGTAGTTCCACAAATAAAAAATTATTTTGTAAATGCCAAAAAATCGAACCATTCTAGTTTTTCTCTACAGTTGACAACATATACCGCAAAACAATAGCTCAACAATTTAGTACTTTCAAAATCAATGTAAGCTATTTCGGACTATACTTGGACATATGATTAACTTCGAATATTATTTAAATGCCCAATTTATAATAGTTTAAGGGTAAGAATTTATCAGAGTATGGAAATTCTTGATGGGATAGAAATATTTAAGCCAACTAGTACAGAAGATATGAGAAAATTATATTTTTTTTATCTCAAATTATAGAGAATTGGTAGGGTAATCTTGAATATTGTCCTCCGCATAATATGGCAAAAATTCCATATTGTACATTGGCATGTAATCTATCTTAATCTTGTAATCTTGTCTGTTCTATTAGGTATAGGAGTAATCTTTTAATTTAATTTTAAAGCATAGTTTAATATTAATATTTTTAAAAAAATGTGTATTTATTGTTTTATGTGTATTTATTTATGTATATTGTTGACAATTTTAGATTTTATATTAATTTGATAATTGGAACTATTTTAACTGTCTGACCTTTACCGAATATAATTTTTAATTTATGCTTAAGAGTGTTGTAATGTCTGTTATGTAGTATAGAAAGCAATTTGTATTTCCGTAAGGATAATAATGTTTGTTATTTTGTGATAGACTCCATTTGTATAGAGTTCTTCCCTTAAAACAAATAAAGATTGATTGATTGATTAACTTCGAATATACAAAAAATAAAATAAAAAGACAAGAACTGTCAAAACGAAACAAAAAACTGTCACATATTTTATACAATCTTTACTCATCTTCAAAACAAGAAACTTTATCTACAACACGGACAATAACTTTGGTCATAAGGGGAAGAAATTTTATGTTATGAAAAACTCGTACTCACAACCAAATTAAGATCAGCAAGTCTAAAATTTTTCAAAAAATTGGTAATGCGCCCAAGTATATTCAAAATCTCGTTATACGCAATTATATGAACATTTCAACAGGAAAATAATTTATACTATTTATAATAACTAATATTTCTCATTTAGCACTACTATTCATTATCACATCAACTCACTAGGTTTTATCACTTTCCTACTTCCCCGATCAGTCAAAAAGAAAGTGGTTAAGAGATCTCCTTCAATTTTTTATTTACAGACGTATGTGACGACTTCGGATGGCGATCGCCTCCCCCAATAAAAATAGAGAGGGGGCGAGAATATCGTTTCGTCCCTTCCAATATTTCCGAGAACAAAAATAAAAATAATAACAATTAATCTACATAAATGAATGTAATGTGTAAACTAAAATCAATCAAGGAAGTAGGAAATGTCGCCTAGCTTGCTAAGCTAAGGCTAAAAGCACTAGCGGATCCAGGATTCAATTTTGGGGGGGCTTCAGCCCGAAAGCTTTTTTTTTCATAAAAATGGCGATAATTACCTTAGAAAAAAAGAAAGAAACTAGCTATCTATATGAAATGGTGTTTAAGTGATTCCTTAAGTCCTTTTAAATGTAATTACACCAATAATAATACTTTAAGAGATAATTTTTTAATATATTTTACCATAAAACATAGTTATATTTTACCATTTTGGGGGGCTTCAGCCCGAAAGCCCCTCCCCCCCGTAGATCCGCCGTGGCTAGAAGTAGGAACGTAAACAATTAAACAACGCCCTATGTTCTATAACGCCCTAGCATTTTATGATTCATTGATGTGCATTCTTCCATTTTATGTGGATATATTCTATTGATTTTTTAAAATGTTTTCAAATACGTACAAAAGAAAAAAAAATCTAATATATGAAGATATTCATATTTAAATAAAATATAATATATAGTGTTATACTGTTCGTTTTTACAATGATTATGTTGATGATAATTCTTAATTTTATACATAACATAAACTATCGCGACTATTTTGGGTCCATCCCCACCCTTACTAAAATGTAGGACCTTCGCCTTCTCAATATCTGCCTATTTTGGGCTATTTCATTCCAGTTATCTGCTCGAAGCCACATTGCATCTATGTTGATTCTATCCATTCATCGGGATTTTGGCTTCCCAAGTTCTCTTTTGCCTCTTATTGAAGAATTCATTGTTGTGTTGAGGCTAAATGCCACAACCATCTTGACCTCCTTGCCTTCATATCATATGATACTTCATGTGTTAGTATTCTGATCCCAGATAGCTCCGTTTATTGTGCAAACGATTTTTGTTTCAAATCTTTCAATACTTATTTCTAGGGTTGCTGGTTAATGTCCAGGTCTCTAAATCGTATATCAGAACTGAATTTATCATAGTTTGTCCGTTTGATATGTGATCCATTCCTGAGCTTTTGTATAGCTATTTCTGCTTACTAATAACTAATTATATATATTGAAAAAATAAAAACAAACAAAGCCAATACCAAGTAAAACAAAACAGACTTGCTAGATGCATATCATTTGTTGAATTCACAATACTAGAAAAATATTATTATTATCTTTTATTATATCCGAGTAATAAGGTTTTTTATTTTGTTTATAATTATGACTGTATTATTATTAATAAAAAAAATTTATTATTAATTCAATTTTCATTTCCTTATTTTTTTTCTATTACTGTCAGGTCAAAAACATGATGGATATCCTTATTAACAACTCTTCCTATATATTTTAAGCTTTTGGAGTATGATTATTTACTTTTATTCCGTTGTACAGACCCCTTTTTATGTAATCATTAACATCTGGCTGAAACTTTGTAAATAGCTTCATCTCATCGTAACCTACAAATATTTTATTCACAAAAATTCTCAGTTTTCAATCTGAAGGTCAGCAAATTTTTGTCTATTTAATTAGGTACTAAATACTCGTAAATATCTAATTGGTTTCCAATTGAATCGTAAGATAACTTGAGAACAAAGTCAAGAAAAAACGTGGCCTTCAAAAACATTGAGCCGTTTAACCTATATAACCTCGTTATTTTGACCATTTGGGAGTGTAGGTCACGCCGAACGGCTCGATATTTTAGAAGTCCACCTTTCTTCTTGACTTTTTCCTCAGGTTATCTTACGATTCAGGTGGAAAGCAAATGAGTATTTACGAGTTTTTAATGCTTAATTAAATAGACAAAGTTTGCCGATCTTCAGATTAAAAACTCCTCAATACCGAGAATTTTTGTAAATAAAATATTTGTAGGTTACGATGAGAAGAAGCTATTTACAAAGTTCAGTCGGATGTTAATAATTCGACAAAAAGGGGTCTGTACCACGGACTATTTCTAGTTTGCATTGATTTACTTCAATTTAAGAGACTTAAGGCTTCGTTAATGAACCTTTAAATAATATATTGGTTTCACTTATCAATTAATATATATCTACCTCTAATATAATAGAAAGTGAGTTTAGATAGATATAGGCTGTATCCAGGAGTGCAGTATTGATCTGGTCTGAGAAGTCTGGTTCTATGTAGGTGTTAACTAGGCCACATCGTCTGTATCATAATCATTTTATAAATTATCACTCATATAAATAGTAATTATATATATATATATATATATGAGTATTTTTAAAATTTTGAAAAAGTTGAGAAAAAGCCAATTTTCTGTAACATAGCTTCAATTTAAACCAATTGAAATGAATATATTTCATGATTCAACTTGAACATTGTTGAATAAAATCATCAGAAACGGTTTGACTTGAACATATAAAAACAAACAAGTAATACAGTAAAACTTCTCAGTAACGGACACTTACAGGGAATCAAAATTAATCCGGTAAAGTGAGATGGCCCCATTAGAGATTTGGAAGTTAAAGATAATATTATATATTATAGAAGGAAGACAATATATATACTTTTTTATTTATTTATTAAAAAATATAACAATCTGCCATACGAACAATATTTATAGTGAGATATGAACACATTCACACCATATTTAAAGAAAACATAAAATAAACAAAAGCAACATGAGATAATTTTTTTCTACATTAGCGATAGTTAAGGACGGATATCTCGGAAACTAAGCGGTATAGCGAAAAAAGATATAGAATAAATCATATTGAAAATTTTATCAGCTTTAATTTTGTATAGAACGTCTTTGTTTATGAGATTGATAGTTTTCCTGATATAAGTGAAAACCCGAAAAAAGTGACATGCTAGGAGCTCCCCACATCTGGCTTACCACCTAAGAGTGGGGACTTTTAGTAAGTTTACTTTCTTCCTACTCCAAAAAATGTTCCAAATTCAAAAATTGTGTCCCCGCCTTCTATAATCATTCATTGAATAGACTCAGCCTGTTCTGAATTTCTGTGGTGATTTGCTCGAATTTGAAGCTCGAGAAAAAAATAAAAATAATACATTCTCATGAAAGTTGGGTTTAATTTCTTTTATCATAGTATTAAATAACCTTTTTTTTTAAATTTCAAAATGCTATTAAATTAGGAGGAGTTAAATTTTTAAATTTCATTAATTTTTTTAATCACAATGGTTCATTATTGAAAATAATAGATCAAAATAAAATAAAATCCGAATAGCCAATGTGAACATTTTCATCGGAATTCAGAGGGTTTTTTAAAAAAAATATATGCGATTAAAACAACATCTTAAAATGAATGGGGACTCCACAAGAATGTGAGAAAGATCATAAGCCAACCGATAATCATCAATGAATGATTTTTATGACCATGAATAATAATGAGTGACCTTAACAATATATATATATATATATATATATATATATATATATATATATATATATATATATAAATATAAAATAATATAAAAACGTTTTTAGTGACCGTGTTATATTTTATTTTAGTTTCACTAACAAATTTATGTTAAAGTGTAAAACCTTCAGAGCAAGAAATGTAGTTATCCTGTATTACATTTGCTCATTTATACGAATACAACGTAAGCTTCCTAGGTCATTGCCTTAATACCCTCCGCTTTGGATGTCCAGGTAAATTGCCAGGTAAAGAGTGTCCGTAATAGAGGGTAATTTGAGGCAGGTAGCTAAAACCAACTGAAATACATAAATATTAAATGGATTAGTTAAACACAGAACGATGTGTCGATATCTTCTGATCATTACTAGCATCGATTTTAAGTTATTGCTAATCATCGATACCTTATCTGACATTCTCACTTTTAATTTTTAATCTTAGAAAGAATGGTGACAGGATTAATGATGAATTAAAGTTTTAGATATTTAATAATTGTATTAGAAACAATTAAATATTTTTAGAATGCTTATAAATAAAAAGTATCAATTTATTAATATTTGTCAATAAAGAAATCAAAATTTATTTCTATAAACTAATAATACTATTAGTATTATTATTTTTATATTTAATTTATTTTTATTTATTGTACATAGAGTGTGAATGAGCTACTCTATCACTATTATTAGTGTCCTTGGATGTGACAGAATGTAATATTTTTCATTGGGACAAACGCTGGGACATATATATAGTTTTTACTTTCATAAGGTAATATACAGTAAGGGTAAGTATTGCGATCGTGGAAATTTTCGAATCTCAGTTTTCAACGGAAGTACATGTTTTGAGGACCCTCCTGAGTCCAAATAACCAAATGTAGCAAATTGGTCTGTGTGTGTGGTAAAAGTCTAGCTCATAAACGAAAAGTAGTACGAAACTGATTTTAAGTATTTAAGGTTTGTATATGGGCCGGATGTGACAGCAACTTTTTCGTTAAAATCGGCTGACCGGCAGTGCCAATTTATATGAACGCTGAAACAAATTTTTACAATTTTCTCAAAAACGGCTCAAACGATTTTGATCAAACTCGGTGTATCGTTGTATAATTAAGTCGTCTTTAATATCATTTAGGTCTTATCCCCATTGATGTCACTTTACAGGGCTTAAATGCCCAATGTTCAACTAAAAATATCACTAAAATGACATTACTCAAAAATGTTGAAATTGGAGTTAGTCATTCTGTGGTTTATAAAAGCAAAGAAAGTTGTGTGGTTTATAAAAGCAGATGGAGTAACTAGATTTTTATTGCCTACCGTCGATATATTAAATAGACATTTTGTAATTATAATGGTGTTAATGACTTGTTATCTGTAAGATTTAAGCTTTAGCTCCGTTTAAAATGCACTTCAAAAAAATTTATAATATCCCAGCATTGCCAGAAAATAATTTCTATTCAAAGTAGAGCGGTAAGTGAAAGTTGTGTGTTGCGCGCACCACATTTTTTTAATATAGAATTACAAAACAAAATTGGTATAAATCGGTGAACCACTGATAGTGACTTCCAGTTTTAAGTAATGAAAAACTATATTTATTATAGATAAATAATTATATTTATCAAATGCAGAATTATGTACTTTTAAAACTGTGTAATAATAGGTAGGGTGTATTGTAGTCCCTAATAATAGAGCTCCATGCTCGTTCACCTTCGAGTGAATGATTAATTGTGGCGCTTAGACCTTGCAACGAGAATTAGCTATACTTCTCAAGCCTGTCTATAATTGTGTAAGTTTGATAAGACTTATGGAGAATTAATTATAAAAAATAAATAATTTCCTTTATTTGCTTAAATAAATATTTAAATTACGGATTTATCTCACAATCATGAAATTTTCCGTTGCTAGGTTCCATACATGGGTGATAAATATTCAGGACGCAGTCTTTTAAAAAAAAAAATTAATTTTTTATTTATGCTAACGTTTCAACCCAAATATGTGGGTCATCTTCAGGGCTTGGTTTGGGTACTGAACTGGATTGGAGTACTTGAACACCCTGAGTACTCAAACCACGCCCTGAAGATGACCTACGTGTTTGGGTTGAAACATTGGCATAAATAAAAAATTTTTATTGACAAGATACAGAGCTACAAAGAAAACAAGATAGAGATGACATAAATTTAGTCTACTAATGGCAAAATTTTAAAGGTTTTTTTTTGGCAAATTTTATGATTAGGAACTACTTATTTTTGTCCTTAGACGTTCAAGTTTTTATTTTTTTTAAACCTGCAAAATCAGAGGTAGTGCTATGGATTTACATTTTTTAGAGCAATAATTTTTAAAAAATATGAACAAATATAAGACAAATAGTTATTTGGATATGATCGGTCGGTGTTTTTGGTGAGGCCCTGGGACATCCCATTGTAGTAAGTTTTTATTTCAGTTAATTACTTAGAAAAATAGATATGATATTAGACATATTGAAAGTATATTTTCTTTTCAAATAAAAATTAATAAATAAATTATTATAACATTATAGATCGTATAATTAAATAAAATAATTTATAGATTTATAATTCATTTTTACAAAATAAAATAACGCCCAACGTGGGGCTCGAACCCACGACCCTGAGATTAAGAGTCTCATGCTCTACCGACTGAGCTAGCCGGGCATGCCTTATAATGGGAAATTGTTATTTATAAGTTTGTATTACTTCGACTTAAGTATAAGTTTTGTATAAAGTTTTATACAATGTAAAGTTTAATACAATGCATCTATACAGTTTTATACAATTTATTTGCCAACTTGTTTTTTTTTCGAAATGCCTATAGGTATTTCAATAATTGCTCGTAAGATTTTTCCTGAATTTTTTATAAATATCAAGGTATAATTACCAATTTCACTGAAATTTCATTTAAAAACTAAAATGAATGTAATAGTTTAAAATATAATAGTTTTGAAATCAAGACAGTAGGGGGTTGTGAGAGTTGATACCTACATGGTCTGAGATAGGACTAGGGGCGGCCACCAATAGTCGATATTCTCGAGATATTGATATTTTCTTCAGATATTCGGTATTTTACAATCCATATTAATTTATTCGATATTTTAACAGTTTTACTTAATATTATTTTATTCTTATTTATTTTATATATATTATTTTTCTTTATAATTTATTTTATTTACTGTGCATAGAGTGTGAATGTGATCTCAGAACACTATTATAAATGTCCTTGCGACAGATTGTAATATATTTCAATAAATAAGTTTAGAAAAAAAAATATATAAAAAATGAAACTATCGCTTTTGGTAAGTGCTAAGAATTATATATGTATCTGACGGTTATAAAAAATATATACTCATTTTGCCATTTTCATGTAGAATGTAGTGAGTAATAGAGGAAAATATCGATATTTCGATGATATCGACTATCGATGTTAGAGTTGAACACGTGGGTTCTTTCTCACTCAGTAAACTCAATTTGCCCAAATTTGTTAGAACCATCTCAAACCAAGGCCACGAATTATTAAAGAAATTTATACAGGATGCAAATAAAATAGCATTTTGCCGAATGTGATCTAAGGATGAATGGAAGGCATGATTGGTTGAATGGAAATTTGTGGGAAAAACTGAGGATGACGAAGGTGGACGGGAACTAGAAAATTAATTTTACCAAGGAGAGTAAAAGAACTGATATTTCCATTAATTGATTTAGAGTGTGAATGAACACTATTATAAATGTCCTTAATTGTGACATACTGTAATATTTCTGCATAAATAAAAAAAAATATCTGATTTGTCCACTCACAGGACTTTTCTACCTATTTCAGAAAAGTTTTCATGTTCATGAAGAAACAAAAAAGAATTGAACTTGATTTATTTTCCTGGCAATTGATCAAAGAAAAGATTTTAGTACGATTTATTAGATAAGCTAAAGCAATGTAAACCGGCTTAAGGTAGATCAGTGTAAAAAATTCAATACTCACTAATATTGCTGATCAAAAATTTTTTGCCATAGCTTAGTATTTTCAAACAATAATTTCTGTCAAAAGTAGAGGAAATTGTGAAGATCGTGTAATGCGAGCAGCAGATTTTCTTACTTTCACTTAGTCATCTTTATTTTCTCATTCACCTGACTTTTTCGGAAATTTATTCTATATACGAAAATCGAAAGGACAATTATTAGAACATTATAGGAAAGTTTCATCAAAATCGTTAGAGCCGTTTTCACGCTACAGTCTATGGAAAAACATATTTTTCATTTATTGCGCGCGAGCTATTGCGCACGGAGCACCGAATTATATCAGGTATCAGTAGTCAAAACCCTACAAAATAAAAAAAGAAACAACGAAATTGGTTTAGAAGTTCCCGAGAAAATCTTAGCACAGACAGACGGACTCAAGGGGCTCTGAAACGTATAGATCCGTCGAAAACCGCATATCGGAAATTTGACCCGATTGCATTTCTTTCCTTACCTAGTATAGGTAGGAAAGTAGAAATAAAGAGGAAAATAACATTTTTTTTTTTTTTATGCGCCTATTTGTTAGAGAATCAATATTTATAGTGATATTCATATTTCAAAAATATTTATAATATCGATGAAAACAACGAATATCTATATTCCAAGTCCAATATTTTGATGGTATCTATGATTATGGGCCGATAATATCTATATTGGACCTTCGATATCAGATACCTAATTCGTATTAACCGACAAGAAAGTATTTTTCATAGACAAATGTTTGATGAGATTATATCCAGAGTTGACGGTGAAGAAGATAGTCAAAATATTCTTTAGTTACAAGAAGCAGAGGAGAACATGGAGAGCTATTGTTGAGGCAACATTTGAGTCAACAAAAGCGGTAGATGTTGGTTTGTTCATTATAGCAACGCCACAACGTTGGTCTGTTTGCGGAGGGCAAACACAGTATATAAGGCAGCTTCTGTCTGCCTAACCATCTTCCCATCACTCACTTATTTTTAAAAAATCTCTAATATAAATACATTGTCACAGTAGTCACAATTTAATACTTGTATCACAATTATTTTTTTGTGTTATTAATACTATCGAATTTTGAAATAACTATCGTATTATATGACAAAGACCGTATTATACGGATAACACAAAATATATGGTTAATTGCAAAAACAGCGACAATTTCGATGATATCGATGTAGAAGGGAATGTATTTGAACACGTACAGAATTTTAGGTATCTAGGGTCTACGATAACTAGAAAAAAACGAATTGAAGAGGAGATTAAGGTTAGGCTGAAGGCGGAAAATGCTTGTTATTTTTCTTTGCCAAAATTATTTATTTCTCGCCTCCTGTCCCGAAACTTAAAAATTAGAATTTACAAAAAGATTATTCTACCTACAGTTCTTTATGGATGTGAAACGTGGCCGCTTGCATTAAGGGATGAACAACAGCCTAAAGTTTTTAAAAATAAAGTATTGCGCAGTATATTCGGACCGAAAAAGGACTAGTCAACCGGAGAATTTAGGCGGTTACACAACGCTGAATTGTGTGAACGGTACCCGGTTAATATAATTGAGGTGATTAAGTTGAGGCGAATAAAATGGGCATGTAAAATCGCTGGGCTCAGTAATGAAAGAATTCCTAAGAAGATAATATGCGCTGTACCGACTGGCAAGCGTCCGAGGGGTAGACCGAAGCGAAGGTGGGAAGATTGAGTTAAGGCTGATTTCGAGGGGTTGGGTTTAGACGGAGCCCGGTGGATGGAAGAATGTGTACATCGATTGGTGGTATCGGTATCGAACCTTCGGGTTTGCTAAGCCTT
Organism: Nezara viridula; assembly: GCA_928085145.1. Lineage (NCBI taxonomy): Eukaryota > Metazoa > Arthropoda > Insecta > Hemiptera > Pentatomidae > Nezara > Nezara viridula. The sequence goes on along the minus strand of OV725082.1, from coordinate 21,354,109 downwards.
ATTATTATTATTATCGTATTATATGAGAGTTACAGTTGACAGAATGACTTACTCCAATTTCAACATTTTTGAATAAAGTCATTTTAGTGATATTTCTAGTTGGAAAATTAATAATAAGTGGACAGACAGTAAGTTGATTCCAGTGTAGGTGATTGCAGTGTTGAAACTAGATAATATAGAACTTTGAATTAATATTATAAATTTTCTCACTAGAATTATCGCTATAATTAACAATAAAAATGTTGAACCTTCCTTCAACTTAATTTATGATACTTCAATCTTTCTTTCTTGACAGGTTCTTCTGTATTATTATTGATTCCTCTACTTCTCCCTTCTTTCCTCAACTTGCGGGTGTTTCACAAAGTAGTGTTTTAAGCCCTCTTCTCTTTTCTATCTACACATCTGATATCTCTGAGCACCCTAGCACCATTCTCTATAGCTTTGCTGACGATACGGCAATTCTTTCTTCTCACAAAAATCCCACTATCGCTTCAATATCTCTTCAAAATCACCTCCAAGTTCTGTTCAAAATCAAAAACCCATTAAACACACATCAAGTTTAAACGTACATTATTCACTATTTTTTTTTGTAATCATCTAACAATTCTACAGTTACGCTATTTTTAGAAAAACTATCACGTTTAATAATGTTTAAGTTCATATTAATTAAATTGAGGTTCGTTAGGCCAAAACTCATAATTTTTTGTACAAAACTTCAGATGAATCTCAAATTTTTCCAAAATAAACCTCAACTTAATTTATACGAAATTCAAACTTATTAAACGAAGAAGGTTTTGTAAAAGTGGGGAAACTGTAGTATAGTTGGATGATGATTTTCTTAAACGGAACTTGGGTGTGTTTGCCCGCCCAATGGTCCTTTCTAAATATTTTTAACAATGACAAACTCTTCTTTCTTTTAGAGTAAATATTGCTTAGTTTACTATGGAGCAATGTTTAGTTACTTAAATCAAATATTTTTCATGTTATCGCTTCCTATTAAAAAAAAAACCTGACTAACTTAAAAAAAACCACAACACTTGGATTTGTTACTTTTCTGCTAAAATTTTGCCCATTGTTTATATGACCTTTTTTTTTTTAGCTCTTGAGGTATGTTATCTCTCTTATAAAAATGTCCCTCTACTAACACCCTGTATATGTTGCTTAGAGTGCCACAGCGTAAATACGTCACTGGCAACAGATTGAATATTGGAATATAATATCGTATATATTCCTACAACTATAGATCCTTCAGAAGAGTATCTCCCTTAATCCCAGTTGTTGAGGGTCTGTTGTGTGAGCCCTTTTTTTGTGTTGCCTTCCCCACATGTTGGGATCCTGCGGCAAAAACAGCCTCTCGCCTTAAGGCCGTTTTTGAATCAATTGCTTTACCAGCCCCCAACGACAGAAATATATAGCTACTACAGCTTATGTTGCTATACTGTTTCTTATGTGCATATGTTCGTATATGTAAAGGGTATTAATTTACACATATTAACATATAATTAAATATTTAGGATATGCAAATTAAAATATACAAAAATGCAGGACATTTCCTCTGTATATTTAATCTAATATTTAATAAATTTCCTCTGTATAGTTAATCTAATATTTAATAAATTTCTTCTATATATTTTATCTAATATTTAATCAATTTCTTCTGTGTATTTAATCTAATATTTAATAAATTTCTTCTGTACTAGTTGGCCCGTGCGAAAAATTCGCAGAAAATTTTGTTTAGTGAAGAAATAGCAAGACAATATGGAAATAAGTAGTTCCTATGTATTATGTAAGGAAGGAATTAATATTTTTTCCTTAGTTGATTACAATATTCCATTAAACATAATATACCAAAATATTTGTACACATTGCTTTGCTAGGACCTATTATTAAACGCTGACTGGAAAGATATTAAAAGTTAATAAAACAAAATAATGCCCCGATCATGAGATATTCTAAATTATTAAAAAAAATAAAATGTAAGAACAACCTAATGTCTTTAATAAACATTATTTATAAAGTTAACATATCAAACAGGAAAAAAAATGCAGTAGACTATTCTACTCGTTAATGTAATATCTTCAATATCAGAAAGACATTATTAAGTATACCAAAACTAATGACCTGTATCTTTGTTAATAATTGTCCGATTTTTTTGTTTTGTAGGTAATTTAGTAATCTTTCTAATTATCATGGATACAATCAAGAACAAAAATGCCTACTTTTTGAGTTATTCGCAAATAAAGTTTCTTTTCCTTCATAATTTTTTCCAGAAATTTCGGAGGGATAGGACTATTTTTCGCATGTAAAGGAGAAGAATATCTTCAGCGGTCAATCATCGGATTTGATGAAGAATTGACGAAGTTATGGCGTACCGACAAAAAAACACCTTTTAGAAATAATATACAGAATATTTAATCTAATATTTAATAAATTTCTTCTGTATATTTAATCTAATATTTAATAAATTTCTTCTGTATATTTAATATTAAATCTATTTGTTTCAGACTCCAGATTTCTACAGCTTTTTTTATAAATATAGATAGAAATGAACAAAAGAACTTCACATTCTGATAATAATCTTTTCATTTTTATTACAAAAAAAAATGGCGCCTAATGAGGGTTTCAGTTGAGCCATAAAAATTTTTGATGGAGTATTAAATGTTTGAGGGGTGGGGAAGGGGAGACATATTTCGATGGTATCATGAGTTTTCGGAATAAAAAGTTTCAAACCGACAAAAAGGAAAACAGGGAACAGACCACAGCGAAGGTAATTGTATATGGTCTACGATTTTTTTTTTAATTTAAGAAGAGGAGAGAAGCACTGTTATTAAGAAGAGTAGAGAAATAAAATATCTTGGAAAGAGGAGGGACAAGGTTCAAGCTCCATCGATGTTGGGGAGAGAGGGACACGAACCGCAATTAAAGAAGAAATCCACATTAACAACATTACCAAGAAATGTGTTTGACTCAGGTATGTATTTTTAATCATGTAAAAATCATGGTATCCAGAGAAATAATGTTTCTAACCATTTTTCTTCTATATCTCCTCCTTATAATGTTTCGATTTCGACCTTATTCCTGTACCGAATTTATAGTATTCGGTATGCATTGGATTTATTAATTTTTTTTTCACTCTCTCAAAATGCTTTTAGTTCAGGGTTTGATGACGAGAATTTAACGATACGATTACGCACTTAACCCGATGTTACCCTAGCTAAAGCTGAAATAATCGTTGCATATATTATTTTAACAATATATTTTACAACATCTTGTGTTTTATTTTTAGGGAAAAACAAAGTTGATATTTATTTTTCGCACCTCAAAAAGACATTTAATACGAGTTTTTATAGGAATTAATTTTTTTTTTTTTAATTTCTTTATTGAGTATTATAACAATCTGTCTGTTGGACATTGGTTATAGTGAGGTAGGATGACATTCACACCATATGTACAAAAAAATAAAATAAATAGAACAAAATAATAATCAAAAGTATATACAATAGACAATAAAATAAAATAACCTAAAAAATAAGAAAATTAAAACTAAGGAAAAAAAAAAAAACATGCATACCTATATACAATCAGGCGAGGGAACTCCAGGAGAACCCTGCGCTACTCTCCCAACCGCTTCACTGGTACTAAAGCCAGCGGAGATTGGTCGAGAGCACTTTAGCCACATACACACATGTCTTGAGTGAAGAATCAGGCCATTGCCAGAACTCCAATTTATATAATCTACAAAAGGTCGCGAGGCCACTGCCGTTTCAACCTTCTTGGAGGATTATAGGGATGGGAGATGCTTGATAGGGATTGTGCAAGAGGATTTGGGTGGTAAGTAAGGTTCTGGTGAAATTTGGAGAATTTTTCTGGGATAAGGTCTAGGACAAATGGGATGTTAAGGTCATGATGTAGGGTTTTGTTGGATACATAGAAAGGAGCATCGACTATTGTTCGAAGGACTTTAGACTGGAAGGATTGGATGCGCTTGATGTTAGAAAATTTTGCTGATCCCCACAGTTCTAGTCCGTAAGTCCAAATAGGTTTCAGTATTGTCTTGTAGATCAGTAGCTTGTTTTCAATGGAAAGTTTAGATTTTCTGCTTAGTAGTCGGTATAGTTGGCCGTATCGTCGGTTGAGTTCTTGTCTTTTGAGTCTAGTATGCGGGTTCCAAGTTAGTCTTCGGTCTAAATGAAAGCCAAGATACCGGACTGTGTCTGAATAAGGAAGCTGGATGGAATTAAAGAGTACTGGTGGACAGGAATTGCGTCGGAGTGTGAAGGTAATATGTTGGCATTTAGTTTCATTAACTTTAATGCGCCAGTTATTACACCAGTGCTCAATCAAGGTGAGGTGACTTTGGAGATTTAAGGATGCTATTTCGGGATCAGAGTTGGATGATAAGATTGCGGTGTCGTCAGCGAATGTTGCAAGAAAAGTATCGGGATGAACAGGGATGTCAGCAGTAAAGAGGATGTAAAGCACGGGACCCAAGACGCTGCCTTGGGGAACACCGGCTTTAACGGAGTAGATATTGGAAAATTCTGTTCCACAGCGAACTCGAAAGGAGCGGTCAGAGAGGTAGGATCGGAGGACTAGGTACAAGGACTGAGGTAAATGGATTTTAAGCTTGGAGAGCAGTCCGGAGTGCCATACCCGGTCAAATGCCTGTGCAATGTCCAGAAAGGCACCCGAACAGTATTCCTTGTTTTCTAGGGCTGAGGAAATATGATCAACAACTCGGAGTCCTTGTTGAACAGTAGAATGTTGAGAGCGAAAACCAAACTGATGGGAAGGGATATTTAGGAATTAATTAAAATTAAAATTTTATACACGAAGTTTTTGCCTAGGCTGGACCCTTCGAAATTTTGTCAATAACCACAATACTTGTGAACGGCTTCACCGACCCACACGAAAATTGGTAGTGAATTAGGCCACAGTGCTACACGAAATGGTATAAACCCGATATTTATAAACAAATTAAAACTAAATATATAAAATAAAAATAGGTTAGAAGTTTTTCTTGATTTTTAGGTTGAAACAAATTTTATTTGTTTAGTATTTTTTTATTTTATTCTTTCCTAATATTTACAACTGTATTAAAAAATACATCCAGTAAATGTGCACTCAGGAATATGATAACATGAAAACGTTTGTTGAGAACTAGCCACTGGTAGCACTCTAATAATAAATTTACCCAAAAAGATCAGGAGGCTACACAGAAAAAGACGCCTAGGAGGGTTATCAGGGATTGAGGAGGAAGCAAGGTTTGAAACGAGAGGGTTCGGATGGTTCTGAAGTTTTATTATGGAAGGATAGGTATCTGGATTGGTCCAAATCGGAAACATATGGAACATTAAGGTCGTTATGGGTGATTTTATTTGTGACAACACATTTTACTTGAGTGTAAGGAGCGTTGAGGATTTTGGTAAGTTACGAAGGAGCTCAATTCCTGAAGGCCAAATAGTATATATTGTTGTTATATATATATATATATATATATATATATATATATATATATATATATATATATATATATATATATATATGAATATTTTGTAATTGATTGAAAGCTTAGAGCGTTTGTCTAGTAAGTGCTGTAGTTGGAAACGTCGAGCGTTTTCTTGTCGTTTCGGTCTGGTATGAGGATTACATGTGAGTTGTTTGTCCAGATGGAGTCCTAGGTAGGGGATTTGCTCAACAGGTATAAGTGAAGAATTGTTAAAGGATACTGTAGGACAAGAGGTCATAGGTTTATAACGAAGTGTAAAGGTAATTTGGTGGGATTTACTGGAATTTATTTTAATTCTCCAGTTCTTCTTCAAGGATTGTGAGATTTGTGATTGGAGAGTTGGGGACGCAGTTGATTGATTATGATTAACAGATATGAAAAAAATTAAATCCAAAAGTTATTTCTGTAAGTTGGAGGATCAATAATTCAACTTTCCAACTGTTATATTGAATTTGAATTTGGTGAAAATCCTGAGGAGTTATGAATGCTTTAGTTGAGGGCCGGAAAAATAACTCATCTAAAAAAAATAGTACAAAAGGTTGTATTTTATTATTTATATAAAAATCCGTATTTAAGAGTTTTAAAGGTCCCTAAAAAGGAATCTAATTTGCTTTTTCATAACAAAAATTCACTTGTCTTACTGGAAGGATCTTTGTAAGTAATGATATATTATAACTCATTTAATACAATATTCAATATTTTTTTCGTATTCTACACAGACAAAAAATGATTGATATAAAGTAACCTAAAAATCCGGGAAAAGCAAAGGCAAAAATGAATAACAAAAATTTCGTTTAAAATAATATAATAATTTTTTTCTAGGCTTCTAGGGCCCATTAGCGCCAGGACAAAAGTCTAATATTTTTCGATGTTGTCTAACCAAAAAAAAAAAAAAAAAATTGGTTGAAATTAGTGACCCACAGACAGTATCCTCTTCTTGTAAGTATTATCATGGGTTCCGAAAAATATTTCTCTTAACACTTTCCGTTTTCCTAGACCCTTAACCGATATTGTAATTAATACCAAGCATAAATTAACCGATAATAAAAAGTGACACTGTACAAAAAAGAATAACGCCACTCACATACCGTACAGCCACTCGTAAATCTTTTTCTTTTTGCTCTAAGAACTGTGGAGCGGTTTTTATGGGACAGTTGCGGTGAACAGTCTTGTCGATATAAATTAGTTAGAATGTCTTCATTGTAAATAGTAATTAATTATCTTTATTCCTGTAGTCTGCTGCAATAGAAATAATTTTAATATTACTAAAAAACAAAGTTAGTGTGATGCATAACACAACTTTAACTTACTTCACTGCTTTCGGTATAAAATATTTTAGATATAGTTAAACGCTCAAAAAATAGAAATAATAAATATTACTAAATATATATTTTTAAAAAATAATTAACTTTGAAACAGAATCTAAAATTCTTAATAGACACTTAAAAACGTAATTTCAGTGTCATATGTCTTTTCGTTTTTGAGGTATCATATTCACACACATTCACAGATTTATTGAGACTTGCTTATTTGGACTAAAGTTATAAATTCTGGGACAAGGTCCCTTATGAATAACAGATATGAACAAAAAAATTAAAACTACATCTGGCCAAAAATTACATTAATCAATATTAAAGAATATATACAGTATCTTCAGTGAAATTAAATTAAAACAAGTAAAAATAAAATAAAATTTTGAGAAAAAACGAAATAAAAAAAACAACATTATTTAAATGAAAATAAAAATAAAATAAAATAAGCATGGGTTGATTTTTAAAATTAAGACTCAATAAATTTTATCAACCATTCACCTCAGTCAAAATCTGTTTCACAATATTTATTTTATTGTATAACGTCATTTTGGGATGTGAGAAGGAATTGGTAAAGATGATATTTAAATGAGGACAAGGAAGAGGCATGACGGATTTCAGATGGCAAGGAATTCCAGAAGGCTGTGGATCGGGAAATAAAGGAATATTCAAACGTCTTAGTTCTATGGGAAGGGATATAAAGGTCGGAAACACGGGATCTTGTTTTCTGGGAGTGGACCACGGGTTTAAACTGTAGGAGACTGTAGATGTAAGAAGGGTGTCTGGTGTTGATTGTTTGGAATAGGAAAGATCCGAGGAAATATTGTCTGCGGAAAGAAGGGAAGAGCCACTTTAACTCGTCGTAAAGGTGGGACACATGAGATCGCTTTGATGTACCGAAGACAAATCTTAAGCACGTATTCATGAGTCGCTTCAATCTATCCTCGAGTACCATCGGGATGCCTCCATACACCACACAGCCGTAGTCAAAGTGAGGGAAAATGAGAGAGGATTCAAGGAGCTTGCGGATGGGTTGTGGGAGTAGGTGGCGGGAGCGATGAAATAGTTTAAGGGTACCTATTTATTATCTTGATTCATTTACATGCTCACTATATATATTAAAACTATTCACCAGCCCATCCTAAATATCATAAAGTTCTTCATTTTAAGTTCATAGCTACAGACTTTTATTCTAGGAAGGATGATAGACCCCACATAAAAAAAAGTCTCTGAAGTTTATATTATGAGTGACAATTAACATAAGCAACATAATTATTGCTAAACGAACAATGCACAGTGATAGCGAGGTTACTGTGATTAATTGCGATCTACTAAAGAGCTATCTTTTGAGGCAGTGTTTTGTGTTTTCGTTTTGTTCTAATTGTTCATAGCCATCTTATTGTTTTCTAGTGTTTTATCATGTTTTTTATTGTTGTTATTAGTTGTAAGTGTAAATAGTGTACATAGATTGAAGTTTGGACAGGAGAGGTTAAGTCGTATAAATTTCGTGAAGGAGTTCTTGTTTGAAAAAATTTGAGTTCCGAGTGTTATATTGAGTAGAAGATCTCTAAAAGACCTTCCCAGGGAGCACAAAGAAATTAACTTTACTGAATCTGTGTAAAAAAATAAATTTGTAAGTATAACCTGTTTATGTGATAAGAAATATTATTACTGTTACTATTTAAGTTATTAAGTGTCTACTCTTTAAAGACTTGTCCAGGAGTAATATTATAGACAACATGGAGGGAGATGAAAGGGAAGAAGGGGACCCTCCAAGGGTTTCACGTTCAACCGCAAAAAGGGCGAGAAAGGTTTCTCTTGTTGATAACGCAGAAGCTTCTGAGGTAGGAATCTCAAATGACTTCCTTCAAAAAGCAAAGATAATTCAAGAAAACCTCCGAATATACCTAACTAAAGCTGACAAAAGTATTAAAAATAAAGACCAAAACCACATTAATGGCAAAATACAGTGGTTCATTGACGCTATTGAATCGTTGGAGGAAAGGACAAAGCAGTACAAAGATAAGAGTGAGGGTTTATCTTTACTTGTCCATAAAGCGGTTCAGGAAACACTTACCTCGCCTTCAGTACATTCGATGATAACCAGCATCGTAATAGAGAAAACAGTGCCGAAGGTTATAGAATCTCTCTCAGGAACCACTATGAAATCTAATGGTCCCCTCGCCATCCCTGGAAAAAGCAACGAAAAGTCATCCGCGACTAACGTGACCCCGCCTGAGCCTTTACCAGCCGCAGTTCCTTTTACAGTCGTTAAGAGCAAAAGAAACAGGAAAAAGACTAAAAAGTCTACCGGTCCCGAAAGCCTACAAACTGAAAATGAAACGCATAAGACAGAGGCGGAATCTTTGACTGGGTCCGGTCCAAATCAGCCGAAGTCATTGGCCGAAATAGTAAGAAAATTGCCTTTAAAACCTACTCAGTCCCTCAAGCCGGCGTTTATTACTATTAGCGGTACCGGTAAGAGTCCGGTGGACATTATCAATGCCCTGCCTTCCCCCACAGAAATAGGTGTTAAGGCTGAAATTGTTCGAGCAACCAAAGGTGGTTCCGTTTTAGTCCGATTAGAAGACAGTACCCATGCCACTAAAATAATTGGTTGGCAGGGGTTACGGGAGAAAGGTTTTCAGGCAAAACTAGCACAAAGAAAGAAACCTAAGATTGAGGTGAGGGGTGTCCCTCACTCATGGGGCTCAGCTGAATTAACGAGATTTTTGTGGGGAAGAATAAACGAGAAGTCAGTCCCTACTACACTCATTAATGATGATATACGGCCATTATTATCCTCAGTATCTAGAAATGGACTAAGTAGGAACTGGGTACTCGAAGTTCACCCAATGGTGAGGTTCCAGCTGTTGGAAATGGCAGCTTTAGATGGAGGATGGTGGTCCATGACGTTTAAGGATTACCTCGACGCCCCTCGTTGCACAAAGTGCCAAGGCTATGGACACACGAAGGCTACCTGTACGGTGGATACCGTTGTATGCATATGGTGTGCAGCCAATGGACACATACTCAAGGACTGTCCAAGGAAGAAGGAACAAACTGGCCCGACTTGTATTAACTGTGTGCGGGCGAGTGCACCGCAAAGCCAAACGAAGCATAAAGCGGGCAGCCGAGAGTGCCCTGTACACTTAAGATGGTCAAATGAGGTGGCTAAGAGGACCTACTATGAATAATATCACCATTCTCCAGCTCAACATGGGCCGTCGTCGCATCGTAGCGGATGAGTTAAGGGCTCTTGTTGGACGTTATGATGTTATGGCGATTCAAGAACCGAGCTGCCGTGGGAACATGGTCACGGGGTTCGGCCTCACATCGAGGGTTATAGCTCTGAGCAGTGGAGAGAGGAGGCCCAGGGCAGCTATAGTGGTAAATAACCCAAACCTCGATGTGATGGATCTGAGGCAGTTTACCACGGCGGATTGTGTCGCATGTTATATCAAATGGGGTAATATTACCTTTACGTTGGTTTCATCATATCTTCCTGACGGAGGTGATATAGACAACGACATATCCGCCATGGAGATGATCACGGCTTGCTATAGAAACATCATCATCTGCTCAGATACCAACTCCTGGAACACGGTCTGGGGATCCAATCAAACGAATAGAAGAGGCGTTAAACTCGGAGAATTCATTGGCCGAAGCCAGCTAGTGGTAATGAATGATCCCTCTGCCTTGCCAACGTTTTCTAGCGCTCGAGGGCAGAGCTGGATTGATGTAACACTGGCATCACCGGTGCTAGCGAGTCGCATCAACGATTGGATCCTCCGATCTGAAACGAGTTCCGACCACCAAGCGATAGCTTTTAAGCTGGTGGAAAATATGGAAAGTTCCCACGGCATCGCTATGGGTTATTTAACCCGAAGGGCAAATTGGAAAGCCTTCCGGTCAACGCTGGAGGAAAAATTAGTAGATGAAGAATGGGATGAAGCGGAGACGGACCAGACAGATAGTCTAGATTATAGGGTCTCTAGGATCACAGATGTCATCCGTGACGCCGCTGAGGAATCCCTCCAGCAACGGAAGGTGAGAGCTCGACCTATCCCATGGTGGACGCCGGCCTTAACTGCTATGAAGAGAGAGCTCTACAAGGCCCGGCGGTCCTATCAAAAGTGTGGTAGTGAGGAGAGGCGCGCCACACTTCGCGACGAGTATAGGTCCAAGTCCAGAACATACCGAAACGAAGTGCGCTCTCGAAAAAGGAAGTCTTGGGACGAGTTCATTATTGAAGAATCGTCCAAGAACCCCTGGGGTATCCCTTACAGAGTTGCCTTGGGTGAGTTAAATCCACAACAGGTAATAGCCGCATTGAAACGCGGAGCTACTCAGGCAACCACTCTGGAGGAGACGGCAAAAACGTTCATTGCGGAAACCTAACGGTATGCCCACCAGGTACGGACCTATACCCACCATGGGACATATGGGATCTCCGTGCTGCCGTGGATAGCCAAAGGACTGGTCGAGCTCCTGGCTTGGATTCGATAGACACAGCAATACTAAGGAATAGTATCCCCTACATTGAACAAAGGCTGTTAGCATTGTTCAATGATTGCCTAGACAGGGGTTACTTCCCTAAAATATGGAAGATTGCTGATGTTAGACTCCTTTATAAGGGAGGAGATAAGGACAAGCAGTTAGCGAAGTCATATAGGCCTATATGTCTCCTTCCTATAATGAGTAAATTGTTGGAGACCTTGCTGATGAGGAGTCTACGACCAGTCTTCTTAAGAGCTAGCCATCCACGACAGTACGGATGCACTAAAGGTAGAGGAACCGCAGATGCTCTGCTCAGAGTGCGCCGTGACGTTGAAGAGAAGGCGGAGAAGTATGTAATGCTTCTCCTGTTTGATATATCCTCCGCCTTCGATAGCGTTTGGTGGCCGAGTGTACTCCAGCAGTTGCAAAAGTATGAAGCTCCCAGCAACCTGTACGACCTCTTAAGAAGCTATCTAGAAGACCGTAAATTAATGATAAAAGGTAACTTCTTTGCTGTAGAGGATTCTGTAGAAAGAGGATGCCCACAAGGATCTGTACTAGGTCCAGCCTTGTGGAAACTGGTATTTGACGAGCTGCTGGGAGTACTGGAAGAGCAGCGGTTCCCCGCCACTGCTTACGTAGACGATCTCGCAGTCGTGGTGGCATCGAACAGCAGAGCCAGATTAAAGGAAGAGGCTGAACGGTGCGCCAACCTTGTAGGAGAATGGTGCGAGAGAAAGAAGATGAAGATGGCGGCTTCAAAGACTCAGTCCGTTCTTTTGAGGGGTAAGACTGACAGGGCCCACCCTATCACTCTGAATATACAGAGAGAAACGATACGTCCAAGTGAGGCGGTCACCTATCTTGGGATAAGGACTGGAAGAAAGTTTAACTTCACCCCTCACTTGGACTATCTGAGAAGTAGAGTGGCCCTGGCTCTTAATGGACTGAGTCGCATCGGGGGCGCCTTTTGGGGTCTCAGATACCCAGCCACTTTGGCTATTTATAACGGAGTTATCTTGGGTATCCTGAGATATGCGTCCCCTGCGTGGAGTCAGACTCTCTCGCACCTACAGAAGAAAAGGTTGGCGACGATCCAGCGTATGGCTCTGCTGCGTGTCACTAGGGCGTACCGGTCAGTATCTCATGAGGCGGTACAAGTCTTAGCCGGAAGTATTCCAATCGATCTTCAACTTCGTGAAGACTACTTTCGGCACGAAATGAAGAGAGATGGCTTGGTGGATCTACCGGCTAATCTCCGAGTGAGGATCAGTGAAGACCCAAGCAGATGGAAGAGGATTCTCCGGGAATGCACATTAGAAGAATGGAACCGGCGTTGGATGACAACGCCAAAAGGATCAACCCTAAGGAAATACTTCCCCACCGTCGGTTCAAGAATGGAAACTACATGGCTCCTCCCGGACTATTGGGTCTCGCAATTCCTCACGGGGCATGGGGGATTCCGAGCAAAGCTTGTTCAACATGGTAAGAACATTGATCCCCTATGCCGAAGTTGTAGGGTACCGGAGACCGCCGAGCACGTCTTATTAGCCTGTACCGCCTATGAGGCATTGAGGGCTAAGTTGCTGAGGGAGACTGGGCTCTATGTCTTATCAGAGCACGATCTACCTCAGCTAGTGACCAGAGAGAACTACCCGCACTACAAGGCCTTTGTGTACGGGTGGAAAGACATCATTGGCCCAGCCCACTTCTATTTGGGTAGAAGAGAAGAAGCTCCACCACAGAGGATGGAAGAGCCAAGCTAAACAGAAAATCTTATTGTATCGATTGCAGTATTGGCTAGTTATGCACACACGTGTAGCTATCCAATACTGCAAACACTCGTATTGCCAAACTGGCAGGGCAGAGATTTAAATAAATAAAATAATGCTAAACGAACAATATAATACAATATATGAAAAAAATGTATGTATATATATTGATATATAGATATAAAAATATATTTTGGAGCCTAAGTTGCAGCGTTTACATTATTTGGTAAAATTTATTTAGACTCCAATGAAAAGTAATTCAATTCTCAACAAAACAACAAAAAAAATCATCAAAATAGAACCAATGTTAGCAACCTTTAAAAAGAAGGATCAAATTTTTCAATGAGATACACCTAGCAATATCATATTGCCGAATAGCGTCCAAATCTTGAATGCAAAACGTTTCAAATTCATTCAGATATCTAGATCGAATTGGGCACAATAACATCGTTGGTCCAAAGATAAAGCTACGAATAAAAAAATTGTTGAATTGAGTTTCTATGAAGGTTTATTTTGCTTTCAAAAATAAAAACAATCACATTCGCGGTATTTTAGTTTCGCAAATGACTTATAGAGGTATATTTTCTCACTCGTCGTTTTGCCTATGTACAGACAATATGTTTTTGGCTTCTATTGTTAGATTTTTGAAAATGAAATGATCCGAAAATAAAATTAATCACCTTATTTTGTTGAAGAGTTGAATCTTCCTCCGCCCTGATTTCATTTTAGTTTAGAGGGTTGGTTCTTTTAAACAAGCGTTGATTCGGCTGTCAGGAGATCTTGTTGTGGCACACTTGAACTGTTGAGGCAATCGCTACCCAAGAAAATAGAGAGGGGGCGTTTTCATTATCTCTCCAAATATTACGAAAACAAAAATTAAATTAAATTAATAACAATTAATCTACATAAATGTATAATATATGTAAATTAAGAACATGGGTAAAGTCGACTAAATGGCTAAGCTAAGGGCTAGAAGTATTTTACCACCTCTTATGTATATTCGGTCCGCGAAAGTTTTCTTTGATAAGATTTTGAAATTTTAAAAACTATTTCAAAATATGAAATTTAGCAAATTATTCAGATTACTTAGTCATCATTTATTGCATGTTTTATCTCCCTTAGAAAGCACATTTCACAACTGGAGGGACATTTATGAAACAAGATATTTTTTTTTATAACTAACCAAGGCCCGCGGGACTTCGGTAGAGGCCTCAATGAGGCACGCAAAACTTATAGCCCTGCAGCCAGGGCCCAAAAATCGACCTGATCGCTAGCGAAGACTATAATGTAAATTACGAAATTGTATGTTATTCTGAGTAAAAAGAATCTTGTCTGCAGTTCCAGAGCCGCTGCTTTAAAAAATGGTGGCTGATTTAGAGAATATCAGGACAGTAATTTGAGGATCAAACGGGAAATGCATTGCGAAAATTGTGAGAAAAGTTTTTATTTTTTTAACTTGCATATATGGGTTTAGACATGAAAAAAAAACAAAATTGCTAACGCGAGCCACCAAGGCAAAACTTTTTACAAACAAAAAAGTCAGATTTTTTCGATATTTTTTCACCTATAACTCCTAAACGATGCATCGAAGCGAAAAATATATTATTTAATAGATTAAAGACCGTTAAATTTTGCGTCGAATGAGTACATAAACTTTATAATTTGGTTACATGGTAAGGTATAAAACCGCGATCGATCAACGCTGATTTTTACCAAATTTGTCAAAAACGCAAGACAAATTACTATAAATGGCTGTGTTACTTGGAAATGAGTTCTTTAAGAGGAAAAACCTACAGAATCAAAGTTGTAGAGCATCAAATTTTGCGTCCATTGTTTTATTTATTGGATAGAGATTACTAAATCTGATCCTAGATCGTTCCGGTTATCTTGTGAAGAATTTTTCTCCCAAATATTTTCATACCTCCTTCTAGAGCGTTGGTAAGTATCCAGGTTTCCATCTATCAGAACTGACTTTATCATAGGATTGTAGACGCTTAATAGAAGATTTTGTAGTATTAAGTATATTTTTAAGAAAGAAGGCTCAGCAAATCTTCCGTAAAATCTGCAATAAAGGATTGCGGCACATCTAAATGTCAAATAATAATACGAGGGGACACCAATGAGCAGTGGAATTGTGAGACGATGAGTAACTACTCATAAATACTCTTCTTCGAGAAAATACTTTCCTACGAAATGGGTCCTTATTGGGTGTCACAATTCCTCACAGTGCATGAGGGTTCCGCGGCAAGCTTAATTAAAATTAAAATTAACACCCTATGTCCCTGTTGTGGTGTTCTGGAGACCGTCGAGCATATCGTCACGACTTGAACCGCTTTTGAAGCAATAAGGGCCAAATTACTCAGGGAAACCGGACTCAACTCAATATCATCACGGAGGAAGATTTCCCTCACTAAGCAAGGATAACTATCCGTATTACGAAGCTTTCGGTTACAGATGGAAGGAATTTGTGGGAGATGATTAATTCAACCTCCATTAATGGCGACCAAAGCAATAGAGGATAAGATGTTTAAGTATCGTGCTACTTCTATCAAAATTTGTATTGCCGAAAGGCAAGAGAAGAAGAAAATATATAAATGAAGTAGCGATAGGAAAATAATTAAAATATGAGTAGAAAATAAAATATGTTGTATCATTGCTAAAACTGGTTCAATTCAACTTAATTTTTGGTTTTGAAGGTAATACAATTACCTTTCAAAAGATTCTATATGAATTTTACCATAGAATATATACGTTGCGAGTTAGGCCCTAAAACATTTTACTTTTCTTTATAGTACTTTTTCCTGAATTGTCTCAGAAATCCAATCCATGTACAGAAATTGAAATGACTCTATGTAGAAGATTATAGGAAAGTTTAATCAAAATCGTTAAAGCCGTTTTTGCACTATAGTCCACGTGAAAACAATTTGTTTCACAGGTATCGGTAGTCAAAACACTACAAGACAGAAAAAGAGCTTGTACTATAGAATCGATACCGTTTAGTATCGATATAGATAACTTTCGATTATGTTCCCCTACCGGACGATATAGTAGAGGGGCAGTGGGAAGGCACGTGACCGACTTCCTGCTAGATCGTGAGAACTGTCGCTTTGTCCGGGCGATCCTTGACCGCCTGACCCTCGCTGTCTAGTTAGCATAGAGCTCTGACGTTCTGCTCTGGTGCCTCATCTGCTGAGGAGTAAGTGTCTCAGCGCGAGTCGATAAATAATCGAATTTTTTTTTTTTTTTTTTATTGTATCCTCGTGAAATGAGAATTAAAAAAAAATCTATATTATTAACCATAATAAAAATATAAAAACACGTCACTGGCGGATTACCAAGGGGTAAGATTCAGCCAAAAGCACCTCCCCCCTCCGCAAAACAGAAATTTTTTATTCATTGGTCCATATTTGATTGTATAAGAGATCTCAGATAAATTTTCAAACAATTGCAATATGGGATATCCACTTGGAATTTCATCCCTTCCTAGTGTTGCCAAAATCCGAGACCAAGACAAGTCTTGGTCTTGCGTACTTAGTCTTGGGTTTGGTCTTGGTCTTGCAGTTACCAATTAGTTTATCGCTATTTATTAAACATGTTACATTAGCTTTTATAAAAATGCTAGAAAATAGGTACATTTAGATGTTGTATTGACATAAACATAGTAAAGTCCAATCAAATAAATAAAATTAACTTGATAATATATCAAAGGCATTGTCAAGAAAGATAGCAATAGGGACCTATAGAAGAGTTGAGACATTGGAATAGAAGACTTGTAGAGTAAAGACAATATTGCCAATTATTTAAATAAAAAATCTGGTGTGTTAACTCACATGACTTTCCCTAGCAATTTTAAACAATTTTATTTTTATTTTATGTATGGTCATTAAAAATATCACAAATGATATAGGCTTAAATAACCGACCACAGAAATCATTAGAGTACGATTTCTTTGATGAACTAAAGTAATTTAGAAAGACAAGTAACAATTATTAAAATCAGCATATAAAATACAATACACTGTAACGTTGCTAAAACTGGTCTGATTTAGACGATTTTTTTTATAGTTTTGTCGGATGGCTTACTAACCTTTTAAAAAATGTTACTAGTACATATTATAGAGATATTATTCTCATTTTTCAGAATGGGGAAACCTAACTAAATTGAATGAAAAATCGCATTCAAAAGTATATTGGTTCTATTAATTACTTAAAAATAGTAACTAAAATTGTCTATTATTAGTAACTATTTTGCCTTAATTCGCATTCACAAAAACTTTTTTTGACTAGTGTTGGTCTTGGTTTTGCAATAATTAGGCGCTCTTGGTCTCTCCACCTTTAAATCCCGCCTATTCAATCACTTCCTATCCATTCAGTCCCCAAAAAATTGTAAATAGTTGCTGTAAATATCTATATAAATTATTAGTTCTTTTTTAATTATTAATATTTCTTACATTATTTTTTTTTTTAATTCATAGTTGTTAGAAGTTAATTTTAAATTTATTATTATTTCTATTTGCTTATTTAGTTATTATTTTTTATTTAGCTCTGAGGGCTCTATAATCCACAATCCTGTCGCTGTATTTTCTTCTAAAGGGACTTGTCCCAGAATAAATAAAACACATTATTATTCATATGCGAGTTGCTTATTACCAAAGTCAATAATCGATTTTTTTTATTGATTTTTTTTTTGAAGATCCAAATATTAATATTAATTTCCATGTAAATGCTCAATGAATCTGACCGTCAAATTATTGTTTTAAATGCGAAATTTAATATTTAAAAAATTGGTGTGAAAATAAAATTATTTCCGGAACAATCCTTTTTTTTTTTTCATAGAATGTATCACTATTGCATTTCTTTTAAAGTATTTATTTCTTTAAAATTCATCAAATGTTTTTTCATCCATTTTATTTGAATGAAAATTAAAAACAAATTTATTGCACTGTCATTAAAAAAAAAAAATTAATTTTTTATAATTCAATTTTTGTAACTTTTTCCTCCTGAATCAAATACCTTCTTTTTTTCACGAAACTGAATTAGAATTCAGCCTCTTTCGTTCAAAAACTATAAAAACGGGTACGGAAGTTTAATGTAAGTTCCGAAAATAGCCTAAATTAAAAAAAAAAAAGGAACACAATTTGTATATTTATGTTTATGATTGGTATGTAGATTACAATATTTTTCTTTTACAATACTATTATGAATCTTCATTTAAACATTTTGAGGAAAAAATGTAAATAAGTTTTCATTATAGCTAGTTTTTTAATTTAACTTTTCTTATTAACTCCATTTTGTTATTTTTATTTTATTCATTTTAGCAGCTATATTGCAATATTGTACCCCTAATGGTCTTCTGCTTTTTTAATATTGCATATCTTCATAGCTATGTATGTACGCCAGAGTTATTGTTAATTTGTATGAAAAATATTGTTATTCCTAAAGTACTTCGTCCCAGAATAAAGATGATATTTCTACTACTGCTACTATTAATTTTGTAATAATTGGAATTTTGAATACTATTGGAATTTTATGAATTATTAGAATAAAAAAAATGAGGAGAATAGTTAGTGTATAATAGAATAGATAATGAGCAATATACCACCCCAAAAGGCAGACCAAAACAAAAAATGGAATCTTCTATATTGGTAGATTAATAATTGATCCAAGATAAACAGTGAGAAGCTGAATAGGTGGGATATTACGAAATGGTGACAAGTCCCATTTGCATCTGCTTACATTAGATTTGCGCATCACCTATTGCCGCATTCCAAGGTCCGCTTCTCTAGTTTACAGTCTGTACAAGGAAAAGAAAAAGAAAAAGAAAGAAGAAGAAAATAAAAAGAAAGATCCTTGCAGAGATTCCTCACACCTTGCTGGTAACGATGGTAACGTTTAAGAACTTGCCCATAGCAAAAAAAAACAAAAAAAAAAACTTCTGCTAAGTAAGGTCAGTATAGTTTCCTCACCGTTTTCGTTTGCTAAAAAATATCTATATTAAAAGATCTAAAAATTGTCTTTTTGAATTTTATACGCTTGATATCCACGAGTTTTGTTTATCAGTAAGTACTAAAATGGGAAAAAGTCTCGCATTTGCAGATTGCATATTTGATAATACGTAATTAAAAACAAATTCCAGTGCATACTGAATAATTATTTTGCTAAAGTGCAAATGACGTATGTAAAAATTGAGTGTTTTACAGGAGAGCATAAAATTAAGTATAATTTTATATTTTATTGTTCTCTACTATTTTTCATAGTAGTAGACTACTTATATCAATTTCAGACTACATAATGTCAAAAATAGAATAAAAACTTTTACATACGACTTTTGCACTAACAATAGTGACGTATACATGACAGGTATGTTTTAAGTCGTAAAATAGATGGGTGACAAAAAATCCTTATGAAATATTCAACATATTTTTGTTTGTTTGGAGTAAACGAGACCAATACTTCAGTCAGAACAAAGCAAAAAAGCTGGAATATAAAATATGAGTGAAGTTGACACAATTTTAAGGATATTTAAGGAGAAAATCGAAACCATGACGAGCTGGATGAACTTAAATGGAAATAAACACAATCATAAATAAGACTTTTTTAAAAAAAAAAAAAGATTCAGAGTAAAAATTAGCTTGAATTTATTGAAAATTACACGAAATCTGAGTAACGGCAATAAGTATCATACCTGTAACGTTTGGAATCGACAAACCAATACAGAATAAATTAATTTTTTGAATAAAACCTAAAATTTTATAACCCCATAACAATGTTTTAATAACTTAACTCCCACTCCATATGTTCAGTGCCTTCCAAATTTCACAGCCATTATATTTTTAACAATTATTTATATCAATTTTAATTATTGAATGGAATTCAATGAAATTGATACTAGGTAATTTCTATACTGTTCTCCAAATTTCCACCAAGTTTGTGTCAAATAGAATGCGCCGTTTCCAAACTATAGGCACTTCAAATAACAACTTTTCACTTTCCTGATCTGAAAGTGGAAGTTTTTTTTGTTTGTTTTTTTAGTACTAAATAGAGTTGAAT
Source organism: Nezara viridula (assembly GCA_928085145.1). Classification (NCBI taxonomy): domain Eukaryota; kingdom Metazoa; phylum Arthropoda; class Insecta; order Hemiptera; family Pentatomidae; genus Nezara; species Nezara viridula. The sequence goes on along the minus strand of OV725082.1, from coordinate 21,333,969 downwards.
AAAATTGATGCTTATTTCATTTTACGTTTACCAATCCCTAAATTCCTAAAGATTAATAATATGAAAAATAAATTATGAATAATAGCTCTGTATAAAGAGGATGAAAGCTGAACACTTCCCTAGCTTATGGTATGCAGATCTGAATTTGAATTTCTAAGATATTTTAAGCCATATCTTCAATAAAACTTGTTACCATTCAGTTTTCGACACTGTTTTTTAGATTTTCGCCTCTCTAATCCGATTTAGAATTAAGATAAAATTTTGAATAATAGCCCATTACAGAGAGAATGCTAAAGACCCTCACTAACAACAAGCACGTCCGATTTTTAGTTTCTGAGATATTTTAATCCATATCTTCAATAAAATTCGTTATCATTCAATTTTCGACACTATTTTTTCCCATTACTCCTCTATAACACGTTGTGGCGTTAAGATACAATTTTGAATAATAGCTCATTACAAAGAGGATGAAATGATGAATGTTTCCCTCCCTAACAACATGCTGGTCCGATTTTTGAAATTTTTTAATCTATATACAAAAACACTTTAATTAGTCGACTTTACCCGAGCAAATCGGAGATCTGATGGCACAGTCTAATTCATTCTCCACCAAAAAAAAGTGCAAAACGCGCTTAAAGACGTTTTCAATTTAATAAAAAACCTTCATTGGTTATAGAGACTTAAATATTATAGGACCATTTTGAAAAATAAAATGACAGAACAATCTCAGTAATCCGAATGTCGATAATTCTTAAAAATAAAACATATAACTTAGGAAGAAATGGTAAATGAAAAGTTTCGTTCAGAAAAAGAGCAGCACGGAGCGTGTAACATGCAATTATTCGGGAATTTTCTTAGCTCATATGCACAAACGCACACGCACGTTTTCATTAGTTATGTTACAATAATCTCTCATCGCACTTACATAAGGTATCAAAAAGTCATCGCAGGTAGCAAAAGGTCGTATGCAAAAATTACATTTACAGGAGGGTAAAAACTGATTTTCGATGGAATTACTCTCCTTTTATGGAATACCAGAGAGAAATCAAATATGAAATTATAGAAATAAATCATAAAGAAATAATCAGTTGTTATGATTTCCTGTAAAATACTCGATTTTTACACACGACCTCTAGCGATACTAACAGTAGCGCCATCGTTCTTTTTTAAAAATATAATGTAGGCATGGAGATGAAATTTTTCGTTTCAAATAATGTATTGGATGAAAAAGTGGAAACAATATGGCGTGGCAACATATCCTTCTCATACAACATCTAAGGAAAGAAGCTTCGAGAGCCAAATTGAGACGTCCATTAAGTCCTTCGAGCCATGGCTTGGATAGTAAAAAAAAAGCTTGTTCTATAAATGACACTTCAGTTCTAATATTAGCATTATAAAGCTCACCTTACAAGGTCAGTATTATTGATTCAATAATATTGAACGTATAAAGTGGGCTTAAGAGTAACAATTCATGAAATATATGTTGCTATAATGTTAGGAATGGCCATCGATAGTCGATATTGTTGAAATATCGGTATTTTCCTTCCGATGTTATAACATCGAAACTATCTACTTCGATATTATCGATTATCGATATAGTCCATTCGATATTTGAATTTAAAAATAAGAATTGAAACTATAGTTTTCAAAAAATGATAGGAATTATACAGATTATCCCATAAGTATAGAGAAATATTTGAAAGGTTAATAGTAGACTTCAAGATCTACAAAAAAATATAAATATAAAAATTTTTCCAATTTCCAGCAGAAAAGTACGAAATTTAAGATTTGTGTTTTTTTTTAAGGCAATCACGTTTTAAGTTGAATGGAAAGTGTTAACTTTAAACATATTTGATTTACGTAACTAAACATTACATAGTGAACAAGGCAAAATTTACTATAAACGAAAGTAGAATTTGCCACTGTTAAATCTATTTAAAGAAGACTATTGGGCACACACAGCTAAGTTTCGTTAAAAAAAAAAGTCATAAATTATTTGTGATTTTTTTTTTATCACCTTTCAACTGTACTACATTTTCCCCACTTTTAGAAATACGCCCTCATTTGATAAGCTTTAAGTCCATACTAATTAAATTGAGGTTTATCAGGAACAATTTTGAGATTCGACAAAGAAATGATGTGATTTCTTATCAGGTCACCTTAAAGTACTTTCTTATATACAACTGCCCAATTTACATCAGAAAAGTAGGAAATTTAAGATTTGTGTTTTTTTAAGCGTCATGTTTTTTGTATTGTAGGAAGCGATAACATAAAATATATTTGATTTAAGTAACTCAACATTACTCCATAGTAAACTAGACATTTTCCTTCCGATATTATAACATCTATAGTATCTACTTCGATATTATCAACTATCGATATAGTCCAATATTTTAATTTTTTTATTTTTAAATTAAAATTAAAACTGTCGTTTTCAAAAAAATGCTAGGAATTATACAGGATAACCCATAAGTATAGGTAAATATTTGAAAGATTAATAGTAAACTTCACGATTTACAAGAAAGTTCATATAAATAATTGCTCAATTTCTAGCAGAAAAGTAGGAAATTTAATATTTTTGTTATTTTTTTTTTTTAAGCCAATCACGTTTAAAGTTGAATGAAAAGCGTTAACTTAAAAAATATTTGATTTAAGTAACTAAACATTACTCCATAGTAAACTAGACAAAATTTACATTAAACGAAAGTAGAGTTTAATTAAACACTTTTTCGTTCAAAAAAATCATAAATTATTTGTGATTTTTTTTCATCACCCTTCATCTGTAATAGATTTACCCCGCTTTTAGAAAAACTTCCTCGTTTAATAAGCTTTAAGCCCATATTAATTAAATTGAGGTTTATTGGAAAAAATTTTGAGATTCACATCAATTTGTGTAAAGAAATGATGTGATTTCTTATCCAGTCACCTTAAAGTACTCGTGTTTTCTTCAAAAATGACTACAATTAACTGTTGCAAAGCTTTTATTTATTGTGTTTTTTTCCGTGAAATGGGACCTATTGTAATAAACACAATGCCCTAAAGCACATTTTATTTGTAAATATAAAAAATTTAAAAATAATGATTTTTATGTAAGATGGTTATGAAATGTGTTTTTTCCCAGATTTCTGCCATAGGAATTGGTGTATATTTATAAGTGACAAACGAAATATTTATAGCCCTGATTTTTAGGTTTTCATGAAAATAATTTAAGCAATCAGTAGGTTTCTTTATTTAGGTGTAAATTTGAGTAAAAATTAATTTCGTCACTGATAAATACATTTCAATTCCTATGACTGATCTGTGAGAAAAACAAAGTTTCATAACCACTTAACGTGAAAAATCATTATTTTTAAATTATTCATATTTACAAATAAAATGTGTTTTAGGACATTATGTTTATTACAATACGTCCCATATCAGGGAAAAACAATAAATAAAAGCTTTTCAACAGTTAATTGTAGTAATTTTTGCAGAAAACAGGAGTACTTAAAGTGACTGGATAGGAAATCACATAATTTCTTTACACAAATTGATGTGAATCTCAAAAGTTTTCCCAATAAACCTCAATTTAATTACTATGGACTTATTAAATGAGAAAGTTTTTCTAAAAGTGGGGTATGTTTAGTACAGTTGAAGGGTGACAAATAATTAATGATTTTTTTAAACGAAAAGGTGTTTAATTAAACTCTATTTTCGTTTAATGTAAATTTTGTCTAGTTTACTATGGAGTAATGTTTAGTTACTTAAATCAAATATTTTTTAAGTTGACGCTTTCCATTCAACTTAAAACGTGATTGGACTAAAAAAAAAAAATCTTGAGTTTCTTACTATTCTGCTGGGAATTGGGCAATTGTTTATATGAACTTTTTATGAACGTTACATTTCACGGAAAAACACAATAAATAAAAGCTTTGCAACAGTGAATTATAGTCATTTTTGAAGAAAAAAAAAGTACTTTAAGGTGGCTGGATGAGAAATCACATCATTTCTTTATCGAATCTCAAAATTTTTCCTAATAAATCTCAATTTAATTAATACAGACTTAAAGATTATTAAACAAGGAAATTTTGGTAAAAGTGGGAGAAATGTAGTACAGTTGAAGGGAGATAAAAAAAAAAAAATAAAAAATAATTTATGACTTTTTTTTAAACGAAAGTTAGCTGTGTTTGATTTTTTTAAACGAAAAGGTGTTTAATTAAACTCTATTTCCGTTTAATGTAAATTTTGTCTAGTTTACTATGGAGTAATATTTAGTTGCTTAAATCAAATATTTTTTAAGTTGACGCTTTCCATTCAACTTTAAACGTGATTGGCTTAAAAAAAAAAAATAACAAAAATATTAAATTTCCTACTTTTCTGCTAGAAATTGAGCAATTGTTTATATGAACTTTCTTGTAAATCGTGAAGTTTACTATTAATCTTTCAAATATTTACCTATACTTATGGGTTACCCTGTATAATTCCTAGCATTTTTTTGAAAACGACAGTTTCAATTTTAATTTAAAAATAAAAAAATTAAAATATCGAAAGGACTACATCGATAGTTGATAATATCGAAGTAGATACTATAGATGTTATATTATCGGAAGGAAAATGTCTAGTTTACTATGGAGTAATGTTTAGTTACTTAAATCAAATATATTTTATGTTATCGCTTCCTATTTAACAAAAAACGTGATGCTTAAAACACACAAATCTTAAATTTCCTACTTTTCTGATGTAAATTGGGCAGTTGTATATAAGAACGTTTTTGTTGATCTTGATGTCTACTATCAAGTTTTAAAATATTTCCCTCTACTTACGGGACATCCTGTATATATGAATCTGATCGTTATAAAACAAATATACTCATCTAGTCCGTTTCATATAGAATGTTGTGCCGTAGGAAAATATCGATATTTCGATGATATCGACTATCAACGACCATCCTTAGGTTGAGTTGAATAGCGTGGCTTCTCACTCAGTAAACTCAATCTCCCCAAATTTGTTAGTTAAAACCTTTTCAAAGCAAGGCTACGATTTTTCAAATAAATTATATAGGATGCAAATAAATTAGCCATGGGTGGTATAATTAGTTGAATGGAAATTTCTGGAAAAAACTGAAGATGACGAAGGTGGATTAAGAAAGGTTGAACTTCACTAAGGATATTATTTAATATTATCCTTTTATTTTACTAATGAGAGTAGAAGAATTGATATTTCCATTAATTAATTTGAAGGGGAAAATAACATATTTTTCGATGTGCTTATTTCCTAGAAAATCAAAATTTTATTGATATTAATATTTAATTTTTTTTTTTAAATATAGATAAAAATATCGACTATCGATATTTCAAGTTCGATATTCTGATGGCATCGATAATTATAGGCCTATTATAAATCGGTATGAACCTTCGCTATCCTATTCCTATCTCGTGTTTGAGTGATTTATGAGTGATTAAAGTGATTTATTTCATAATTTTACTATGTATATTTTTTTTTAATTTTACAATGTAATCTGTATGTAATAGTTACAAATAAACAACTTGTTTGAATTAAATAATAATAATAATAATAATAATAATAATAATACCTCACAAACAAAGATTGCAGTAACAGTTCAGTTCTAGTAATAATTAAATTATTTTCGAAGAGTTACTCGAGCATCTTATTAAAAACCAGACCGGTTGTACTAGCTCCTCGAGTCAGGTACAATCCACTTGCCAAATTGACAATCTATATTTAGAGCATTAATTGGGTCTTAAAATTAGATCAAAATACAACATCCTGGTTGCAGTTCTTAAAATATTAAAGAAGAAAAGAACAGTTGGGGTGATCAGTCAAATAAGAAGGCAAAAATAAATGATAATAATTATTTTGACATTTGCCGACGTTTCGACCTGAAGTTCAGGCCTTCATCAGAGCTAAGAAAAGAACTAGATAACAAGATACATTTATTTTATTTTATTGTATTTATTTTTATTTTATTTATTGTATTTATTATTATTAAGTTTCTGTATTATTTTTTTTTTTTTTTATTGTAAATAGAGTGTGAGTGTGCTTTCTCTGAACACTATTATAAATGTCCTTGATGTGACAGAATGTAATATTTCTAAATAAACAAATAAAAAAAAAGATAACAAGATATGAGAAAAATAAGTAGTGTAAAAAAATAAAGTGTCTAGAGTGATTTTGATGTCAAGTTCGGCGAAACTTCAGGTCGAAACGTCGGCGAATGTCAAAATAAATATTATCATTTATTTTTGCCTTCTTATTTGACTGATCATCCCAACTATTCTTCTCTTCATTATTCACGACAGTCAACCATTTACCTACCATTCAAATATTAAAATTTAAATATTTTTTATTCTGAAACGTAATTGTGAATACCTAGGATAAGTGTAATAAACCTATCTTGTTTGCTTTTTTGTTTTGTTTTTTCTGCTTGATCAGCTTTTTTGGTTTATTATTTTCAATAATGAACCGTTGAGATCGAATAAAAAATTCAAAAACTTAACCCCCTTTTAAAATTAGAGGTTTTACGTTTCAAGATACGTAGAATTCGAAAAACGTCCGTGCATTTTTTCCGAAACTACTGGACTGATTTTTTTCAAATTTTGATTTAAAATTAGAGGTCACCCGAGGATGATCCTCCTTCATCGACATTACAATTCGCCTTTTCCTTTCAAGATGGCGACCGAAAAACTTGCGTTGCTATAAACTGTAGCGCCTAAACAAATAAATAGATTTTAATGAAACTTCGCTAAAGTCTTCTTCTCGACGCCCTTTAAATTTATCTATATAACATACTTCAACGAAAAAAAGCTGGAAAAAAAGTTATGAGGGATGGTAAAATTAGATTCCGAATAACTCAAACAGTGTGCACTTTTTTGTTGATTATGTATATGTTATTTAAAAGTTTACGGAATTTCCAAAAAAAAACATTCAAATCAGACAATTAGGAGCAAAGATGTGGTCTCTAGATGTTTTTTATATGTTCAACTGCAAAGGTTATATCCTTTGTTTCGGTTTTTGATTTTTTAATGTGTTACTGAAGTAATGCTAATTTTTTTAGCGTATTAATTATGATTAAAAAAAAAATGTTTAATCCAATAATTGGAATCACCTTTTTTTTCTTTTTCTTTCTCACTGGGAAAGTAATGTTTCTTTAGATGTATAATTGTTTGGAAATAATAAACCATTGTGAAATAATTGTCAGCGTTTTTATAATAATATTCATTTATGTGGATTTTCATTTCTTCTGTTGTACATAAAATTATTTCTTTTCTAATGATTTTTTATAACACTGTGTCTTCTTTTCTTAAGGCGTTCACGTTGGTTATTGAATAAGAAGAAATTTCTCAAAACTAATCAAAATAATTAAATTCTAAGGAGACCATCGTAAAATTGACTATTTTCTTTTGAGAAAAAGGTGGTTAAATCTTTCTTTCTTTTTTTTTTCTCTTTTTCCATCACAATAATAAGTAATTTTGAGAAGATTTTATGTTCATTTATATAGATATATATTTTTTTGATTATTTTTTAGTGGTTACATACTACTTTCTAAATAATGTATATAATGTTAGAATGTTTATAAGTTAGTTTTTGGCCAGATTTGTATTTTATTTTTGTATTAATTCATCATTGTTATTCTAAGGGGACTTAGTCCCAGAATAAAGTTCAATTTTTTATTTCTATTCTATTAGACCTTCTGAAAGCCCTTCTATCATTGACCTTAGTAAATTTATAGTACATTTTATCATTGACAAAATTTTATTTTTTTATTTTTTAGTATTGTAACAATCTGTCTCTTGGACATTGATTATAGTGAGGTGGGATGACATTCACACTATATGTACAAAAAAATAAAATAATAGAACAAAATAATAATCAAAAGTATATACAATAGATAATAAAATAAAATAACCTAAAAAATAAGAAAATTAAAACTAAGAAAAAAAACACATGGATACCTATATACAATCAGGCGAGGGAACTCCAGGAGAACCCTGCGCTACTCTCCCAACCGCGTCACTGGTACTAAAGCCAGCGGAGATTGGTCGAGAGCACTTAAGCCACATACACTCATCTCTTGAGTAAAGAATCTTGCCATTGCCAGAACTCCAATTTATACAATCTACAAAAGGTCGCGAGGCCACTGCCGTTTCAACCTTCTTGGAGGATTATAGGGATGGGAGGTGCTTGATAGGAATTGTGCAAGAGGATTTGGGTGGTGCTCAAAATTAAATCACTATTTTCTCAAAAACATTATGTCTACTTTACTATGGTTTACTTAAAATTTAATTATCTTGAACAGTTTTTGAGCGACTCCTACATAAAGAAAAACAAAAAATCGGTTGTAATTGATTTTTTGTAGAAAATTTTGTCTAGAATCACTCCCCAAAGTTTGACCATTAAGAATTGAGACACCCTATTTATTTTTTCGATATTTATAGATCGATATTTAGTCCCTCCAGAAAGGACGTAGGCGAAACCCCTATAGACCATGACAAATTAATGTTCACTGAACATTAAACATATAATTACGACATTAATGATAAACATATAACGGAGGACTCATCAAGATTTGAAAATGACCCTTAGTATGGTCGAAACGTCAAAATTAATGCGTATCAATAAAACGTTCGTGATAATTGGCCTAATTTGTTGTAAAAAATAAAACTTCAAGACACCAAAATTAGGATAAATGAACAGAAGAGATATTTATATAATTTATAGTTTTATCAATTTTGTTTTTGTTTTGTTGTTATTTATACTATTTTACAAACTGTTTATTTAAAAACGGAATTTAAACATAATAATACATCAACTAAAACGCATTAAAACAAAAAGACACGGTAAAACTCATCTCGACAAGCATGAGAACTAAGGCAGGAAATTATACACAGAAAAAATTCTAATATTTTTCGGAGCGAAGCAGCTTCATCATAATACAATAAGAAATAATATTATGTCAAAACATGCATAATATTCTGAGAAAATGTGATGCTTGTATGTTAATTATGTTAATTACGAGGATGCGAATGACATTAACACTTTAATAGATGCGATGACCCCAAGAATAGGTTCCACAATGCTTTGCAACAGCGTTACGTTTCACAGGTGGACAAATGGAGAGCACGAAGCGAATCAGTGTTAGGCATAAATTTGTCCAAAAAAAAAAAAAAAAAGATTTACATGATGTAACTGCTTCATAACTAATTAAAATGGCTAAATAATTGTTTTATTTATTATACTAACTTATACTAATCACCAAGGCCCAGATTTTTATGCAATTACATATTTTGTTTGCGAGCACTTTTTAAACTGTTGATCAAATATCTTTTTGAATCGAAATACTCAGTTACAATAAGTAAAATTATATATTTTATGACAATTGCATATAATTACTTATATTTATATTAAAAAAAAATACTTTCTCTTTCAGATCAGGAAATATATTTTTTAACATGCCTATAGTTTGAAAACAGCTCGTTAGTTTTGCCCTAAACTTGGAAGAAATTAGGAGAATAGCATAGAAATTACCTAGCACCAATTTCAATGAATTCCAATCAATAATAAAAGTAATTGGTAACAATATAATCACAGTGAAATGTAGAACCCATTGTTCATATGGAGTGGGGGTTAGGTCAATATAATATTTTTATGGCGTTATAAAATTTTAGGTTTAATTCGAAAACTTAATTTATACTGTATTGTTTGGTCGATTCCAAATATTACTGACATGTCACTTACTGCCGTTACATATAGTTCGTGTAATTTTCGGTAAACATTTAGTCTGAATTTGTAAAAAAAAAAAGTCTTATTTGTAATTATGTTTATTTTAATTTTTTTTTTTTAAGTTCAGCCACAGGTGAACTTCACGCATATTTTATATTTTAGCTTAATTAGTTTTGTTCTGACTGAAAAAAGGTCTTGTTAACTCCGAACAAAAAAAAAGTTGAATTTTTCCTACGGATTTTTCGTTCCATCCATTTTACGAGTGAAAACACACCAATTAAGTATATTTCATTACCGTTAGTTCAATAGGTTGTATGTAAAAATTATCAATTTTTATTCTATTTGTCCTAAAGGTGACATTTTGTAGTCTGCAACTAATATAATTAGTATCCTAGTATGGAAAATATCAGAGGACAATATAATATGAAATTATATTTATGAATCATAAAGAAATAATTGGTTTTGTGCTCTCCTGTAAAACATTCAATTTTTACATACGACCTTTTGCATTAACAGTAGTGATAAGCATGTTTAGTATGCACTGGAATTTTTTTATTTTTTTTTATCACGAATCATCAAATATGCAATCAGCAAATGAGGAACTCTTTCGCATTTTAGTATTGGCTGATAAATAGAACTTGTGGATATCAAACCCATATATGTTGAGTGATTACTGAATTTCCGAAAACGGCTTTTGTGACTTTTTCTCATACGAAATATTTTAGACCTTATGATATAGATTTTTATTTTTTATCCAATGAAAACGGTGAGGAAGATATACTGGCCTTACTTGATAGACAGGTTTTTTTACATCTTAAGTTTCATTTTGTCACTGTTTATGTGCGTGCTGTGTTTAGTCTATAGAAACTGTGCCAAGTGTTTTTATTCTCGTTAAAAACGTAAAATACAACCCAGTGGTCTTTATAGAAGAATTTCAAATAGCATACATAGTGTTTGTCGTCAAAAAATGGTCGAGACGTCGACCACAGAGCACCAGCCACCGGTTAGTAATATGGACGCTACCGACAACGAAGAAAATAGTACCGCCAACAACTGGGAGCTTGTAACAGGTCGAAAGCGCCAGTCAACGTCGGAGAACACCCCAAATAAAGCCAAAACAACATATGCTAGTGTTCAAACGCGCAACCGGTTCGAAATACTAACCAAACCAAACAATGAGGCACAACAGTCAGCTCAACAGGTAAGACCACCGCCTATTTATATAGAGGGAGTCTCAAATTATACAGCCCTTGTTTCTTTTCTTCAGAATGAAGCTGGCCACAATTCTTTTAAATTAAAAAACAATACCAGGGGTGTAACAATTTTACCAGAAACACCTGATGTATATAGGAAACTGGTATCCAGCTTGAAGAGCAATGGAGCTGAGTTTCACACTTACCAGCTCCTTGAAGACAAAATGTCCAGAGTGGTAATTAAAGGGCTGCATCACGCTACACCATCCTCAATTATCAAAGAGGAGTTATCAATGAATGGGTATGAGGCAAGAAATATCACAAATGTCCTCTCAAGGTTCAAAAAACCTTTACCCATGTTTTTCGTAGATATTTCTAAGGAGACATACAATGATAACATCTTTAATATGGATTTCTTGTACTACACAAGAATAAAAATTGAAGAACCGAGAAAAAAAAGAATTATTCCCCAGTGCACGAGGTGTCAAAAATATGGACACACCAAAACATATTGTAATCATGCTCCGAAGTGTGTGAAATGTGGCTTGGGACACGAAAGTGCCTCCTGCAATAAAAGCAGAGAAACCTCAGCAAAATGTGCCAACTGTCAGGGGGAGCATCCAGCCAACTACAGAGGTTGCCAAACTCTGAAAGACCTGAGGGCTCAGAAAAAGCACTGGACTCAACAGAGGGCAGCATCCATCCAGCAAGTCGCACCACCAGATATTCAGGAATTTCCACCACTACCTCAGCCAACTCTGTGTCCGCAATCAACCCAACTTGAAGTAGGAGCACAGCAGCAAACACAGCCTCAACACTCTTCTGAGATGCCAGCACAACATCAGCAGCCGAAGTCCCAACTTCCTAAGCCCATCTCAGGATCTCAACCAAGACAGCCTTCAGCTCCACATAGGCATTCAGGTATGAGGAAGGGTATTGCGCAGTCGGCACCCAAAACCGAAAATGATCTCTCTCAAATTTCTCAAATAATAACAAATCTAAACAATCTTATCCAACCCCTTTACAGCCTTCTGCAACAAATCTCACAGATGACTCAGGTCTTACTCCCCCAGTATGCCCCTTAATTCTCTCACTGTAGGCTCCCTGTCCATCATTCTGTGGAACGCTAACGGTCTGACACAACATAAAACTGAAATTGACTTATATCTACATAAGAAACGAATTGACATCGCTCTTTTCACTGAAACTCACTTGACACCAAGAACCAAATTTTACATCTCAGGCTACAAAACTTACAGAACAGACCATCCAGACAGCACGGCTCATGGTGGCACTGCAATACTAATAAAATCCACAATAAAACATAATCCACTACAATTACCAGTAACACCTGACATCCAAGCCACAGGCATAACAATGTATACTAGACACAACACTATCACCTTTGCTTCAATTTACTGTCCCCCTAGGTATGTTCTGACACCTGCCATGTTTTGTAGTTTCTTCAAACACCTAGGAAGCTGTTTCATCGCTGGAGGAGACTACAACGCAAAACACCAGTTGTGGGGGTCTCGACTCTGTACTCCAAGGGGAAGGAATCTTAGGATAGCCCTTCACGAGCTTTCCTTGGACACAATAACTCCAAACTCTCCAACTTACTGGCCCACTTCTAGACATAAAACACCTGACCTTTTGGACTTCTTTATCACCAAAGGACTAAAAACTATACCACATTCAGTCAATACTAGCACCGACCTTTGCTCTGATCATTCCCTTGTGAATCTGCTGCTGCTGGATGAACCATGTGAGGCAATAAGAAAACCATCTCTTAGCAATGGAACAATGGATTGGGATAGCTACAGGGATAACCTGAACACTGCTCTTTCCATCCCATTGTCTATCAAAACACAAGAAGAACTGGAGGAAGCTGTAGACATTTTCACAAAAAGCATCCAAGAAGCAGCTTGGACATCTTCAGTACCCAAACCTCGGACTACAGGAAATCTACCAAACTATCCACAATACATAAGGGACCTGATCAGAGCCAAGAGAAGAGCTCGAAAAGTTTGGCAGACGAACAGACTCCCATCATATAGACAGGCATTTAACAGACTAAACAACCATTTAAAATGACAAATACAAAAATTCAACCGAGAAAAGTATGACATATACATCAACAATCTTTCAACAGACGATGGAAGCTTGTGGAGACACACAAAAAAGCTGCTAAAACACCGGCAGGTGTCAGCACCACTTCGTAAAGATGATGGCTCCTGGGCTGTGTCGGACACAGAAAAATCAGAACTTTTTGCAAATCACCTCTCATTAGTTTTCACTCCACATATTAATCTAGCGAACATTGAACACGATAACCTTGTACTCAACTCCTTGGACACTCCATTACAATTAACCCCTCCTCCCACCTCCTTTTCCCCATCTCAGGTTGCAAAACAAATTAAAATGTTGAAAAGAAAGAAAACCCCTGGTTATGACTTAATAAATGCTGAAGTGCTCCAGCAAATGCCCAGGAAAGCTCTGGTGTTTCTAACTACCATATTTAATTCTATACTGAGGACTGCCAAATTTCCTATTCAATGGAAGTATTCATACATATCCATGATTCATAAGCCAGGTAAAGAAATTTCTTCCCCTTCATCTTATAGACCTATCAGTCTACTTCCTACTTGTGCCAAAATATTTGAAAAATTACTGTATAACAGACTCCACACATTATTAACAGAGCAAAAAATTTTACCCGATCATCAATTTGGATTTAGATCATTACATTCTACCACTCAACAGTTACACAGAGTCACAGATTACATAGCAACAGCACTAGAGCAAAAGATGTATGCTACTGGTGTATTTCTGGATGTTGCTGAGGCATTTGACAGGGTCTGGCACCAGGGACTTCTTTATAAACTTAAGAAAATACTTCCTTCCACTTACTATCTTATATTACAATCATTCCTCTCTGATAGATTTTTCTCTGTTCGACAAGGCTCGGAAATCTCAACTATCAAACCAATTCTGGCCGGAGTGCCCCAGGGATCAATTCTTGCACCACTGCTTTACATAATTTACACACATGACATTCCCCTCTCCAGTGACACTTTGATAGCCACCTATGCTGATGACACTACTATTATCACAAGGCACAATGACCCCACACATGCTTCATATACTTTACAAAATCACTTGCAAATCTTACACGACTGGTACAAACTTTGGAAAATAAAACTAAATCAAAACAAATCCCAACACATAACATTTTCACTCCGAAGCGAAAACTGTCCTCCTGTCTATCTTGACAATGAACATATTCCCCAATCTGACAAAGTACATTACCTAGGCCTAACATTTGACAGAAGGATGACATGGGGCCCACACATCACTGCTAAGCGAAAGACACTAAATCAACGATTTAGACTATTATATTCCCTACTGGGACGTCGCTCAAAACTAAAGCTAAGACAAAAACTTAACACTTACACTTACTTACTAAAACCACTTTGGACATACGCATCACAAATATACGGAATTGCCAAAAAAACTCACATTAAGAAATTACAAATATTCCAGGCCAAAACCTTCAGAACAATTACTCAAGCACCTTGGTATGTTAGTAACATAACTCTCCACAAAGACTTACACATGCAAACCGTCACAGAACATATTCAAACTTACTACAAAAGGTTTCACAACAAGCTCTATGGTCACCCCAATAGACTCATCCAAGACATGGCCAATAAAAACATGCCCGATAACATTCGCAGAAGGCTGAAAAGGAGTTGGATGAGAGATCTCCTTAATTAGCCTCAAACATGACTGAAGATAAACCACTGGGTTTTTCTCTTCCTCATGCCTATCATGCCCTTTCTCCTAGTCTATTTGTACAGTTATCTCATTCACTGGTTGTCAGTGGACATTGACAGTTGTGAATTAAAAAATAAAGAGGAAAAAAAAAAAAAAAAAAAGTTTCATTTTAAGTTTTCACGTAAAATCTTGAGAGAGCTTAATACCATCATTAAAAAATTGTTGAGATATGGCCTACTAACAAAGAAACACATTTAATAATTTTTTGTATTTTAGATACTCCATAACGGCGAATATAGAACAGACCAAAGAGCGTCCTACTTAGCAGCAATGCAAATACGATAAGCTATTAGCATTGTAGATGAGTATTTTCAAACTGGAATAGACAACCAACACCTACAAAACCGACCAATAATAATCGCAATCAATTTGTCCTAGATGATTTATTGTTTATACATTTGCATGATTGAAAAAGGTTTAACCTAATTTAATATATCCGTAAAATTGTGATCCAAATCGTAATCTCTCCTGAGTAGAAGATAGAGAGAAAGTCTTATTTAAAATAAATTTTACATTTTCTTTCTTAAAAATAAAAATTTAATTGGCATGATATTGAACCGTCTGCCATGAGTTACCTCTAAAATATATACAATGAAAAATAAAGAAATAAAAACTATAAACGTCAAATACATAAAACAACCTTTTGTTAATTATATAAAAAATATTAATAAATTTTATATCGACAAAACTATGAGAAATAAATAATGATTCATGAATATGCATAATTTTATATAACTTATATACATGCATAAAACAGTTGTAATGCAAATAACTAAAAAATGATATGTGTAGTATTTATAAATTTGTCACTATGTATTTCTGATTTAAACATAATTTTTTTAATATTTTACAACAATCCAATAGAAACTGCTCAACAATTTTTATAACTAAACTCTCATTCGCCCCGATTTATGTTAATTCCCTGATTTGATCCCCAAAAGTCCTTGCATTCAGGATAATCAAATCCAAAACACATGCCTTTGAAATTCTTAATATGAGTATCATTTGAGCCTTTCAGTTGACAGAATGATTAAATCTAATTGCAATACTTTTTATTGTTATTGAATATTTAATAGTTGACCGTTGCATTATAAAGGAAGGAGATGGTCCGGGGTAGCGGTAAAAAAAACGTTAAATAGTGGTAAGACTATTTTATTAAAAGCCAACGTTTCGACCCAACTTTGCAGGTCTTCTTCAGGGCTAGAACGGACAAGATACAAAAAGATATAGATCTTCTAATAAAGATCTTCTATCTTAGATCTATATCTTTTTGTATCTTGTCCGTTCTAGCCCTGAAGAAGACCTGCAAAGACGGGTCGAAACGTTGGCTTTTAATAAAATAGTCTTACCACTATTTAGCCTTTTTATGACCACCACCCCGGGTCATCTCCTTCCTTTTTATTATTAATTTTTGTGATATTTCTAGAGAGAAAATTTATACCTTTATTCACAGTTCTATATTTCAACACTGCAGTCATATTCCAATTAGAAATATCACTAAAATGACTTCATTCTATCAACTCAAAGGCACATTTGATTTTCTCGAGTACCAAATATTATATTAATCAAAAAAATAATACTTCTTGAAGATTTTATTTTTCTCCCGAATCTGATCCAATTCGTAACTCTCCTAAGTAAATAGGCAGCAAAATAGTACATAAGTTTATGGCTTAGAGTTAGTTGTTCTAGAGGTGCAACTAAACCTATTCTAGCCAAAGTGGGAAGGTCGAGATTCACTCTGAAACTCCGTAGCAAATAAAATTTCAACACCACTTGACCGAATTCGAATCTGCGTCCTACTTAACTACTTAGATATCTTCGCACATTTTAGGACCGGAAGCCCCCAACCATACATCGGTGAGGGTTGACCTCAGGCTACTCCTTATCGAGTTCCGGTTCCTGGCTGGTCTTTATCGTCCTTCGTTACTGTTCTACCAAAAACACATAAAAACGGTGTTTTGTCTCTTCTTTTGAATTTTTAAGTTTTAAGGGCATGTTGCGGGCGTAGGGTCACTGATTTCATTGAAGCTTTTTTGATCATACTAGGTCGAATAATATTAGACCTATGTCCATATATGCCGAGAAAAAAATCTAACATTTATTTATATTATTGAATTTGGACATTGCTGTGCATGGATTTCGAGGTTGTCTATTTTATTTATTTTTGTAGACTGTCATCCAACCTCACTATAACCATTGTCCAAGAGACAGATTGTTATAATACTCAAGAAATAAATAAAATTTTTTAAAAATAAAATTAGAAAAACAAATTGAACTAATTTAATTTAAATAAATATAAATACCAGACTTAAACGACAAGAAACGTTTCCGATTGCTTCAGCACTTACTAGACAAACGCTCTAAAGTTCCAATCAATTACAAAAGACTCATATACATGACTATAATAAGACCTATTATTGGACCATCCATAAAGACCTTAATGTTTCTTATGTTTCAGATCTGGGCCAGTCCAGATACCTATCCTTCCATAATGAACTTCAAAATCATCCCAACCTCTCGTTTCTAATCTTGTTTCCTCTTCAATTCCTGATAACACTCCGAGGCGTCTGAAAAGAAGATGGCCCCGTGATCTCCTAATATAGACATATCGTTAGAAAGCTACCATTGGGTAGTTACTCAACAAGTGTTTTCATGTCATTATATTTATATGTTCAAATTTACTAAATGTATTTCTTTAATACAGTTGTAAATATCATTAAGAAATGATAAAAAAAGAAAATAATTACAAATTATAAAAACTAAAAGATGCTTCCAGTAAAGTTGGTCAAATAAATATTTGTCATTGGAAACGCTATTCAGATTCTTTATTAGTGTCCTCAAGGTCTCTTAATTAAGAATTTGTTTTGATATAAAAAAATATTAAATTTTAGACTTTACTAAACCATCCTTAACTCCTCAGAATTTTCTTCTATTTCAAAGTTATATTATTATTATATTGTTATATGTTGGAAAGCTCAATTATAGCTCTTTCAAATCTATATCAATAACTTTTTGATTTAATTCCATTGTAAGGTCCGAAAATCAAAATAAATAAATTACTTTTCAAACAATTATAGTACAGTATTAACGTTCTTTAAACGTTCGATTGCAATTAAAATTTAAATTCTTATTTACGAGTTTGTACATGTTGTCTTAGTTTCGATATTCGTCCAGTTTAAAAAAAATTGATTATATTTGACTTAGGGCAGTAGTATGGCAGCCATGTTGATACAATTTGTACTAGGAGCAAAATTGGTTGAAATATTATTTTAAAGAGAGTTTGAATTTCACACCTCCAAAACCCATATACACTTAATAGCAATCGAAAAATAAAATGTATTCGAAATTTTTCTCAAGCGTGGAGTCTTCGATTTTTTTTTTCGAAATCACAAAAAGTCTTTGAAAAAACGTCAAAATTATTCCAGCTATTCACTCGAAAATGATCAGGATAAATATGGAATGGAAATTTTATTTAGGAATTGTTTATTTATTTATTAAAGTATTTTTTTATATTTCAATATTATATTTTGTAAATATTTTTAAGGCAACATTTTTATTTATGTTAATAGATGTAAAAATATTATTTATACATTAATTATTTGTACGAATGATGATGTTTCAATAAATTGAATTTCAAAATTCTTAATTTTAATGAATGATAATTATCCAATATTTCGCATCCTCTTTTTCATCATTCGTCTTCTTATGATTAGTGTTACCCAAATGAGAGACGAAACAAGTCTTGGTCTTGCAAACTCAGTTTTGGTCATTATCTTGGTCTTGCGCAAGAGCCTCACAATTACTTATAAGCTTATAACTTTAGAGATATTACTGTAATTTTTTAGATAGAAGAAACTTAACTAAGCCCGAATAAAAAATTAAAGGAGTTAAATGCAAAGTATATGGGTTATACCAATTATTGACATATAGTGACTAAGATTTTCAAATATTAGTAACTATTTTGCCTTAATTTTTATTTTTAAAATCGATTTTTTTTTACCAGTCCTTGTCTAGGTCTTGTAACAGTTATGCGGCCTTGGTCTTGGTTTTGCAAAGTGCAAGATTAAGACCGATTTTGGGCAACGCTACTCATGATGCACATAAGAGTTGTAATAACAGTTCTCGGTAAGATATATTTAGATTTCACTAAAAAGAATTGAGAAGGGAAGCAATTAAATAAGAATACTAAAAATCCTCTAGTGTGCATACATGAAGTGCTAATAGGGGCTAAACAGAATTGGGACAAGAGAGAAATAAATAAAGACGGGAAAGTGAAGTAGCTGCCAAGGCTTATTGGCCAATTTGGCTTGCTCTACAAAAAACAAAGGCTTAATAATGCAGTAAATAAAATTTATGTTTAATAAATACTTTGTTATGTATACTTCTGCATACAATCGCATATAAAATTAATAATTTCAAATATAGTTCAGAAGGTTGACTTTCTTCAAAGAACATCATAAATGTGAAAGAAAATTTCGAATTAAGAAAATATGTAAAGAGCGGGATGAAAAAATAAGCGTTAAAAAAAAATGAAGTTAGTATTTTTTATTCTTTTGTTGGGATTACAGACACTGTCGATCTTTGGGCATTTCTTTCCAGTTATCCAGGAGTAGATATATTTCATCTTTGTTGGTGCCAGCGATCCATCTGCTTTTGCCCTTCAACTTGGTCTCTTACTCCCTTTCCCGCCCATCTTAACCTCCTTGCCTTGATATGCCTGTAAGCAGCTCTTTATCAATCTCTTAATCCCTTTCCCGCCCATCTTAACCTCCTTGCCTTGATATGTCTGTAAGCAGCTCTTTATTAATCTGTATCCTTCATGCGTTTTTACTTTGATCCAAGATAGCTCCAGTTATCGTTCAGAATATTTTCTCTCAATTCTTTCAATATTTCTTCCCCAGGTGCTACGAAGTTACGAATACGGTTGGTAAAAATAAAAAATAAAATTAGAAGTTTTGGAGGAGATTTAAAACATACAAGTTTCTAAGATCAGCGCTGAGCTTATTAATGTCTCTGAACTGGAAATGTCTTGCAAGATTCTTATGTTCATTATAAGTTTCGCAAACAATTTTTCTAGCTTCTGAAATTGTAAATTTTGTTTTTAGCTATAAAAATTTGTTTTGAAATGTAATATTATACCTCTAGCCCTATATATTGTTGTACGAATAATTGAAGAACATTAAGAATATAATAATAATAATTAGGCTTACGGATCCTGAAGGTACGATACCGATATCATCAATCGCTTTCTACAACATTAGAATATACCAATGATAATTTCTTTAACAGTGCACATTTATATATACTTATATAAATATATTTATTAATAAACCATAAATGTATAATAAACCATAAATGGCAATTATACAACTTTAAGAAAGAGGTGTGACTAATATAGCCAGCTGCCTTGGCTAGTATTCATCAAGACTCAGGTCATATCACAGCTGCATTAGTCGATCCAATACTGCATAGGCTGTATTATTATACAATATTAAAGTCAATATTATGCATTATATTATTACAATTATTATATTATATAAAATATTATAGATCTAGATTCCTCAATGTATTTAGCACCTCAATAAAGTAATTAATGTAATGAGAAATTGACCGATTTCTGAAAATTTTCGTAGATTGGTCAGTTTTAAGTTACAATAAAATTTAGTCAATCATAAAGTTTTAGACAAGTCTTAATAATTTCATAAAAAGGGATCTACTATAACTCGGAGTATAGAAGTAGAAAGACGGACTTTTGTGAAATTAAAAAAACATTTAAGCATACACCTTTATAACGTCCACACTCAGTATTCAATTTGCACTATTTTCCAGCTAAATAGTGTACTTTTGCCAAAACCAAGGAAGCAGGTATTTAAGTAAAATAAAATATTTTTAAATAAATATAAAATAAAAATATCTTAAAATATTTTGTACAGACCTCTTCAACAGTTTCAATTAAACTGTTATTCAAAAAAGTAGTTTATAATAATTGTGTTATTTTATTAGTTCCTGTGATGTTATTTTTATGAAAGAATGTTTATTTTTTATGACTCTCAGAGGTATCTGAAAAGAAGATTATAATGATACATTCCAACATGCAAAAGCAATTTCTATGTGATTGTATGAAAAAAATCAAAAGATTTTTTTGATTAGAACAGAATGAAAGAGTATTAGGAGATTAGAAAACTAAAACTCTTATTTAATTATTTTGAACAAGAGAATACTAATCAAAAATAAAATTACAACAAAATAAAATACTAGATCATTTTTTTCTAGTGAAATATAAAATTTTATTAACGGATATAATATAAAGTTTGATGCTATAAATAATATATTTTCTATTAATGTTATTTATATGTCTACACATTTTTTTTATTTTTATTTTTTTTTATTAAATATTCATTTATTGTTTGATATTATTTCTTTCCTTTCTTCCTTGTAAACTGCAAATATGTAAAAGAAATTGAGTAGATGTGGTTTTGGATAACCCTTTCAACTTCTTCCCTGTCTTCAGTTAAGATAACAGAGGTTCCACAGTACTTAGAATAAGTTCTTATTTGTCCAAAAATTCACTTTATTTTTGCCTGAAAATATGCGAGATACGTATTCACCGGGGATTCCTTAAAAAATATGGGAGTTGTTGCATTGTTTTATGCTTTGAAATTAGTTCGTGTTATCCGATGTTTCGCTTTAACCGAGTTCGTGATAACGAAATATTACGGCAACAGCTTCGTGAGGTTGGAATAGCATTGTGAAGATATTGAATTTGGCGGCTGCTGTTTATTATGATAATTATTATTTTAAAATTAAATATCACCATTCTTTATTAAACACTGTATCAATACAGTCGATGCATTGTGGGACGCGAAACGTGTTTTCGCGGACATGGACAAAGAACTCGTAAATGATGTCGGATTAACTTGATATTTATGTATACTTATGTTTTCAAGGCCAAGGAACACAAATATGACGTCAAAATAAGACAATTTCCACGAAAAACAAAAAATATCTCGATTTCTTTGTTTAAATCTTGGAATTTGTAAATTTGACAATAAATTAACTTCAAAAATGAAAGAGACCATCATAAAACGCATAATTTTAGATACCTACTTATAACTACTGTCTATATTACTTCATAAAAACCGTTACTATAATAATTTTTGTTTTAATTTTAAAAACACAAAATATAATTCTAATATATGTTTATGTAATAATATAAAAAGTTTATGGTTTTTTAATTATAAATATTCATTTTATAATAGTTCTTATGAAATAATATACATTTAATTTTTTTTTTAGTACAAACAATTTTTATAACCATCGATAATGATATTTTGAACACCATCGATACTTCCTCATATTTTCCGATGAGCAAAATATGTTATTTTTTCTTTAATTTTAAAAATTATATTAACAACAGCTGATGCATATCAAGTCATAAAGGTTCAACCAAATACTCTCAGATTAAATTTACCGTTATGAAATTATAACGACATTTAAAAATAATAAGGGTTTGAGATTGAAAACAACCATATTTTATTACTAACAGACAGTAATATTAGTGAAACAAGTAAATAAAAGTTTGTTTTTTTTTCCTTAGGCCGTCTTATACGGGTACCCATTGATCCCACATTTTATTTTATTTTAAACTTTAGTTCATTTAACGGTGTTGTGTTTTTTATTTATTTAGATGAAAGCGAAAATAAAGAATATACAATTAAAAGAATAACATAAAAGTTCATTTCTTATCTAGGTAGACAAAATTAAATTTTAAAACAATGAAAAAGATGATTAAGTATTTAATGTAAATTTTTTTTTATTGTTTGGTTCGAGGTATTTTTCGAAACAAATAACTACGGAACCTTATTTTCTTTATGTTAAATACAATTATTAAAATTATTATTAGTACGAATTTATGTACTAATTTAAACCGACATGGTCCGCCCAAAGCTAGTTAAAATATATTTAAAATAATTTTTGTATGTATAAATGTTTCAACAACTTCTAGGTATGTACTAATATTTCCTATAACGAGACATGCTCTCAAATTTAGTTATCTTGACTGAAGGTAAGTAAGAAGTTGAAAGGGTTATCGAAAACCACTTCTAGTCAATTTCTTTTACATATTTGCAGTTTACAAGGATGAAAGAAAAGAAATAATATCCAACAATAAATAAATATTTTGTATATATACAAAAAAAAAAAACATCAATAGAAAATATATTATTTATAGCATCAAACGTTATATTATATCCGATAATAAAATATTATATTTCACTAGAAAAAAAAAATGATCTGGTATTTTATTTTGTTGTAATTTTGTAGTTGTAACATACCTAGAAATTGTTCGAACATTTATACATATAAAAATTATTTTAAATATATTTTAACTACCTTTGGGCGGACCATGTCGGTTTAAATTAGTACGAATTTATATTTAACATGACGATATCGGAGGTTTTTTTATATCGCACTATTTGTAAAAAATTGATTTAAAAAAACACATTTTTGTCAACAAAAAAAATTTGAAGTAAATCAAGTTTTAGAAATGAATATATATATATATATATATATATATATATATATATATATATTCAATCAAGCAGAATGACAGTAAAAAGTTTATAAAGTTTCAAGAAAAAATTATCAACCATCAGCTCGAAACAAGCAATTTTACATAACCCAGGAATCATGCGAAATTCCTCAAATTAACTAGGTTTTCAATTGAACTATTTACTTAAAAAAAAGTATAAAATGTTCATTCTGCCTACTAAAAATATTCTCACAAACTGCCTAAGGTATCAATTAAACAGCTTATCTAATTTTTAGAGTTATAATATATATATTTTTATTTTAGTCGATGTGGCAGGTTTTTCATTACTCGGCCCACTGTGCGACAGTGCGATAGTACGATGGTACGATGGTACGATAGTACAATGTGAAATGCAGCCGAAGAGCTAGAGCCGCATACCCCACAGTTCCGGGTAGTTTGGAGCCTATCCAGAACCAAGAGGCCGAAGTACTCAGGTACTATCCGTCCTGTGGAAGTTTGGTCCCACCTCACTAAAAATAGCCGACTGAAATCCAAGATGTCCATCAGCCCGTTGGCAACTGCATGTCCACCCTGCGCTCTTATCGACACTTGGTTTCTACCTGAACGCTTTGGAACGCGCTGCATTCTGGACATAACAGACCAAGAGTCTAAGGAGGAGCAACGAAAAGATGAATTGTTCATAACCACATAAACCGTTCATTATATTTTTATCGGAAACATTAATAATAGTAAATATTGTTTTTACTTTCCTACCTATATTAGGTGAGGAAAGTATTGCAATCGGGTCAAATTTCCGATATGCAGCTTTCAACGGATCTATACGTTTCACAGTCCGAAAAACACATTTTTAGCCTTTGGTCTGTCTATATGTCTGTCTGTGCCAAGATTTTATCGGGAACTACTGAACCGATTTTGTTGCTTCTTTTTTAATTTTGTATGGTTTTGACTACTGATGCCTGTGACAGAAATTCGTTGCTCCATGTGCAATAGCTTGCGCACAATAAATGCAAAACATGTTTTTCTATAGACTGTAGCGCGAAAACGCCTCTAACGATCTTGATGAAACTTTTCTATAATGTTCTAATAATTGTACTTTCAATTTTCGTATATAGACTAATTTCCCGAAAAAATTCAGGAAAACAAGTTATAAAGAAGAGAAAAATGTTATGGGGCCTAACTCCATAAGTATATATTATACAATAAAATTTATAATTAAATTTTTGAAAGTTAATTAAATTACCAACAAAACCAAACAAAAATCATCGGAATCGAACCAGTATTAGCGGTGACACAGCTTGTTCTATTTTTTTTACACATTTTTTTTTAAACTTTCTATTCTACATTACTCTACCTATACTAGGTTAGGAAATTATTGCAATCGAGTCAAATTTCCGACATGCGTTTTCGACAGATCTATACGTTTCACAGCACCCTGAGTCGAAAACACATTTTTGGCCAATGGTCTGTCTGTCTGTCTGTGCCAAGATTTCCTCGGGACCTACTGAACCGATTTTGTTGCTTCTTTTTTTATTTTGTAGGGTTTTGGTGTCAGAAAGGGGCGAATGAGAAAATAAAGATGACTAAGTGAAAGTACGAAAATCTTGCCCGCATCACACAATCTTCACTATTTCCTCTACTTTTAACAGAAAGTATTGTTTGGCAAAAAGTTTTTGATCAGCAATATTAGTTGAGTATTTAAATTTTTACACTGATCTACGTTAAGCCGGTTTCATTGCTTTAGTTTATTAAATAAATCGTACTCAAATCTTTTGTTGATTCAATTTAGTTCAATTCTGTTTCGTTTCTTCATGAACATATGTAAAGACATAAAAATTTTTCTGAAATAGGTAGGAATGTTGTGTGAGTGGGCACACCAGATATTTTATTATAACTCTGGAGCCAGGGACCAAAAATCGATCTGATCGCAGAAGAAGGTTTGATTATAAATTACGAAAGTGTATGTTATTCTTATTAAAAAGAACCGTGTCTGCCGTTTCAGAGCGTTCCTTTAAAAAACGGATTTAAAGAATATTAGTTCATATGGACAGATCCTCTATCCGCCCTAATTAGTTAAGGAAATGTTTTCTCATATAATATCATAATACAAAACATTCTGTACTCAATAAAGTCCGCAAATAGAAATAAAATATCAGTAATTTTTGTCTGAGTCCCTGGGAATTGCGGAATAACCGGTAATGAAATGGCTGATCTAGCTGTCAAAAAAGCCATTGCTAATGGAATACCTCATCGGGGAGTACCTTTAGAGGATTTTATAACCATCATCAAACAGAAAATGAAGAGAAAATGGGAACAGATATGGTCGAATGTAACCGAAAATAAATTGAAGGAGATTAAGGGTGAGGTTTCCTCTTGGTCATCGTCAAATAGGAATAACCGCCGAGAGGAAGTAATTCTTACGCGCCTGCGTATAGGTCATACACGCCTTACCCATGGATACCTGATGGCCCGTGATTCTTCGCCAACATGCCAAACTTGTGGGACTCCTATGACAGTGAAACACATTTTAACAGAATGCAGAAATTACGAAACATTTAGACTTTATCTTACATTTATCTTGTGACTTGACAAATGATCTACACTTCATTTTACAGGACAATACGAAGGAAATTGATAAAATATTTTCTTTTCTGAAATGTTCTAAACTTGAAAATACAATCTAACTCTCAATGAAAATAAGGCAATAATGAACCTAGTGGTTAAGAAAAAATAATAAATAAAAAAAAAAAGTATTAGTCCAGTAATTTGAAGATCGAAACAAGAAATCCATTATGAAAAGTCTAAAAAAAGTTTTTTATTTTTTAACTTGAATATATGGATTTAGACCTGTAAAAAACAAAATTGCTGACTAGAGCCACCAAGAGAAAACTGTTCAAAGCTAAAAAAAGTCAGATTTTTTCGTTTTTTCACATATAACTCCTAAACGATGCATCAAAGCGAAAAATATACTCCTCCATAAATTTAAGAACCTTAAATTATGCGTCGAACGAGTACATAAACTTTATAATTTGGTTACATGTTAAGGTATAAAACCACAGTCAACCAACTCTGATTTTTACCAAATTTGTCAACAACTTAGACAAATTACTATAAATGGCAATTTGGAAATGGGTTCACAAAGAGAAAAAAACCATAAAATCAAAGTGTTAGAGCATCAAATTTTGTGTCCATCGAGTACTGACATTTTTATTGTAGGTCAATTATGTATCTCGAATCGGGATTCGTTATTCCTTTATGAAATTCGTTATCTTTCTATACATCGTTTATTAAAATATATCGCTGCTGAGAGATGGAAAAAAGGTTTATACTGCATGTAACAGACTATAAACAAAAATAACTTCATAGAATAGACACCCATGAAGTTAAAATATTGAAAATCACATTAATATACTATGTATGATTAATTATAAAAACAATTTTAGAACGTTTAGGTATACTTTACTATTTATCACAAATACACCATCTGATTAACATTGGTATTCGATTATTCTATAATTGAATATACAAAGAGGTTACAGTCTTATATTACACCTTCATTACCAATGTCCAACCATCGGGAGATTACCCATTTTGTTCGGAGTAAGTGACCACTACATTAAATTAGTTGGTACTCACTGGAAGGAAAATAATTTTGATGCTCTACAATTTTGATTCTATGGAGTTTTTCTCTTAAGTAACTCATTTGCAGTTTCAGGGCCTGTTAGTAATTTAGTAATAAATAGTAATTTTATCTCAGTTTTTTACAAATTTGGTAAAAATCAGCGTTGGTTGACCGTGGTTTTATATCGTACCACGTTACCAAATTGTAAAGTTTATATACTCGTTCGACGCACAATTAAACGTTCTCTAATTTATTGAGGAGTACATTTTTCGCTTTGATGCATCGTTTAGGAGTTATAGGTGAACTATTTTAAAAATCGGTCAAGTCGTTCGCTTAATAAGTCGTTGCATACCTTTTAATGGAGAGGCTAGGAACATTTTATTCAATGATTTGTCACAGTTTTTATCTCAAATTACAACTACAAAAACACCTCGGGGATTTCGAATAATTTGAGTAATCAAACTGAAAAATCAGATCCAGCCGTTCGTTCAAAGAATCGTAACATACCTTCTAGAAAATCGATTAAATTTATGCAATCACGTGTCAGTATCTTTAGGTGATATTGTTTCAAAACACTCAGGTGATCTCTCCGAAAAAAATGAGTCACCAAACTTAATAATCGATCCAGCCGTTCGCTTAAAAAATCCCTGCATAGCTTTTAGCGGATAACCCTAAAAAATAACCCTCAAGTCGCTTCGTTAAGTTGGTTATTTATAAATAAATATGCTCGTCACATGACTTCGAAATGTAACAACAGATGTAAGAAACAAACCAAGAAAATGAACACTATATATAATAAAAAACATAGAACTGTGCTATATTTCCAACTACAATATTTTCCAAGATATATGAAGAAATAATAGGAAATATCACAAAATAATATATATATCATTAGATAACAAAGAACCAGCGATGCCAAAGGAATGCCAAGGCAGAACCAATATAACCGGAGAATTATGTGGCATATCCCATTGTGGACCCAAGATCGGCAAGGAGCCCGTCCAGATGGAGGTGACAGCTTGATATAATGGAAACAGCCGCTCTTGGGGAATACCAGGCTGCCAGTAATCCCGACTACTGCTTAAAAAGATCTTCATCAACTTATATAATTACATAATTAATTTATCTATCAGAATTTATCTTCATCCTGATAGGTCTGTTAAATAATTGCTTGATACACCTGTCCTGTTATCACATTTTAAGTGATAATTGACAAAACACCACGCTGTTCAATTCTACATTTAGCAAGTTGTCACGTGCGAATAATTCTCATAGTATTGGGTTGGCAAATAAGTCCTTTCGGTTTTTATGTTTATTTTTCTGGCACTATGATACAATTCTTATCTGATGAATTAATTACTAAGGTAGATTGTTTATCATGTTTGTAATATGTCAACAACTATATCTGCTAACACTTGTTGAAACTAGCTTAGTATTGTGGTTGCTATAGCACTGTGAATATGGAAGAAAATATCATTCATTATCGGCACATTTTTTTGTATTATATTAAAAAAGGTAAGCGTGCTGCAGAAGTTCATAGAAAAATTTGCAGTGTTTATGAAGATGATGAATTAACAGAACGCACCTGTCAAAATTGGTTTACCAAATTTCATTCAGGAAATTTTTACATCAATGATACTCAACGGTCTGGTCACCCACACGGAATTGAAACTAGCAATGTTCGGACCATTGTTGATCAAAATCTCACCCAGAGATTGCTATCTAAATGTGTCGCACACAAGCGTAGAAAACCATTTGCACAAGTTCGTCTGTTTCCAGACTTAATGTTTGTGTCGCTAATATGATTTATTTTCGAAAATCACAAAAAATGTCATTACGACTTTAGATATTTACTAGAAATTTAGCAGGAATTTAGGGCCACATGAACTACACACAATGACATGAACAGAACCTTTATAAATAAACTACAAATGGAGAAGAAAAAAAAAAACCTATAAGAAGTTTTTGTTTATTTATTCCTTACGTAGGCATCAAATAAAAAAAACATTCATACGGCTTTGAAGAGCAATATTTCAGCTTTCCGACGGATAACATCGAATTTGAAGAAAATTCTGAAGAGTTATGAATGATCGGAAGTTTGTTGTGTTCCACCAAGACAACGCTAGGCCCTCATTGGTCACTCGCTTGATTTAGCCTTGGATGGGACCTTTTGCACAACATTCCTATTTACCAGACCTAGCTCCAAGTGACTACCACTTATTCCGGTCTCTGCAGAACTCCATGAATGGAAAGAAATTCCAAAAGGAAGAGGACATCAAAAACCACTTGAATCAGTTTTTAACAATAAACTCCAGACAATCTATGAACATGGCATTATACTGTTAGTGGAAAGATGGGAAAAGTCATATTAAATAATGTTCAATATATTGTAGATTAAAATAAATTTTGTTTTATTTCACCCTGAAAAACCGAAAGGACTTATTTGCCAACTCAATACATAAGTGGGGGAAACTAAGCACGACCTTTGCCAATCATCTCTCTTTACACATACCCGATAGCCCTCTGTACAGGATTTTCATATTCTTAGTTTAACTTTTATATATCACTTATCCATTACTTTCTTAAAAGATTTTCACGCGAAATATAGAAAATTTACTAATATAAACCTAATATTGTACAATATTTACTGACGGTAAGTATTTTTTGGACGAGTTTCGTTGTAAATGTTTTCTATGAAATTTAAAAATTTTCCAAAAGATCTATTTCCCCCCACAATCATTAGTATTGTTTGGTACTATATATAGTGACAAAAAGAAATTGACGCAAACGTATAAATTTAACAGATCCGATGGACGGAAAAAAATGGTAATTAATTGTTTTAAATGAAGTTATACCACATTTTTCGCTTTGACTTTCCAATATATAAAAATACCTATCTACGCTAAGTTTGGTAAGTGAAAGTTGTGTGATGCGCGCACCGTACTAGATTTTTTGTATTCGTTATGCCTCGTTAGATTTAAATACTGTTTAAATTGTACCAGCTGTTTACTTATTATTGTCAATGAAACTTATTATTCTGTGTATCGTAATATGATCTTCATTAATTTATCGGCTCCACTTAGCGTGGATTTGGTTCAAATAATTACTATTCAACCCATGGCTTCCAATTGGCTGGCTGCCCAAGCTGTGATTGGGACTGCTTAGCCAATGTTTTTCCCAGCATCACTAGTTGATGTTTTAATCCGCTCTTTGAGAGAAAAAAACAACAAAAAAACCTTAAAACGTTTTTGGCTTAGGAACTAATTGAAAAACAATTTACGTTTGCTTTAATTAGACTTCTCAGCTTACACGGTGACAATATCTGTTTTTAAATACAGCAACAACAGTGAGTCAGCGAAAACGATACTTTCTCAGATGGTTTGTCAAAATAACCAAGACTTCGGAATTTCAACGTGTAGACAATGCACTGTATATGTATCATTGGCCTGAGAGTAATACCAAATCTCCTGTCAAAGAGAAAACAAGGCTTATTTTACAGACAATTGATTATGTGTATTATGTCAGATTGGTTACATATTATAGGTTTTATTATATCACTACCTAAACTATACAATAAGATAATATAGGCACCTTTACCGGCTCTCAGGAGCGATGAACTTTGTCAGGTATCAAACAAAACAGAATTTCATTGAGAAGAATCTTAATTTCACAACATAAAACTTTCCTATAACTACAATAAAAAAAATTGAGGTGAAATCTTCAGCAAGACGAGATTAATAGTATGAAATAAAAATTATAAATGATAGCTTATTATAAAGAGGGTGAAATACTTAACAATTCCCTCGCTTACAGTATTCTTGTCCGGTTTTTAGTTTCTCATATATTTTAATCCATATCTTCAATAAAACTCGTTATCATTTGTTTTTCGACACTATTTATTTATTTTTTTCAACTCTCTAATAGAGCGTCGCTTTAAGATACAATTTTGAATAATAGCCCATCCCCTGAAATTGGGTTATTATTGCTCGCCATTTGTTAAGAATTTTTAAAAAATATATGTAAGACTTATTAAAACAATTAATTTTAGACTATAAATAAAACAACTGTATTAGATATTGAACTAAATAAAAATCAAGTATCACATAATATAATACAGTTTGAGAAATAAATTACATCTTTAAAATTAATTACAGTATACAAGTCCGATTTTTAGTTCGTGAAATATTTTAATCCATATCTTCAATAATCTCATTATCATTTGGTTTTTGACATTATTTTTCCTTTATCACCTCCTTAACACGGCGTCGCGTTAAGATACAATTTTGAATAATAGCTCATTACAAAGAGGGTGAAATTATGAATATTTCCCTAGCTAAGTCGACACTTTAGTTAGTCGACTCCTGCCCACATTACGTGAGCGTTACACCTAGGAAATCTGACGGCTCAATCTCATTCTCCAGCAAAAAGTCCAAAATACGCCTTTTAGCAGTTTTCACTTCAAAAATCCCTCATCCCTTCAAAATTTTAGAATACAACATGTCCGTCCATTCTAAACAATGTAATGAAAATATTATAGGTTATTTCAAAAATAAAATTTTATCAGATATATTGGGACCTCACTACGTAACTAACAAGAAAGACAACGCAATGATGTGAAGACCATTCGTGCTGAAAAGGAAGCGATAAAGAGAGCTTTGAAACAATAACGTGTTGTAAACAGCTCTGGCTATTATTGTATATTAGTTATTAAACAAGGTATCGACAGAGAGGAGCTAAAACAAAGACACTAAGCGTCGGGCGACATCAAACCTGGGCGTGGCCTGATCAATAGTTGGTTTTTTTTAGTCGGCGCAGGTGTGCCGATGCGTTAGTCCGGGATCGTATCTTCGTCGGCGGATCGTATCTCTGCCCGTTCTGGGTCTGACCTAGGATACGAAGAACGAGAACAATAAATAGCTCATAGAAAGCTAAATATCCACAGCTACATTACAAAATCATACATTGCAAAAACTAAAATTATTGAGAAGAAGAAATAAACGCGTATCTTTTATTTTATGGACTAGAATTTTTACTTCAAGGCATTACTGAATTTAGGATTCAATTTTGGGAACCTCAGTCCGAAAGATCTTATATATATATATATAAACCATTATATAAATAGGCAAAGACAAAATACTTAAGTTCCTTTTGTCTCCTCTGTTTCTCAACTTATTTTCTTTTGTGGGTGATAAATATTCAGGACGCAGTCTTTTTTAATTTAATTTTTTTATTTTTGCCAACGTTTCAATCCAAACATGTGTGTCATCTTCAGGGCGTGGTTTGAGCACTGAAGATGACCCACATGTTTGGGTTGAAAAATTGGCAAAAATAAAAATTAAAAAAGACTGCGTCCTGAATATTTATCACCCATAATATGTAGAACGGTTGACTAACTTCCTTCAACAATTAGTAACTTTCTTTAGTAGCTATTGATAAGCTTTATCAATAAGCAAGTGTTATCAATAAAAAAAAATTGCAAACTTTGTATAAATACTATAAAAATAAGCAAAAAGCTCTAAAAGAAGCATTAGGAATGGAAAACTTGCCAACATTTCGCCAATTCAGGGGCAGAAAAAATAACATCAAATATATGCAGAAAGATAGAAAGAGAAAAAAAACGAGAACAAAAATTTGTACATAAATAAAAATGTTAACGTTAGTTTGTTCAAAACCACTAATCTCCGAAAGAGGTTCAAAGCGATTGCTTTGAAGTTTTTATACAAAGTTGCAATAAAATTGAGGTGTGTTTTTATATACATTTCATTTCGGAATGGCGGTCAAAAAATGGTGGTTGCAGATTTGGTTAATTAAACTTACGAGTGTTTGAAAGCATTCTGATTTTTTTACAAAAATAAAAAAACTCACCGAAATCTAAAAAAATCATGTCCGATAAGATTTTTTTTAGAGATTAATTTTTACGGAGCTCTATAATAACGTATAATAAATTGCATATTGCTATAGTATGGGTGTAATGTTGAATTGAAGCAATTTTTACCCGTCAAAGAAGCAAAGTGAGTTAACATATTTTTTTTAAGGAGAAGCCAAATTGAGATTTGCATTTCGCACCTGGAAAACACCTCAAAAACGAATATTCATATTAATCGAAAAATAAAAATTATTTGTCTCAAATTTTCATTGAATGAATAACAGTAGAAAATATATGTTGGAAGCATTCAAATTCATTTTTTACGTATGTTGAATAATGATTATCTAATTTTGACCACTTGGCGAACACTAATAATTTTAAAACATAACATATTTTGATTGTTTAAGTATTTAACTTAGATCACTGATACCTCAGGCTGAAGTCCCTTTTCTCTTCCCAAAAAATGTTAAATGTAACCAACCACATTTTATGAAAAAAAAATTTGAAAAATTATCTCGTAAAGTATTATTGTTCGTTTAATTACATTTAATAAGACGTCAAGAATCACCTAAACACCATTTCATACAGGTAGTTAGTATCTTTCTTTTTTTTTCCCAAAGTAATTATCGTTATATACGTATATATGAAAAAAAAAGGTCGGACTGAAGCCCCTCCCCCCACCAAAAAACTATATGGACCAGTGAAAAACAATATCATTTGTACTTTTTGGGGAGAAGGAGGCTTCAACACGAAAGCTCCCCGTAGATCCATCCGCCATCACTTCATGCTTAAGACAAACATTTAGTGTTTTAAATAGCATTTGTATGGTGGGTGGGGTGGCCGAATGTGCTTACGTGTGTACACAGCACCGCGAGTTGCCCCGCAACCAGATAACCAAGATTTGAGATTGAAGAAAAGTACGAGTTCACGTCTCGGTGCCAGACGGGATTTTTAATTCCACACCCTCACCCTGCGGTCCGGGCGAGGTAAGGAAGAACAGAAAAAAAAAAAAACATTTGTATGGTTTGTATTTCTGAATCAACGCTTGGGATGTTTGACAAGAAAAGCTCAAAACCGTACTTTCCTATTGGTAAAAGGAATGGTTCACCTAGTTTCGAACCAAACCTATTTAAATGTAAAAGTTCTTTCACCTATTCCATCTCTATATTTTTCTTATAAGTATGGTATGCATTTCTTATAGACTTCCTCTTTCTGTACCTACATCTTGAGCTAATTATCCTAATCGTCCGTTATGGCTATTACGACCAGTTGTGTACAATGGAGCCGAAGTCTGGAAGTTGAAAGTAGCTGACCAGAAGGATTTTCGAAAGAAAAAATATGAGACGAATTTTTGGTCTCCTATGCGTACAAGGAGAGTGGAGGATAAGGACAAATTAGGAGCTGGATGAACTGTTGAAGCATTTTGTTCGCTTTGTTAAGGATAGAAGAAGAAGCTGCCTAGGACATGTGGAAATACTGCCTGACATAGGAATGAAAATGATACTTAAGAAGGAATTTCCCGGATTCCGTTTAAATGAAGTTTCCAATACAATTTATTAAAAATGATCAAAATATTGGCTGAAAATGTTATCATTTTACTGAATGCGTGCACTATCCTTTATAGATAGATAGCCTTTCACCTTAAGCTAAAAGGGAAAAAAATTACTACGCCATATCTTTGACAAAATATTTCAACTATGAGGCACAATTTAAAGATTTCGAAACCCATAATGGCGTTTGATAACTTCTCTAACGTCCGATGCTGATAATTGCTAAGATTGGTCTACCAATAATCGACAGATTGACGCAGTTATGTTTTTCGCAAGATAAACGATACCCGATGACATTAATTATTAAGATTAAATAATTATTAAAACGTACATTAGCTTTATTGATTTATTACCTCTAGTGTTCGCTCAGTAATCATAATCATTATTGAAAATTTGAAGCAAACATAAATTAATTTGCGAGTTTCCAATTTTTTTTTTCTACTCTTAAACATAAATGTATACACTTCCATATATACTTACAATAAAACATCTGGTGTGTCCACTCACACGACTTTCCTACCTATTTCAGAATAGTTTTTATATATTTGACATATGTTCATGAAGGAACAAAAAAAAATGAACTAGATTTATTTTCCTGAAAATTGATCAAAGAAAAGATTTGAATATGATTTATTTGATAAACTAAAGCAATGTAAACCGGCTTAAGATAGATCAGTGTAAATATTTAAATACTCTATAATATTGCTGATCAAAAACTTTTTGCCATAGCTTAGTACTGTTAAACAATAATTTCTGTTAAAAGTAGAGGAATTAGTGAAGGTTGTGTGATGCGGGCAACAGATTTTCTTACTTTTACTTAGTCATCTTTTTTCTCTCATTCACCCCTTTCTGACATCAGGATATGAAATCGTAATCTTACATTGGAAATTGAATAGCTGTAACTTCGTTAATAGTTGTCCAAAATGAACGAATTTTATATATTTTTGTAGGGAATTTCATTACCTTTCAAAAAACAGGGGGCTCTGAAACGTATAGATCCTTCGAAAACCGCATATCGGAAATTTGATCCGATTGCAATACTTCCCTTACTTAGTATAGGTAGGAAAGTAAAAACAGTGCAGTACCATTCTTGTACTTTTTAAGTTATTTGCAAAGAAAATTGTGAATCCATCGTTACTTTTTTTCAAAAAAATATTTGAACCACTTTCGATTTGCACAAATTGTTTCATTTAAACATTTAATACTGTTGCAATATTTTTTTAATTTTGTTAGCTATGTTTTGCTAAATCATAAAGTTCTACTCAGAACTTATTCATATAATCTACTCTAATGGTATTGGAAACCCAGACAGGTTTCAATAAAGTGTTGTAGATAGGTATCCTGTTTCGTAAGTTAAGTAAAGATCTGTAGTCCTGGAGATGAGAAAGTTGTCATGCCAGTTCTTCTCTTATATACGTTTAAGGAGGGCTTTTTGTTTTGATATAGGATGAGATAGATACAGTTTTGAAAATAAGGTAAAGATATTTGGTTCATTTCAAAATGTCGGCCACATTTGGGCATTCAATTTTTTTTGCACGGAGCTCTCGGACTAAAACTAGAGAATAAAAAAACAGTTTTTCGCACTTTTTTTTCTCTGGGTAATGTTAAGTAAGCTTCCAAAAGATCGCGAGGGAAAATATGTAACTGCTTTTGATATGATACATTTTGTGATTTGAAGTTATTATTGTCCGACATTAATGTGACCGAAATTTTGAAATGACCTTTGCAGAAAACTAAACGTAAATAATCATATCAAATTACGCACTACCATATATTTAAAAAAAATCTTAAAATATTTATCTAATAATAAATTGGAGCCTGAAATTGAGCTGCCATTTTGGGCTGAGGGGGGGGGGCGGCGGAGGTGGGGAAGATTCGCGCCGGTCCAGCTGCCTCCAACATGGCCGCCTCCATCTTCATCCATAAATTCGAAATGTATCGAAGGATTCTTTGATAAATATTCATTATTTAATATTGCTTTATTAATAACGATATATAATGCAGAATGAGATATAATGCCACCCCAGATATAATGCCTAAATTAAAATGTTCTCACCTAGGACTCCAGCTGGACAAACGTCTCACTTGGAATCCTCACACAAGACTGAAACGACAAGAAACTCCTCGACGTTTCCGCTTACTCCAACACATACTGGACAAACGCTCTAAACTTCCAATGAATTACAAACGACTCATATACATGACTATAATAAGACATATTTGGACTTATGGAGTTGAGCTATGGGGCTCCACTAAACCATCAAATTCCTCTCGTATCCAATCTTTACAATCCAAAATCCTTCGTAAAATCCTCAATGCTCCTTACTTTGTCACAAATAAAATAATCCATAAAGACCTCAATGTTCCATATGTTTCCGATTTGGCCAAATCCAGATACCAATTCCATAATAAACTTCATAACCATCCGAATACTCTTGTTTCTAACCTTGCTTCCTCTTCGATTCCTGATAACCCTCCGAGGCGTCTGAAAAGAAGATGGTCTCGTGATCTTCTCATGTAGACAAATTATTAGAGTGCTACCAATGGGTAGTTTCTCAACAAGCGTGTTTCATGTGATAATATTCCTCTGTACACATTTACTTGATGTATTCATACTAATACAGTTGTAAATATCATAATAAAAGTTTAAAAACAAAAAATTAAAATTTTTCTGAATTTATGCCTTTTCCGAACACTGTGCGGAGGTAATTGACATTAAATTTGCTCCACCCTCGAGGTAAAAATCCTAGTTTTGGATATAAGTTTAATCATAAGATATATTTTTTACGAATCACAAGAACTGACACTTGTTATAAGTTGTAGTAAGTAGCATTGCAAAGGAATTTCCTCCTGAAAGAACGCTTATCTATACATTTCGTTTCCTGACCTTGCAATAGTTCGCGGAGATGCAATAATGGTATTTCCTCTGTCCTGGTCTATTTTAAGGCCGGTTTACACGCTACGATGTACTGTGCGTCTTGTCGGACATTAAAATGTGCCAGAAGTTTTATTGTCTGTTTGCAGGTTACGCTTTTCTTCAATTTTGCTTCCTCATTACCGAAGGTAGGGAAGTATTGTATTCGTGGTAAAAAAAAATTTGTGATCAGAATCGAAAATTTTCACTCGCGTTTCACGTTCCAGACATCAAGGATCAAATTTCGTCGGTATCTGTCTGTCTGTAGTCAAATAGATGTAACGGGCATATCACCTACTACCGTTTATCCGCTATTCATGAAATTTTCAGGTATTGTACGACTTGCTTTATAGATGATCCCATATCAATTTTATTAAATTCTAACCAGCGATTCCGCTTACGCACGCGCAAACGTATTTTTTGTAGATATACTAATATTTCAGAAACGGCTCGTTCGATTTGGCTCAAAGTTGAATAAAAAGTAGATATTGGTGATAAAATAATGTAGTATCAATTTTATTTAATTCCGTTCATTGATTTTTTTTTTTATATATGCGCGCAAACGCGTTTTCCTTGATACCTCTATATCTCTAAAACCGCAAGTTCGATTTGGCTCAAATTTGTGGGGGATTCGTGGATTGGTAAACGTAAATGAAATAAACATCAATTTTATCTAATACAACAAAAAAAAAACTTCCGCTTTCGGATCAGGAAATGTGTTATTTGATATGCCTATAGTTTGAAAATGGCGCATTCGATTCGACACAAACTTGGAGAAAATTTGGAGTATAGAAATTACTTAGTATCAATTTCATTGAATTCCATTTAATAATTAAAATTAATATAAATAATTGATAAAAATATAATGGCTGTGAAATGCGGAAGACACTGATAATATGGAGTGGGAATTAGGGTATTACAGTATTGTTATGGGGTTATAAAATTTTATGTTTTATTCAAAAAATTAATTTATTCTGTATTGTTTGGTCGATTCCAAACGTTACTGGCATGACGCTTACTACTGTTACTTAGATTTCGTGTAATTTACAGTAAATTTAATGTAATTTTTACTCTGAATTTGTAATCAGAAAAGACTTATTTGTGATTGTGTTTATTTCTATTAAAGTTCAACCAGCTCATCGCGGTCTAGATTTTCCCCTTAAATATAAAAATTGTGTCAATTTCAATCATATTTTTATATTCCAATTTAATTAGTTTTGTTCAGACTGAAGAAAAGTATTGGTCTCGTTAACTCCGAACAAACAAGAAGTTGAATTTTTCCTATATATTTTTTGTTCCATCCGTATACGAGTGAAAACATACCTATTAAGTATATATCACTACTGTTAGTGCAAAGGTCGTATGTAAAAGTTTTCAATTTGTATTCTGTTTTTGACATTATGTAGTCTGCAATTGATATAAGTAGTCTGCTACTATGAAAAATAGCAGAGCTCAATAAAATTTGTACACCAATAATAATGTCGACAATAAAATAATTTAAAAGTCGCTATTAATTTGTAGATCCAGTTGAACTTTTGATTTATTAAAGAGCTATAACAATAATAACAGAACTG
Source organism: Nezara viridula (assembly GCA_928085145.1). Lineage (NCBI taxonomy): Eukaryota > Metazoa > Arthropoda > Insecta > Hemiptera > Pentatomidae > Nezara > Nezara viridula. The sequence continues at coordinate 21,295,145 of OV725082.1, read as the reverse complement.
CGACTAGACTGAGAGAGAAGTACAAGTGTTGGGTGCAGTGTTTAAAGTAGTGCGTATATAGAAAATAAAGAAATTTAGTTTTTTTTAACATAATTGGACAATTATTGAATATTTATGTCCATGCTTATACTATATAAATTAAGAATCGGTTAATTGAGCAGGCAGTAATATATATATATTGTTTTTTATTAGGTGTTTCCACTAATAGTGGGTTTCCATAACCTAAAGTCCTTGGAAGGAAATTTCTATAATATCCTATCTAAGGTCCATTCTTCCCGTAGACCATGACCCATCGTGGATTCCTCCACTTACTTATCCTAGGTCTTCCTTGGCCTTCCTCGTCTTCTTCTTTCCTTAGTTTTCCATAAGTACACTTCTTTGGGTAGTCTTCCTTCAGGCATTCTTTTCAAATGTCGATTTGACCACTTCAGGCGTTTTTTCTCAATCTCTTCCAGAATGGTTCTTTTAGCCTCCACCTTTTCTCTGATGGTCGTATTTCTCACTTTATCCATTCTGCATATTCCCGCAGTCTCCAGTAGTCCATTTCGGTGGCTACTTATGCTCCAAGTTTCTGACTCATATGTCATAATGCTCACTATTATACTATTGTAGATTTTTTTTTTTTTGGTTTTCTGAATAATGTTCCGGTTATACAATAAAGAATTGAGAATTGATATGGTCTTCTTTCCATCTAAAATTTTTCTTTTTATTTCCACATCACTTCTTTTTATTTTATAATATGAAAAATACCTTATTTCTGAATTGCAGCGTTAAAGTTTCCATTACTTTCTTCAATAGTTTAACAATCACTATTAATTAGTACATGCTGTTTAACTTCTGGTATATCAAAGAGATATTACAATTATTGCGAAGTGCGTCGTACAGAACAAAGACTAGACTGAGGTCGAAGTACAGAGTGTGGGGTCCAATGTTCAAAGTAGTGTGTTATATTAAAATTTAGGAATTTATTTATTTTTAAACATAATAGAACAGTTATTAAATATTTATATCCATGCTTGTAATGCATACATTAAGAATGAAAAATTTAACAAGCCGAGTTTTTTTTGTTTAATAATTTGAATAGTACCTTATGTTTAAATTTAGCGTAAATTGTCCACTCTGTCTTAAATATTTTATAGCCACGATTTATTGGTGCAGTTAAACTTTTGATCATCGCAAAACTGTTGTGATAATTGAAAACTTCATCTTTACAAAGCTCGAATTACACTTGCAAAGTACCATATTCCAATTAGCACAGCCACGTGGTGTCGAAACTTTAAATTAGTCGAGTTAAATTAAAATAAATTTATTTATTTTCTAACACAACAGGACAATCGTTTAACATTTACTTTCAAGATTCTACATACATATTTAATTAATCTAGTAATTTAATAGGCAATAACACATTCAAAATTTTAAAATGTATCTTATTTTTAAACATCAGAAAAACATTTCAATTCCTTTGTCAAATAGTTTAAAAATGATAATATATTTGTAGACCCAGTTTTACTAGAAAAAAGAGTTATTTATAAAAAATAAATTAAATAGAAAGATGTGCATAGGTAAAAACCTGAAACGTGTACAAATACTAATAGAAGTAAATGAAGTTGGGCACTTTTATGTTTTAAGTAGTACAGTATAGAAAAATAAAGAATTTTAATTAATTTCTTCCGCATCATAGACAATTTTTAAACATGTATGTACATGTTTGATGTTATACTCGTATATATGTTTATAAAATAATTGTTTAATCGAACTGACAACAATAATAAATAATAATTAATTTGGAATTTTTATCAGTACCTTATTTCTAAAATGCATAGAAACATTTGTGTTTCTTCCTCAGATAGTTTAAAAGTAGCAATTCATTAGGAGTTGCAATTAACATTTTTCAAAACGAATACAAAAATAAATAAATAAATTTCATTATAACAAAATGCATTGTTTCATAGCTGCCTATGATGTGAGGGCGAAGTACAATTTTCGAACTTGCACAGACACGTAGGGTCCAAAGTTTAAACAATGATTTCTTAGAGAATATTTCAATTTGCATTTATTCTCTCTTCTAATAGATCATAGAAAGATTGTTAAATATTCATGTACATTCTATTAGTTTTATAATTTCATTCACTGAGGTATGGTTAATTTAAAAATAAACATTTATTAAATTCGTCATTACCTTATTTTGTAATAACTGAGAAGCTTTCTCGTTATTTTCTCAAATATTTGTAAATTCTTAAGTTCTTATTAACAGTAATAGACTTGAGTTATATCTGAATTACTATGATTGTTACGAAATGCATCGGTACACAGCTGACACTAGAATGAGGTGACGATGCAGTATGGCAGTCTTACCACCCTCAATAATAAATATTATCATAATTTTTTTTTAAATATCGTAAATCCTTGTACCCATGCTCCTTGAAAAATCGTAGAAATGTATATAAATCGTATGTTTAAAGATTTAAAAAAATAAAATTAGTCAAGAATATGAAATTAACTCAAATTAGTGCAACCATCGATGTCATATCTATGAATAAAATGATACAAGAATGTTAATACTTGTAAGATGGTAAAAGTATAATAATTTTAAAAGGTTTATAATTTTAACAATACATGGGGCAAGTTCCTTAATTCAGCGCTGAACTCATCGTTCTAAACTGGGCGAAAAGATGTCACCGATGAGTTCAGCGCTGAGTTTAGGAACTTAGTCATATTTATACACATACATATTTCCCCATTATTTTCTTTTTGATGTTTCAAAAAAGAAAAAAAAAAACAATCAAAATATGAATGGAAGTATACTTGTTTTCAGAAACTATTGAAGGAACTCTCTTTAAACACAAAATAAGACCAAATAAACTTTTTTTAAATTCAGACACTGTGCTGCTATGTCCTGGAAACGAGTTCTAGTTCGGTTTTAGCAGATAATTATTTATTCTGAATGAAAAAGTCTGGTGCACGCAACACACAACTTTCACTTACCACTCTACTTTGAATAGAAATTATTATCTAGCAATGTTGGACCATTATAAAATTTTTGAAGTGCATTTACAAATTTGAAAATTACAGAAACTCTATTTGTTATAGACCGTAGGCAATCAAAAATCTAGTTACTCCATCTGCTTTTATAAACCAACTTCAGTCTCTGTGCCTTTCAGTTGACAGAATGACTAACTCCAATTTAAACATTTTTGAGTAACATCATTTTAGTGATATTTCTAGTTGAAAAAGCCATGTCTATACAGACAGTGAGTAAGTTGATTCCAGAGTTGGTGATTGCAGTGTTGAAATATAGACCTGTGAAGAAAGGTATACATTTTGCCACTAGAAACATCAGGCCTGATGAAGGCGTGAATTTTGGACCAAAACGTCAGCAAAAATAAATATACTTATCTATTTTTACTTTTTTTTTTTACTGATCATCTCAACCATTCTTCTATCCAATTATTTTAGAATTGTATCACTAACTAAAGGATAATATGGGAGAAATATTTTTCAAGTTGAAAACAAAATTTCCATGAATAAGAGTAGTAATAAACATAGATGAATCCAGCATTTCACCACATTATTTTTAATTTCTCTTTTGCTCAGCTAAATTCTCTCCCTTTCTCCCTCAAAATGAAATTAAAAATCACTTCTGCTTAAATATAAACAAAATAATACGTAATATTATTTGTAGTTAATAGTTTTATGTCCGTTTTACTTTTATTATTAAAAAATAGATTAAACTATGCTTAGAATAGACTTTGATTATTAAAATTGTATTATTAGAGTGCTACCAATGGGTAGTTTCTCAACAAGCGTTTTCATGTAATTGTATTATTACCTTGTGCACATTTACTGGATGTATTTTTAATTTATAGTTGTAAATCTCATGAATAAATAAAAATAAAAATAAAAATTAAATTGTATTTCTTTTTTTCCTCTTCTATCATTGGAATTTTGCTAAAAAGAGAACTTCTTAAACAATGTGGAAACCTTGGATGTATCATATACCATTGAGAATCTAAAGATTTTAGAAAAATGAATATTTAATGTATAAGATCAAATGTAATGTAGAGTGATGATAACCGAATGAATTTTAATTGTTGACGTTAATAATGTCTATTTTATATTATTAAATAGGAAATAAATATTTCCATGGAAACTAAATAGAATTTCCAAAGAAAATATATGGAAAACTAAATTATTTTGCTAGTATGTTAAAATGAAATCCTACAGTGCACAGAATTTATATTATTTATATTAATAGTCTTAGGATTATGTTTATAATTAAAATAATATACTTACAGTTCATTATTGTTTTAAAAAAGTAATGATGGTAATGAAAGCTGTTGAAAGATTTTTATATTTTATGCAGAGTTCTGAAATAACTGTATTCAAGTATTTAATGATTTATTTCTTTTTTTATGATCGAGGAATAGTTCTTCAAGAATGACAACATTGATATTATGAAAAATAAAGGTTAGAAAATATTTCAAGAAACTGCACCCATCAATCTTTAAACCCAAATTAATTAGTTAAAATAAATAAGATATTTCAATTTATCTTAGAATTTTAAGTAATCAACATTTTTTTTTACTTTCAAGCATAACAAGACAGTTGAGGTTGCATAAGTCAAACCAAGGGATATCTAGTCAAATAAATCCAAAGATAAGGACAGATACCAGAAAATTTATAGATCTCATAAGTATCCCTTCAAAACCCAATTAAGATATCATTTGACTTTCCAAATAGTTCAGGGACTAAAAAGCAAAAACTACATCCGCGAAAAAAATTCAAATAGTCCACTGTTGAATGAAGAGCACTTTTCAATAGTGCCTGTCAAGAAAATCAGCTATGAAAATTAATATTAATACATTAAAAAAAATTTAAACTGGGATAGTGATAAATGGAAATAAATAATACTAAAACTTTTATTTTGTGTATTGTATACATTGCATTTTTAAAAATTCCATTATTGAATCTGATTACATTTTGTCACAATTAAGGACACTAGTGGTAGTGATACAGGAGATGATTCACACCATGAATTGAATAACAGAAAAAAAATAATACTAAAAATAAATATATACATATATTAACAAAAAAGAAATTTAAACTAATCACAATAACAAATTTAATAAGGCATACTTACATATAATATTTATAAATATTCATTCATTCAGGGGAACTCTGAAACTGGATGGAAAAGCAGAACTCAAGAAGTTCTCAGTGCCTCTCTCTCTTCCTCGCCTCTGATATTAATGATCAGTGCAGGACAGTGCATTTTTAAATTTAAATCTTCCAATTATCGCATTTTAAGATGAAATCAGTGACTTAAAGAAAGAACAAATAATCTAATTTGCATTTAAAATTAGATTTATAATTTTTTAACTAATTTTACTCATTAATGACAAAATGCTATAACAGATACAGATAAATAAAAGAGGCAAATATATTTATATTGATGAATTTTAAAAGATGAGGTAATCATAGCATTATTTAAATGTATCTTAGAACTAATTTAAGAAAAATGTAGATGTATTGATTATTTATAAAATATGATATATGCAGAAGAATCAAATATCTGATTATGGGTAGCAGACCTCAAACAATTAAATATAAAAAATGCATGGAAACAGATCATTCCTAAAATTAATAGTTCTGTTACATTAATCACCAATCGTCTGAGATTATTGCTGGAAAACGTACAAATAATTATGTATAAAATATCACAATATATTAAAATGGCACCAAATCGTTTTCTACAGTTCTTAGAATTAGTTATATGTTTCTTTAATAATAAATGTTAATATTTTAAAATCTTTAATTGAGGCTTGATGTTACAGGATTGAAATTTAATTTAATAAAAAGACCTCTTCCTGTATATTTTTTATTTCTTCTATCTTTTATCAGACCTCCATCAGGCTAACTTATGATGGTCCTCCTCTCCTGCTTGTCAAATGAGGACAGTCCCCATCTGATACTCAGACTGAACTGAACCAGCGAAAGACCGAAACCAGTTGCGCAAAGAGAGAAAAAATAAAGAATATACAGGAAGACAACATCTTTTTTATTAAATTAAATATTTTTAAAGGTTTTTAGTAATTCATTTAAAATTCAAATACCTTTGCTTCACAATGACATCAATGAATGGCCAACTGACAGAAATATACCAGCATATAACAAGTGCAAAAAGAGCTTTCTTCTCCCTTTTAAAGGTATCGAAATCCTGAAAAATCTCAGATTAAGGGTGTACAAAGCTAGTTCTCATATATGCAGCTGCGAAAACTGGACACTAATCAGCAATCTAGGAAGATTTCAGAGAAACTATAATATATAATTCATATTATGTACTTAAACACAGATTGTAAATCCAAGATTGATCTGTTTTTTGAGGAGATCAAATAAATATTACTCAGGTGATCCGAAAATAAAAGAAAAAGACTTGTATTTTTTACAACCCTTTAACTATTTTTTTTTTCTTTGTAATTATTATATCTTTTTTGGTCATATATAATTTCTAATAGAAGAGAGGTTGTTTGGGGACATTCAGTCAAAATATGATACATATACTCATTAAATCTTATTTTCATAATTTTAACTTTTTAATTCTCTTCTATGCGGTCAATATGTTTTGATAGATTTTACATTATCTTTATTTTTCTATTTACGTATATTATTTTCTTTATGTAATTTCATATTCCTTTTCTCTGTTTTACATTTTATTCTATGTCAATCTTACTTTTAGGATACTAAAACAGTATATTTTAGCAACTTCGTCACCCCATTTATTCTATGTCTAACACTTATGTTTTTATCTCATTATATTCCATTATATTTCTTTGTTAATTCATTTTTAATTTATTTTATTACCCAATTTCATAATGTTTCTTCCATTTATTATGTTTATTTAATTAGTCCATAACTTTGTTGCCGTTATTATTTATTTCATAAGCTACTCTCTGTTACTGTTATTATTTTTTTTATAAGTTCCTAACTTTATCGTTATTTTATATTTCCTTTATTTATATTTAATATGAGAAGGAGTTAATCGGGGGGTGCGGTCAAATAAATACTAAATTAAAATATAGTAATTACTTTAATTTTGGCAACGTTTTGACCCACTTTGCAGGTCGTCTTCAGGGTGTAGGATGTAGCACTGCGGGAGGCAGTTGAAACGGTCAGCCATCTCTACATCATTTATATTTAATATTTCTGCTGCTCCACTAATTTATTAATGTTAAGTTTATATTACCTACATGTTATTAGACTATTCCTTTCACCCACATATAATTATTTTATTTTCAGTGTTAATAGTTTCTCATACCTATTGTTATCTTGTCTTTTCTTAGCCCAGGGGAAGGCCTGAACTTTGGGCCGAAACGTTAGCAAAAATAAAAATAAATATCATTTATTTATTTTAACGTTGTATTTTTACTGAATACCCCAACCAACTTCTCTTCAATTATTCACTAAAGGCAACCATCAATCCATTATTATTAATTTCTAATAGCAATATTTTATTTGAAATTTATTGGTTAGACATCAATTTATTTTCCAAAATGAAATTTGGATAATTTTAATACAATCAGTAGTGGATCCAGGATTTAATTTTTTTTTTATATAAGATAACGTTAATTACTTTAATTGATATTTAAGTAATCCTTCAAGAGGGGAGGACATAATTATAGAAACAATAATGCTTTCAGAGATAATTTTCTTCTTTTTTTTTTTTCTTGACACATGCTTACATTTAGTAGCTATCTATGAGTTACAATTTAAAATGAGGATGTTCTATAATTGTTTAAATATTTAGCTTAGGTCACTCATGGGAAAAAATTTGGACCACCCAAAAAAAAGTTTTCATTTTGGGAGAGCTTCAGGCTAATCCGCCAGTGCAAACAATGAATTTATTTATGCCATTTTGTTAATAAATTAATTCTATTTAAATAGAAGAAAGAATAGTATGGGAAGAAAGATCAATAAAAGTAGTACTCCAATTTTTTAAACGTTCCATGATAAAAAGATTAAAGATTTTGTTTCAGCTAAATATTGTCTAGAGTAGATAAAGTGTTTGAATATCACAATAGCTCCTTGTACTCTTAGTGCAATGTGGCACTTTTAAAGTCATTGGGTTAAATGAATTTATAATAAATTGTGGGATGGTGGTTAACTGTAGTGAATAATTGAAGAGAAGGATGGTTGGGGTGATCAGTCAAAATAAAAAATAAATAATAATATTTATTTTTACATTTGCTGACGTTTCGTCCCGAAGTTCAGGTCTTCACCAGGGCTGAGAAAAGAACCAGATAACAATAGGTATGAGAAACAGGTACTTCTTGTCTAGAGGGCCGTTTTGAAACCTCACTTCTTATCTATCTTATCTAACATAACCTCCCTCTTCTTATCCCGCCAAACTTTTGAGTTATTGCATTGTTTAGTTTTCAGTTATTCCCTTATTACGTTCACTTATTAAATTGTTTACTTTTGGCCCGTTTGTGTTTATTTTACATGGCAGTATCTTAAGGACCCAATTACAAATCTTATGCAGCTGTTCATTAGTCATCATCATCAGTCTATCGCGGAGCTCCACAGAGAGGTCATCATACACCACACAGCTGTAGTCAAAGTGAGGGAAAATGAGAGTGAAAAGTAGGAGTCTACGCGTATGTTGAGTTAGGAGATGGTGGAAGTGATGGAATAGTTTGAGAGTGGAAAATGTCCGTCGAGAGATGTGAGAAATATGGTGATTCCAAAAGTTTTTGATCAATGAAAAATCCTAAATTTTTAACCGCATATGTATATAGATGGCTGTGATGTTACCCCAACATTTTCATCAAAATCAGCTAACCAAAAGTGCTACTTTATATAGTAGATTTTAATTAAACTCATTATATCAGTGTAAAATTAGGCTGTTCTTAATATTATGTAGGTCTTATTCCCATCGATGTTCAATAACAGGGTTTAAATACCTAATTTCAAAACTTCTTGCTCTAAAGTACCTTTAATTTTTTTAATTTGAAATAATTGACCATTTCACGTAGCAACATTCTATGAAAAATAGATAAATATAAAGTACGAAATTATTTGATAATTAATTAAAGGAGAGATCAATGATATAGTGAACCACAACAAAAAACCAAGAAAACCAAGCTAGGCCGAAAGGCTTCAATACGTAACACATACATAAAATACGGCTCCAATAACATTATACACATACAAATGCGGTTTTCATACATATGGATTGTGTTATTTTAATGGTCTTAATGACTTGTTAGTTATTAGCTGTAAGTTTTAAGGTTAGCTATGTTAAAAATGCACTTTAAAAACTTTACAATATTTCTAGAAAATAATTTCTATTCAATATAGAGCGGTAAATGAATGTTGTGTGATGCATTCACCAGATTTTAATAAATGTTACTTTAAAATTAAAGCTGAGAGACAATTTGGAATAGTGCATCAAAGTCAAGTTTGAGTGTAGGTGAAGGAAGCTCGTACAGCTTTCCCTCACTCAAGTTCCACCTCCCCAAGACCTCTATCAAGCTCTACTTTCCCTCTTCACCATAGCAACCACCTTATACTGGGAAAGCATTATTCCATTTTCTTCAAATTTCACACAAATGTTTAGTAAAGTTATGGATTTAAATATAAAAATAAAACAATGGCAAGGATAGTTAAATAATCAAATAAAGAAAAAAAAATACTCCCAGCCTCTGTTTTCGTGAATTTATATATATTCAAAATTACATTTTTTGTCTGAGAGTAGAGTTTTCTCTCTACCCAATTTACTTGACATAATAAATGAAAATCGATAAAAAAAAATGTCAAAAGAAATTTCTACTTCTAAACAAAAATTTAGAACATAAATACGCATAAGTGAGTAGAGAAGACAAAAGAGTGGGAAAGAGGCAGGAAAATGTTTTGTCACTGCGCTCTCTCTCCCTCAAACTTATCTTAGATAAAATCTATTCATATACATGACAGTCTCAAACGATAATCTAAGTCCTCATCATACTTCTGAGGGGCACTATTATTTCAAGTTCATAGCTAATGAAATATGAGCTTTTTATTATTTAAAAAATACTCTCTCAATCTTATATACTCTTTATGACATGAATTCTTTTGCAGCTCAAATTCACACAATTTTTTTTTTTACATTCAAGTACCCAATTGTTTTTAGTATGGCAAGAATAAAAAATTCCAGCTTTTTATATATAGATTTTTTTCCTAAGAATCTTCATGTTATAGAAAAAACTTAAATTAAAGCCATAAATGCAATCTAATCAGAAGTGATGGTTAAAAATATAACACAATTTAGTTATATATTATTTATTTATTTACAATTAAAAATTTTAAATTAACAGCTAACTACAGTAACATAATACACAAAATAATAGTTGGTCGTGCCGTTTTGGAATGACACAGACAAGAGCATAGTCGGACATAGGTAGCCATCGCTAGAAGTGCAGCAAACAACAGACCAGCTGCCCCGCTGCCTTGCTCATTATTTACAACAGAGTAGTCGTATATCTAACAACTATCGACTTCAAGACCGAAGCTCTAAATTCTGACTCTGTATTTATTAAATACACTACAAGCTTCGATCTTTTAGTCCTAGGTGATAAACCTGCTCCACACAGCAGAGCCAGGCCACTTATTTTTTTTTTAATCTAGTTTTTGAGTTTCTTTCATACAAAAATACTCTGTAGAAAATTTTGAGTTTCAGATGAAAGAAACACAAGGAAAATGTCTAAACAGGGTATTCTATCTTCAAAAGAGCACATGTGACTATAATTGTTTTGATGGAATCAATAAACAATCTTGTGACTATGGTTAAACACTAGAGTATTTGAACATGCATGTTTAAAAATGGTTTACGATATACTAACAGTTTAATATGGTTTACGATATACTAACAACAATTAACAGGTCACATATTCAGACTTATCCATTTTACTATAAAAATATTCTACCCTTCTTATTTAATACAATCATACAAGAAATAACACGAGGTATTCACTCTGAAGAAATATATCCATTATATAAGAAAAAAGAAAGAAACTCAAAGACAATTATAATATATATTTTATTTATTCAAACTTAAAATTATAAAATACTGTAACTGGTACATATTATTATAAAAATATATTTGTTCAAATATTTCAACTGCCTTATGAATCTACAGCCTCGAAAAAAAAAAAAAAAATAAATAACCGAAATGAAATATGTGTGAACAAAAATGAAAACATGAAAAAAGAAAAATGCATTTAAATGCTAAATAAATTCTATTCTTAATTAATACTAAAAATTTAACATAAAATTAACTAAAACACAATTTTACAATCACATTTAAATACAGCCAAATGACCAGACTTACGATTAAAACAAAGGTTACATTGTACACATTGAAAAAAAAAATCTGAAGATATTACAATATTTTTTATTATTATTTCTATTAATTTACATATGTATTTTTATACATATGAATGAGGTGTAAAGTAATCAATATAGGCTATCAATGTTATTATTCATAAAATGACAAAAATAATATTTTAGCCAAAATTAAAATAAAACACAACTGGAATGATGTAACATTTGCTTTAAAACATTTAAGAATTGCTACTGTAAGACTAATAGTATGCATCTAATTAAGAGACAACAATTCTTAAAGTTCTTCCTAAATAAGTAGATATTATTTTTATATTGCGAAAAAGACATTATTACAGAACATTTTAATAATTAAAGAAAAAAAGACTTTGGGAACTACGTCATTCGTTCTTTAAGGAATGAAATTATTCAAGATCAAATTCCATTTCAAAGATTTAAACATGTAGATAAAATTAAATTTTAAAGAAAGAAAATAATTAAAATAAACAAATTAATTTTTTACATTAGAGCGAATATATATATATTACTAAGCAGCAACATTTTTTAAAATAATTAAATCATATATACTTTCTGAACATGATCACGATTTATCACAAATAAGTGTAAACAAGTATAAAATCACAATTATTATAAAAAAATTATTTATTAATTATATTACAAAAACTCAAAGCGGTACTTATTCTGACTCGGCAGAATGTTAGCATTAGTAACACCTTGGTCATGATTAAATATTTTGAGATCACCGTAGTTAATAAATAAAAAAAGCTATTTACAATAATTTGTTATGGAACATTACGCTGGTAAGTTTTGTTCCATAAACATTTAATGCAATTTAACATAGAATACAGAAACTTATTTGTAATGTTATTTTTTTTTTTTTTAATTTCGTATTTTTGATATTCTTAACCCATAGAAAAATATCTCAAGAATGAGGAATGATTAACAAGTCACTATTCAAAATCAAAAAGTGATGTCTTTTTGAGAATTTTATGGTCAAGATTTAAAAACAATTTTTTTTTTGTTTAATTTTTTTTTCATTTAAAGCCTAGCGGTGTATTGCTATTTTAAGTATTGCAATGATTTTTTTTTTCAAAATATTAATTGATATATATACATAATCCTCTATGTTATATTTTGACTGCCTAATGAAGAAAAATTCTTGACTAATTAGGCTTTTGAAGTCAACTAATTAGAAAGAATTCGAATGTCCAATTAAAATGAACATTTTTCATCGACATTTAATCTCGATATCTACAGCACAAAATTCAATAAAGCTAGGCTTCATCGTGGAGTGAACTTATAGTCCATGCAGGCAGTATGCCTAACTATTACCACAGTATCTAGATTCACTGCATACAAAAAAGAGATATACCTCAGTTTTCTAAACAAAATTTTTGTTTTTAAGTGTTTATGTTGTTTCCATTCAAAAGTTACAAATATTTTCAAAGGCAAAAATATAATACTTAAATTCTAAAAATAAACAGTTTTTCTCCATCAATAGTCAAGATATAAGAACTTTATAAAATTAATTTTACAATGTACCATAATGTATAATAAAACATTGAAATTTGTACATACATAAATAGAAAAAGAAACAGAAGTGACAAGATACAGGCGATGTATATTTACAAATGTCCTGTCTTGAAAATGAAATTAAATTTCAGTATATTAAATAAAATATTACAATTATTAATTTATTTAAAAGAAAGCAACACTAGTTATGAGATAGTGAGGACATCACAATTTGTACTTTCATTAAATAGTTTTCTTTTTTCTTTTTAAATTAAAGATTTATAGCAAAGATGTATACATGGACGAAATAAAATGTTCAATGTTTCACATTTTTATTTTTATAGTAATGTATACTAGAATAAAAATACTGTTCAAAACATCTTATATAAATATTTAACTTTTCTTTTTTTTCTAGGCCATGATATACATCAGTGCAAAGGATAAAGCTATCAACTCTGCTTTAAGAATAAACCTCGATAAATGTATGCAATCTGACATCTTTTAATATTAAAAGGACCCGCGACTTCTGTAGAGGAGCTTCGAGACCAGCGGCCAGGAAACGGAAAAATACGAGACTCATTTCCGACTATAAACTAGCTTCCTCTAAGAGGATCTGGCTTAGAAGCCTGTTCAAAGTGTCTAGGCCAGTTAGGAAACCTGCGTCAGGGCCTTGGTGGTGCCCTCCTCTTCTCGAGAATGTTGTGTGGGCAAAGTCGATCATGCGGAGGTCAACAACTGGTTCCGTCGAATTTGTTACAGTCCCCCTACGGACTCGTTTCACTTCTGCAGGTGGGGCTGAAGTCAAGAGATCAAAAGTCGAAATGGATGAAGAGGATGCTTCTTCAGAACCAGAAGAACATTCCGACACAGGAGATTCCCACTCATGAGGCTCCGGGCTACATCTTTTTGGTGATCTGCAAACGGGAAATTATAAAATTAAAAAAAAAAAAGTTACTGTGTTCACTAATATGATTATCATTAACCTCTTTGGGACCAAAGTCAAATACAAAAATGATTTGCTATATTAACCAGAGAATGATTTTATTATTTTTCCTTAACTTTAAAACATAGCTTTGTAGATAACTTAATTAGTTCCAAAAAGACATCCAAAATATTCAGTATTTGACAAACTAAAGAAAAGTGAATGGGTTTCTATGGAAAACTGCACAGAATTAAAAACATGGGTACATAGTCTAATGTGAAATATTTTTCCTATTGACGAGATCAATTCAGACTTTTTTATCGTTAGAGAGAATTTAATAATAATAACTTTTCAAATTATGGTCTAAAATGCTTTTTTTTTTTTTTAATAATAAAATAAATTCAGAGGACTCTTAAAGGCATAGGGGCTCATTAAAAATTACACAAAAAAAGTTTGAATTGATTATGATAGTTTATTTTTTCTGTAGCACTAGAAAAAGAACAAAATTATCATTTTTTTTTTTTTTTTGGATAAAGCTTTTTACAACATATGTAGGAACCGACTTTCCAAAATTACTTCAAATTGGTCAAAGGATTCCTGAATTATAAGTGTTTTATTTTGAATCTTTAAAAAAAATTTAAAAGTCCTTATTTAAGGATTTATTAATATTTTAGCAATGATGAGCAAGAAATGTGAAGAGTACTTGAGGACGGAATATTTTCCATCACCCCTCATACCAATTGCACATTTTTATTCAAGGCATTGTTCAAATGCCTTTGAATACCAGCCACAAAAAAAATTACCTACTGCCTCATCATGGGAAGGCAGCAAGATAGTTTGAAAGTAGAATTGACCACTGGCAACACCGTCATTTATCGAGAACCCAACCCGATAAGTTCTCAACTAATATATGAGTTCACCGTAGCCTAGGCCTGATTACATCGCGACTCAATATGAGTCCACCATCGTTAAAGACCAAAAACCAATCTGATGTAAGTTTAAAAAGAAATTTTTTTAATACATACAATAATAGTATAAATCAATAGATCCTTCAGATCGATCAAAGATTTAATTATTTCATTTTAAAAACCTATAAAGTGCACTATTTCTGAATCAATAATAATGATTTTGAATTAGAGTACAATATTGGTAGTACAACACTCTTTAATTTGACAAGCTCATGAGACGGCATTATTTTTTAGCCACATGTTCAGAATTTCAAATTATTAAGATGTATTGGTAAACAATGGTTATTACATTTTCCTAATAAAGAATTATTAAGAAACCAAATTTTGCCTTGTATTATTCCACTGTAATTTCTCATTTTTGCATTGTTTTAATAGGCTCTCAATTGTCTATAATAATGGAAATCTAAATACAGTACGGTTTCGATGATCCTCTGTTAATCCGAACAGAAAAGAAAAAAGTTAAAAAGTTTACTGAAGGGAAACAGAATGGAAAAGACTTTCTTTCCCAGTGTAGAGGTTTATTTGAAATCGTATATTAGTTTCTCTAAACAGAAAAAATTAAAACTAAGCAGTCTTCCAGAAGTAGAGGAATCTCTTTTTATAAGTGGTTTTTACAGAAGAGATCACGAAGGTGTCTGGTTTCAAAGACATAGCTGGAAAATCAAAGTTTTTTAAGAAGTACGACAAAGCAGATATGGAATACGCTTTTTTATTTTTATAATATATAACTTTTTATTTCACACAAAAATTTATTTATGCCCAATTTCATTTTTCATTAGAGATAAGTCATAGAAACACCATAAAGACATTTAATACTTGTGTGGAGTGGACAAATGGTACAATGTCGACTACCGAAGCCAACAAAATCAGAGACAACATACACAAAATTATCATAATCAGAAATAATTTTTTTGCTTGTAATGCTAACTATCAGTTAACATTCAACTGATAATACATTTATTTTTGTTACCTGCAATTTTTCCATCATTTTAAATTTAACCTTTAATAATCCAAACATTTTGATAATCTGTACCAGCTATGCAATCTGTTCATATTATCAAGACCGTCCCGTCCTGTAATGAAAACTTATCGGCCCCATATTTGTTGGATTAACAACACTGTACTTACAATGGTTTAAACCTGGTATAACATTTTCAAATTAAACTAGAAAACTGGACTAGGAAGAAATGAACTTACGAAGAAAGTGATGTGACATCCATAGTTTCTTCTGAAATAGGAAAGAAACCTCCGACCGATGGAGGCTGAAGAAAATCAGGATCACCACTACTGCTACTCCTTGTGTCCTCTCCGGACAGTCCCGAATCTCCTTCTACATCGATGTAACCCTCGTAGGTGATGAGGAGAGAACTGGACAAAAACATGTGAAAACATTAAGTATCAAAGAGAATATAAAAAAATATATATAAATATTTTGTCAAATAACAGGTAGTATACAATTTTTACCAAACTAATTCTTGTTGGAAGTTAACGTAGTCTGTGGTACAGACCCCTTTTTATCAAATAATTAACATCCGCCTAAAACTTCTTGAATGGCTTCATCTTATCATAACCCAAAAAAATTGTATTTACAAAATTTCTCAGAAATGGGGCATTTTCTCATTAAATAAATTCATTTAAATGAGATACTAAGAACTCAGAAATACCCATTTTCTTTTCAATATAATCGTATAATAATTTGATCACAAAATGATAAAAAAAAAAAAAAAAAAAAAAAAAAGATGGCCTACAAAATGATTGGGCAGTTTGGCTTACCTAACCTTGTTTTGATATGTTGGGGATGGAGGTCACGCCAAACAGTCCAATATTTTTCCTTGATTTTGTGATCAAATGATCTCATTATTCAAGTGGAAAGTAAATGTGTGTTCATGAGTTTTTACTACCTAATTAAATAGACAAAGTTTGCCAATCTCTAGATTGAAAACATCTCAATTCCGAGAATTTAAAATTGTAGGTTATGATGATGATGAAGCTGTTCACAAATTTTTAGACGGATGTTAATAATTTGATAAAAAGGAGACTGTAACACAGACTAATACTACTCAAGGAGAAATAAATGAAAAATTTATTAAAATATTCTTACCAAGAGTAGAATCTGTATGAGCTCTGTTTTTCTATTGCTGTACGAAGATCATTAAGCCTCGTAATGACCGTCCGAATCACAGAATGGTTGAGCGAAGCCCCGTTATGGAAGAACTTATGAAGGGCTCCTTTGAAGCCGTCCGCATTCAGTTCTCTTCCCCAATATTTATCACGCTTAATGAAATGATCAGCAGTAGCATTGTACACCTAAAACATAACATTAAACATAAATATTGTCATTTAATTACAATGGAAAGATATAAATAATATTGAATCAGTAAATTTGATAATAAACAAAAGAAATGAGAGTAAATGAGCAATGTCGGAATCCACTTGTTCTGAGGGAAAATACTGTAAAGCGGGTGGAATCACTCATCTACTTGGGAAGTGTGATCACCAAAGAAAGAGGCTCATTGGAAGATGCAAAAAGAGCGCACTTGTAGATGTCCTATATTCCATCAGTAGTCAACAGTGATGATAATAATAATAATAAATAATAAATTTTCTACTATAAACAATAAAGTTTTATTAATTAGGTTTCATATGGCAGTTTCCAAGTTGAACAGGCCCTACAGATAATACCTTTGGTGATCACCATCATTGTCAGGAGATTCAAAAATAATAAATTAAGTGAGCCTAATGGATAGGTTAATATTTCCAGCTTTGGATGTGGAAGATCGAAATAAACAAAATACCATATTCATTCCTATATCGTCTGTTTATGGAAAAAAGTCGCTAAGTTTATTTATTTAATGTTTGTGTGAATTTCTATCTTATTTATTGATTAAAAAAACACAAATTATTTTATACATATCAAATACAATTACAACAAGCACCCAAATTTATGATTTCATAATGGGAAAGTCCATCAATGTTTTCAGTGATTTAAGGTAATGAAATGTCACTTAATGACATTTTACAATAAATGGATGATATAGATTGTCTCTGAAACATAATTCGATCCTGCATTGCTTAAAAATTTTTTTTTTAATACATTTTCACTTACTGAAATATAACATAGTAATTTAACGAGTAATCACTGAGGTGCATATTTGAAAAAAAATTCTGTATTGATATTTTATATTATAAAAATTAACAAATAACTCCTGGACAGCCAATTTAAAACTGAAATATACCCTTTTAAAGCTATAAAATTAGTTGAAAAGTCTGAATAAAAAAAATAATTACGTTGAAAGGCAAAATGATAGAAAACAGATATTTACCTGCATTCCACAGAGTCGCACCCCAAGGCTCGCAGAAGTACTAGCAGCACACTTTGCCATCTGTTTCGTCCGCTTCTCAGCAGATGCATCATCTCCATGTTGTCTTGTACCCATTTTGAGGTCAAGAATGCATGGCCGCTTGTAACGGCAAGTGATATTTTCCAATAATAGAAAATCTGAAGTGGGAGTCAAGGTTTCATATAAAATTATATATACATAAATTTTCAATTTTTCAGTGAAAATAAATATAATCACAGTAAGGGTTTTATTTATTAGAATTCGATATAGAAAAAAAATTATTTAGCGAAAATTTCAGTAAGAAAGGTTACTTTATTTTGCAGAACAGTGCAATAAATAAATTTTTAGTTTTAATCAAAAAGACGTTTTGTTAACCTCAATTTGAAGGTTGAAAATATATTACCTTAATTTCTCATTTGAGATTTTTATTTTGCTAAATGGGAAATGTAAATAATAATATCATCTAACATACATTCGAATATAATTCCTAAGACAAAGTGAATTTTCTTTTCCTACAACAAAATAAACTCTTTGCTCCTATAATGGTTACTTTGCCTAACTTCAAGCTACTAAGTTTTCAAATGAATTATATAAATATACGTAAATAAAATCACTTTCAATTCTGTAGTTCTAATTTTAAACAAGATAATACACATTAAGAGTTTTATTTTCAGTAAAAAAATTAAATAAATAAATATCATTAAAAAATAATAGTTATTTTCAACATATTTTTTTAAAATGTAATTAAAAGCCATAGTTATTTTTTACTATGAACAGATAATTAGTTAAAGATGCTCAACTTCATTTGAAAACATTTAATTTATAAATTAAAAATTTGATTTTAGCAAAATGCATACAAGTTACCAATTAATTTTTACTTTTATTTTAAATATTATATTTTTATTTTAAATTTTGTTCTTAATTTTAATAAAAAATAACTGTTATACTTTGATTTATAGAAAAAATTAATTCTCAAATTCATTCGCTGGTATTGAATTCTGATCTATGTTAATACAAAACAAAAAAGAGCAATGCATAGAAATATCAAATAAATTTTAATTTTTTAGAACAACTCTAGTATTAAAATATTGTCAGGTTATTGGTAAATGCTAAGTCAAACATATTTACTTTATTGAATAGGTGATAAAATATAAACATTTTGAATTTCTTCACTTTTACTTAAACCATTATTTTCAAATACAGTAAGTACCAGGTTGTTGTTTTTGGACTTTTCCAGATTACAAAAAAAAAAAAAAAAAATGTAAATATTGTACCCAGAGCTCTTATGCCTATGAGTTAATTAAACATTACAATTATTTAAAATAAAAAATTAACAAAAAGGATACATTCATTTGACTTGTCCGACGGCTGAAGTCCATTTTTCATAACTTCATTAGCACTTTTGTTCCGCCTTACTTTCATTCTGTAAAAAGAAAAGAGAAACAACAACATTAGAATAAGCTGCTATTATGATAAAATAGTCCAGTTTCAATAAGTGAAAATAAAACATTTCGATAATGGTTCAACAATTTTTACTTGATCGAGAAGCAGCTATCTGAGCATACCATCCGCTCATGACCAGAATTGTTTAGAAACACCACAAATCTTTGAAGAACGAATGAAAAACTGGGTCATGAGAAAGTGAAATCGCCAGGCCTGAGGTCGGTCGGCGTCGCATTATCGTCCAATGTCCATTATCAGCTCTCTCCTATAATTATGTTTGTCTAGCTCATTACGAGGAATACATGTTCATCCAATTAAAATGAAAAAAAAAAACTTAAAGGTGTTCGTATAAAATTATTTCATGTTTGCCCTATAAATTCCAGTAAATCTCCTGGTCATTAAAAAATTACTTTTTAATTATTGGCAAATACTCTGGAAAAATAGCCAATTGAAGAATTCAGAAGAACAAAAAATTATCTTACTTTTTTCCAACGAAAAGACTTCCTAATAATTCATAAGAGGGTTAGATTTTATCTATGTACAGAGCTGACCATTCAGAAGTAACAATCCATATGATACATATATGATGTAAAAATTCATTTCTTTAAATTAGGGAGATCTCATTTTATCTTAACATAATTGTTATTATTCTATAGTAAAAATTAATTGAGACGATTTCTTAGTTTGGTATCATTCAAGACAAATAATAATGAAAATAAAATAAAATAAATGTTTTTTTTTTTTTTTAAATCTCTATCTCATTATGAAAACTTCCTGAGTATCACAATAATAATATTGTGTGGGCATCTTTTGTAATTATATAATTGTCAAAAAGAATACAATTAAAAAAAATTTGTAAAGCATTTTTTTTTTAGTCCTTAGCTCACACTTGTCTTATATATGTTCTAAGACATTTATTTTTAACAATTATATAATTAAAAAGGATGTGCAATATTATTTTTGTGACATACATGATTATGATATTCAGGTAGTTTAGATGATGGAGACAACAGTCCCAAAACATTACCCAATAGAAAAATATATTGATGCGTTGTAAGATCTAATTTGGTTGAATCATCATAGAAAAAATTGTATGAACTTCCTACCAAATTTAGAAGTAAAAATATAAATATAAGTAAAAAATAAAGTTTCTTTTCTTTTTTTTTTTAAGAAAAATTATTTTGTTTATTTAAGAAAGTTGTGAATAATGGTAATAATTAATTTAATCACCTCATTATATTTTATCATAAGGCAGATGATTTCATATTGGTAAACTAAAATAGAAATCCATGTTAAACAAATTTTATTTTATTATTTATTTTAATTTTTTCCCCTCAGGTCAGTTGATTGAATATAATACGATTTTGACATTTAAAAACCAGTCAAAAGCTTATAATAAAGCAGTGTAAAACTGTTGCTATAGTTTTCATTTATACTTAAAAAGTTAATTGTAATTTTGTAAGAAAATAAAGTTTTGTTATTATAACAATAATCCACTTCACTCTGGTTTTTAATAACATTTCAGGTTATTCATCTATCCACGTATAAAGCAGGTGGAATCATTCATCTACTTGGCAAGTGTAATCACCAAAGAAGGGGGCTCATTGGAACATGCTAAAAACCGAATCAGAAAAGCAAATGGGGCGCTATCCCAACTTTACTCAATATGTAAGAACAAGAAAGTGTCCAATAAAACAAAAATGAGGTTGTTTAACACCATTTTAAAATCACTCCTGTTCTATGGCAGTGAAACATGGACATTTATTTTTTTTTATGTGATCTTTATTTTCTTTCTCTAATGATGCCTGAATAGTATGTATGTTTGGGACTCAAGGTATTGTAGTTAGAATCTCTCATTTGTATTAATTTTATTTTTTCACTAGTTAGTTTTTAATGTATAAAAAATAAATGTTTTACATCCTAAAAAGGGCTGATAACATAGAACTGTTAGGTCCATACAAGTATCGTTACATAGTCCATTTAAAAATCTAACATGGCTTAAATCTATGTAATCTAGTTCTCTTTTGAATCATAGATATATAATATATAATGCTAAACACCATAAATAACACCATGGTCTACAGTGCTTTCCAGTATTTTTTGTAGCCATCGTGATGCACCATATTTAACTAAACTATTGCCGGGATGCATTATGAATCCTATTATTCTGGTGAGAAGATTGATTAAACACAATACACTCCATTTAGCATAGCATACTGACTCTGCGATCTTAACTAAATCACTAGAAGCAGATTGATGTGTACTTAACGAAGCAAAACACAGTAGGACTACATCAGGTTACAAAATCAAAGATCCTTCCGCCATCACTGTCTCAACTACATGGACTCATAATATTTCAGATTCATTAGGTTTAGTTATGTGTGCTCTTATATTATTCAGTTCTATAGACTATTCTATTACAATTTTTCCACCTAACTCTCTTATGTTTTGGCTTTTAAAGAATACCTGCTGACTGATGTGTATGCTGATGTGTTATTTAGCAGTTCAACATGGTCGAGCAACCGTGTAATATTACTGTAGTTCTTTCTCTTTCTACCAGATAATTTTGGTTTGAATAAACATGTTATCTGCTAGTCATCTATATGCCATATTATTCTTATAATAGACTTGGTTATTTGAATCATGACTTAATAAGAGCAAAAACTCAAGAAAAGACAAAAATTACAGTTGGAATATTTCAAAACAAAGCCTTAAGTCTCTTATGGATTTTATTTGGACTGTTTCTCAGTCCAAAGATATTTGTTAGTCTTATTAATTTGTTTTTGATATGTATATTTTAAAAATATTTTGGAATCAATAGTTTAAGTATATAATGTCAATTAATTTCAAAAAGTCATCACGTAAAAGTCATTTCCTAAAATGAACTCGCTAAGTACTTTGATGAGGTTTTTCCTCCGAGAAATCAGAAAATTGTGTACTTAATGTAATATATATAATATGGTTTGTGTTATTTTGAAACACTTAAAATACAATTTTTGCATCAATAACTATGATAAAAATTTATTAATAAGTTTAAAGGCAGGAAAAATGTACTCAGTGACTTTTAGAAATAAACCGACAATATGTTTCGAGTAAAGTGTAAATACTGATATTATGAAGCTCGGAAAAATATTATAGCTTGATTAGTTTATATTTTTAAGACAGTTGACATCAGATATAATGTCTTTGGTATACATTTATGTAATCTCATCTCTTACTGTGTTGATGATGCCCGAATTAGTGAAATGTTGTTAAACACTTGGATACAAAAGCAAACAATGGTGTAGAGACCGTATTTGTATATGCACAGATACATATGGATCTGTGCATATACAAATGACACCCTTAGTAGTCTATGACACCCTTTATCACCTATACGCACTTGATTTTCATATTCCTCAAAAGTGCTTTAATATGGTCGATGTAGGAACACCTGCTTGTAAGTTATAATTGATGATATTAAAAATAAGTGAACAAGACGTTGGTAGAAGCATGAAATTTTTCTTGGTGTTGGGAAAGTCAATTTTAGTGATCATGAAAACAGAAACTTCTAGATAAATTATATCAACTTTGCCAAGATATATGTTGATAAAATAAAAAATAAGGAAAACAATCTTATTAAAAAAGGGAGCACTCCTATGAAATATGAAAAAAAAAAAAGACAGTTCTGATGGCAGGAAATTTTTTTACGAAACATCAACTCTATATTACTGTATGACAAATAAAGTGGCTTTATATTTGTATCACAACAGAAGTTTCTTTTGGCAAGATCACTAGCATGAAATTTTTGTGGATGGTACTTGAATTGGCTACAACTTAATTTTTTGGACCTCTTTAATGATTTAAAAAATAAGACTTGCATTCTCCTCTCCCCCTCCTCCCCCTGCCTACATCCCCTACACACATTTTATGTTTTTGGGCTAACTCTCCAACAATTTTTTTTTTCTTGTATGATTTTTATAATCGGAATGTGACAAAAAAGATGTTGGGAGAAAATATTGGGCAAAAAATACAACCATGAGTAAATATAATGAGTTTTGATGTCTAAATATCTGTGAGAAATATTAGTATTATTTTTTTTATATCATAGTAATAAGTTTTTTTTTTGGTTTATAATGAAAATATTAATTCTTTATATAGTGTTTAGTCAAAATTAATTCAATTTTGATTTTCTTAATTTTTTTAGGTTGAGCAATTTAATTAATTTCCTATTTCTTGGTAATTCATTTATATTAATTTATTTTCATAAGTTTTTTATGATTTCTAGTTACAAAACTTTTTGTACAATCCCAACATTGGCTAACAATGTTTACCATATTTCCCATTTCAAAGTTGGTATAAAGTTATAGCTATTTAGAAATGAAAACTTCTTATTAGATATGAATTGGTTTCTTGATTGTCTAGAAAAAAATCATTTTTTTTTTTTTTTTAGATAGTGTCTAGATAATCGACTTTGTATCCAAGTATTTACTGAGCCTCATTAATTTACTCTTATTTTTATGATACTTAAGGCTTTATTTTGAATTTGAAAGCTTCTCGAATAATATCCCAAGTGAATCATAAATTTAATTTAAAAATAAATTAAATTTAAAAGATAATCAATGAGAAAGTAAGAAATATATCAAATCACCTCAAGACGTCATCCCTTTTCCTTTTCGCTGCCCGATTGTTGTCATCCCTAAAACTTGGGCTATAGCGTTTTTCAAGCTTAACGTCTCCTGTTCCTTGCATTATTCCTGTAACAATTACAACTTATGAAAAGATGAGTTATAAACAAGGCAATAAATACTTAATCAATATTAAATAATAAAATTATTATTCATCTTATCATTCAAAAAATTCATACAAAATGCAAAAAAAAAAAGTATTATCAATGGTACAGGGGGTCTTTACAAAAAAAAAAAAAAAAAAAGACACGTCACACTCATATGAATGATTGTTAATCAATGAAAAGTGAAATGATTGAATTAAATTAAATGAAAATGAAATCTGTTAAAATTATATGAAAGACAAAATTAGCACAATAATTTTTTTCTTGCAAAAAAAGTTAATAAAAAATTTCAGGTTTTCATTTGTCACACTTAATGAGCAAACATCAGCACCGAAATTGCGATTTTCATGCAAACTACAATTTCAGTGTTGAACCTTTTACCTCTTAAGTAGACTTACTCATCTTGTGTTTAATATATACATTTTTTTTAAAATGATATCGCAAGCTTACAATAAGACCCTCGACAATACCACCACCCCTATTTCACTCTTTCCTTCTCAACTTTATACGACATTCACAATACCGGTTTCTAGATAGCTTTTAGATCTTCTTTTATTTCTAAAAAGAAAACCATACAACTAAAATTAATATCTATTATATCTAACTCAAAATAAATATTATAAAAAAATAAAATAAATAAACAAAATTATATGGAAAAGAAATCAGATGCTATCTGGAAACGGTCTTCTTTTACTCTGATTATTAAAGATATCACATATATGTCTGAGCACTCATTTTAAAAAAGCTTAACCAAACATGGACATTTGTAATACTTAAATAATACTTCTCTACATACTCTGGAAAATTTTAAAATCATACTAAAAAAAAAGATTTTTAATGAATTAGTTTTTGAGATGTATGATGTATGATACTTTTTAAAATAACGACAAATGCGCTAAAATGACCTAATGCTCCTTGATAATGTGTTAGTAGATAATTTTATAAACAAGCACAGGGTAAACTCTCTCCTTATTCAGCACTATCTTGTTCAATCAAACAAAGAACTTTATTTTTTAAAAAACTTATCTTAATAAATAAATAATTTTGAAAAATATGGGACTATACACCATGAAAATGTTTTAGTTTTGATGAAATGAAAAAAAAATCATAAATAAATGGTATATGGTGAAATAGGGAAATATTTGTTGTGAAATGATCAAGCTATATTAAGTAAACAAATCATTGTATTCGTCAACATTTTAACCTGTAGTATTTCCATTCAGCCATATTCAGTTCAACGTAGCCTGATGTGAAGATTGAAGACTTTTCTTCGTCGGTTTCTTGTTTTCGCCTGGGTGATGATCAAAGATGTGAGCTGAAATGAAAGATGTAAGCCAAATAAAACAATCTGATATGTGTTTTATTCAACTTGACCATTTCTCAACAAATCGAACTATAAATTTAAAAAGATTTAGTAATTTTTTTTGGGCATGTTAGGTTTATTCGAAATAATGCTAATTCAATTAACAATTATAGCTTAAGAAAAACAACAAATAAATAAAAAAATAGATGAGGATTTATATAATTTAACAATGCTGAATAAAGATAGAGCCACCTGTATATTGTTAGTTAGGAACATTCATTGACTATTGAATAGCGACAAAAAAACAAAGCACAAGCTATCATAAAAGCAATCTGCAGAGATCAGATAGATTTGACTATTGAATGATTTTAATAAGTAATTAACGTAAAGCATTATAAAAAAATAAGTTTGGCACCTCCCTCTAAATACATTAATTAAGAATATCTACCGCCTTAAACCTAAAATCCAGATAGAGCAAAAATTACTGAAAAATTGATCTAATTTTACTACATAGGTGTACTATAGAGTCCAGGATAAGAAAATATGATTGAAGCACAAATAAATGTAATAGACATCACAAATTCATTTTGTTACAATAATTTATATATGTTTAATTTCTCCCACTTTTTTTTTTTTTCAAATAATAAACATTACATCAATTTACTTCAACAATATTTTCATTTAAATAGAAAAAAATAACATCTGCACTGCTCAACTCGACATTGTCAGGGAAAAATATTATTTAACAATAATATATTAATGTTTAACAGTTAAATAATTTTTGAATATTGAATAGGAGCATAAAAAAAATAATGATTTAGAAGGCTGTATTAAGTAATATAAGAAATATTCAACTTCCTTGCAAAAAAAAAAAAAAATGGAGCAGTAACAGAAAATTAATTATTTTCTACTGAAGTGCGACAAACAGTTTTGGTTTAGCTTTTTTATAAAAAAAAACAAACTTTTTTTTTGTTCTTAATGAGTACTTAGACAATTAATTTTTTCTTTTAATAAAAAAAAAGAAAAAAAAAACTTTTTAATTGAAGTAAATTGAGAAGTGTTTGTTTATACGAACCGTTGCAACACAGAACTGTTTGTGTGTGGGCCCAGACCGTCATCTGTTTGACTTAGACGAGGTAAGTGGGAGTGAGAGAGGTATATAGTCCCTCGCTCGGGGGGCCAGCGCGGACCAAGCCGTGTCCTCTGCACATTAGTCAGACAACATCTCTCACCAGGATCAGTATTAGGAAAGTATTGGAAAGCAAGGATCGGAAGGAACGGTTCATCGTCAACGTCGTAGTCCGCATTAATAAAATAATTCACTCTATATCAGGGACCGGATTTTCATACAATTATACAAAACAGCTCTCCAATAATTTATTCATATGACTAATTCATTTGATATAATTCATCCCATTGAATACTCAGGAATAAAAACATATATTTGGCAATTTTGACAAATATGTACATTTTTTTTAATTATAGAAATATTTTTATAAAAGTAGTCATCTATACTACTTAGGACTAAGATAATCCTGGTTTATTTAAAGAAAATCTAATTACAGGTAAAATTTTCATCGCTTATTTCCAAAGTGATCCCTAATAGATTTTTTTTTTGGAAATGATATAAGCATTGATCAATTTCAATAAGTAAAGTGTTTTAATAAATTAAAAGAAAATTCCAAGTTTTATTAATTTTTTTTTTTTTGTAAAACTAGAGAACATAGACTTCTGTTTAACTTTATATCATAATATTTGCGGTTTGTTACCATGTTAATTTTCATTGATTTTCCCCATTCAGTTTCCATAAGTTCACAGGTCGAGGACCTGCTGTAGTAATAAAAGCTTTTTTATTATTTTGTAATACATTAAAATATTAGTTTAAAAAATCATCACATATTGGAACACTTTTTGCTGTATAAAAATCTGGTCTCTGTTTATAATTCAACTTATGTATTTGATCAAATGATAAAATAGTAATATGTAAATTTATAACTAACATTGAAGAAAACAATATTACATAAAAGCTTTCAATTATCACCACATATATGGTATAACCATGAACATAAATAACTCATAATATAAACTGTTTTGTAATAAATATTATATGATAAAAAAAACCTACAAATTTTAAATATATATCAAACAAAGCCGACGACAGAAAACTAAAAAAATTAAATTTATTTACTTGTTGAAAATTCTGTGAAAGCTTTTTTATAATATTCCAAATATGAAAAGTTCAAATCAGTAATTCCTTCCCATTTGTTTAAAAAATAAAATGTTTGATTTTTATTGGTGCGACACAAATATTTCATAAATATAAAAAAAATAATTTTTCTCATTGAATTCTGTAATAAATTTGTATACAGCAAAGCAATAATCAATACAATTTAAGGTATCATATTCTATACAAACTTAAGATTTTCACATTAAATTTTCTAATTACAGCTTTTTGAGAATACACATCCTAATATAAGTCGGATGATATATATCATAGACAGTTTATGCCTTTCGAGAATACCATGATTTAGGTATCTCAAGAATACATTGAATCAATGATGAACCGTGGTATTACATCTACACTCACCGAATAATAATATTTCCATCTTTATCTAACCTTTTTTTTATTTTACACTGTAATTTTTTTATTAAAAAAATAATGTAAAAATTCGAGAAACTTAGATGTAAGAATTGAGTAAGTCTAAATTTTCTAATTTTTATTTGAATGCATTTGTATCTGAGGACAGTATTGCTGTTTTGATAGATAAAAGAATATATACGTAAAATCAGTTCTTCCTGCGTGTTAAATGTCGACATACTACATAACTTGTCATAAACCTGTTATCTATTGGTACAAAAACCTTATATCTCTACACTTAGTTTTGACACTAGTGTTAATGAATGTACACAACCTTTGAGAAAAAATATTTCGGTATTTGTTGATTTATGCAATTTCAAATGAATGCAATTACCTGGTGTCTTCTTTGATATTGTATAGCTCTCACCAAAGATTTATTATGGATTTACATATTTCTAGCATCAAGATCTTTCATTGTCAACATACCTACAAATTTAACAAGTAACGAAATTCGGCCCATGTGATAACGGTTATTTTTTAATTAAAAGATGTCTATGATTTATAAACAGTTTTCCTAAAAATAATAACTATGGCTTATTTACAATAATTGTTGGTTTCAACTCTATTTTTGAATATATAATTTAAATTTTTACTGAAATTTTCTTTTAATAATTTTCTTTTTGCTCAGATATTATTAAAATATCAACAAATACTGTGCCTGCACCTGCATTGCTGAACTAATAAGAGCCAGACTAATAATGAACTTGGCCCCAATTCTCACTTTCACTTTTGTTACATAACACAATACCCAATAATTATTTTAAATAAATAATACTTTACATACATATTGTAATCATTTGATCAAATACATGTAATGAACCGTTACCTGTTAGTACTTGTCACAGAGAAAGTTTGTCTGTCAATTAGGAAAGAATATTATTTTAAGGAATTACATGGATATAATAGTCAATGATAAAATAATAAAAGGAAACATATTTTGGAAAAAGTAAAAAAAAAAAAAGACTTCATCTTCGAACTCTCCTACTTCACCCACAAGCCATTGGAAACGAAAAGTTTTTTCTAAAATTGAATTGTTAAAAAAAAGAAAGTATTTTATGCTCAATATAAAATAAATAAACCATCAGTTTCCAGTGGCTCTAAAAAATAACAAAAAACATGCAATTATAAAAAATAAATATGAAAAATGTTTAAAAGATAAAGATGATTTTAATTATTTTTTTTTTTTACAAAACTTACCTCCCTTTTTTAATTTTCTGAATTATTGCATTGAATTTCTTTAACAAAAGAAAAAAGTTTCTCTACTGATTAAAAAACTAAAAAAAACATTTTATTTAAAAAAAATATTAGAAATGAAATTGCACAAAATAAAAAGTCAAAGCATTAAAAAAAAAAAAAAAAGTAGAAGACAATAGCTAAAATAAGAACGGCTCACCTTTATACTTCGGTACGAACAATTTAATATCTTGCGGGATGTTTTGGTAAAATTCCAACTCCCGAGGATTCAGAGGTTTGCATATCGTCCCTTCGTCCAGCAACAGGAGTCTTGTATGACCACCGACCTATAAACAAAAAAAAAGGTTAAACATGTACTCTCGATTAGCTTTGAAGATAAAATTATGGGTAGTTCAACACAGATCTGGGCGTTGCAAATGAAAACATATTTGATATGATTTATAACAGTGTAAGGACAAAATTAAATTAAATCAGTTCTTTATGAGTGAGTCACACTATTGTTTCCAAGTGGGTATTAATGCATTTTTTTTTTTTTAAGTTATGAATCATATTAAAGTTAAAAACTAAGTAGAGGATAAAGAACTTATCAAAATTATTAGTTCAAGTTGGAAACAACAATTTTCTTAAATTAATTAGACGATTTTCTTATTATTTTATTCATAATTAAATATTAGCATAGATTTACAAGACATCAATTAAAAAGAGAATAAAAAATAAAACAGACTATTGCAAAACATATATAAAAATCAATTATGATTCTAAAGAACAAGAGATGACAAACTAAAGTAACCGCTGGCTATTGAAGTAAGATATGAAATTGAATTCTGGAGTCTTGGGACACCAGTTCGAATACGGCCTGGGCAGGTTGAAATTATTTCATGATGGTCCCCCGCACTAGCTGATCCAGGTTTTAATTTCGGGGGAGGCTTCAGCCCAAAAGATTTTTTTCATATACATATAACGATAATTAATTTGAAAAAAAAAAAAAAGAAATTAACTTCCAATATGAAATGGTGTTTATGTGGCTCTTGAAGTCCTATTAAATATAATTAAACGAACAAGAATACTTTAAGAGATAGTTTTTAATATTTTTTTTCCGTAAAACATGGTTATATTTTACCATTTTGGGGGGGGGAGAGGCTCAGCCCAAAAGCCTCCCCTCCCCTAGATCCGCCTGTGGTCCCACACAATGAATCTCGACCTTCCAACCCTGGTCGGAATAGGTTTTGTTGTACTTAGAGTTGTTCTGACATCGGTTAAGTCCCATTATTCCTAATCAATATCGATATCGGTATTTGATATTGATATAGGTATGTTTAATCAAAAATATCAATGAAATTGTTGAGATGCTTAAAAATATATGAACAGTCTATTAAGTGACTTTTAATAACTTAAATGATTAAGAACTTAGATGAATTTTTCCTTTGAGAAATCAGAAAATTGTCCACTACAGGGCATATAAAAAAGGCTTCATGCCGTTTTAGGGTACTTAGTGTTTTATACTTTATTGATAAACGAGGATAAAATTCACAAAAAGAAAAGCTTCATAAAAAATATACTTATTGACTTCCTGCAATAACCCAAAGATATGAAATATATTAACCAGAGGTACCCACCTATTACCAACAAGGTCAATGGGACAATCCTCCTCTCTCCCCACCCAAGATATTTTATTGCTCACCTCTTCTTAAAAAACAAAGCAAGCGAAATTACAATTAGAAAGAGCGTAGATTATACACAATTACAGTTTCTGAAGCCTGTTTTATGCTTCATCGTCTTTTGACTTAGATATTTTCATTTTGAAAATTCATAAATACATCGAAATGGGGCCCCTTCAAATTTCAATGTCCTCTTTCCCCCTCATAACCTGATGGTGCAACTTGCATCATGAAACCCCCTTCTGGGCACCCCTGGAAGGATATGAACCCTTTGAAAGTTTATAACTTCATTTAATAATATATAATATATATATTTAAGGGATTGTATTTGAATAGTTTAATAAAATATTGGTACATGTTAATGTGTTAACTTAAGATTTTTTTTTTTTAAATATTAAATTGATCAAGAGTTTATAGTCCGTGGGGTACAGACCAGACCCCATTTTATCAAATTATTAACATTCGCCGGAAACTTCGTAAATAGCTTCATCTCATCCTAACATACAAATATTGTATTCTCGGAATTGGGATGTTTTCAATTTGAAGATCGGCAAATTTTGTTTATTTAATTAGATAATAAAAACTCGTAAATACCCTTTTGATTTCCACTTGGATCTTAAGATAACTTGATCACAAAATCGAGAAAAAAAGGTGGCCTACAAAAATATTCAGCCATTTGGCCTATATGACCTAGTTATTTTTGAATTTGGAGGGTGTAGGGCACGCCCATCTTTTTTTATTTTTATTTTGTGATGAAGTTATCTTACGATCAAAGTGGAAATCAAAAGGGTATTTAAGAGTTTTTAGTACCGAATTAAATAGACAAAGTTTGCCGATCTTCAGATTGAAAACGCCCCGATTCCTAAAATTTTGGCAAATACAATATTTGTAAGTTACGATGAGATGAAGCCATTTATGAAGTTTCAGGGGAGTGTTAATAATTTGATAAAAAGAGGGGTCTATACCGCGGACTATTATAATGTAAACAATAAAAAAAATGATAACAAATATCGAAATCCGATATTATGGCAATATCCGTAATAGTACCTCTTTCGGGGAGGACTTTCGCGCTGAAGCCCCGCAAAGTGGTAAAATATAACCATGTACTTCAGAAAAAAATATTAAAAACTATCTCTTAAAGTATTGTTGTTCCTGTAATTACATATAATAGGACTTCAAAAACCACTTAAACACCATTTCATATAGGTAGTTAATTTTTTTCTAATTAATTATTGCTATATGTATATGAAAAAAAATCTTTCTGGCTGAAGACCTTCCCCCCCAAAAAAAAAATTAAATCTTGGATCCGCTAGAGCTCTATAATAACCTGCTCCGTATTACCAGAAATGGTAAACGCAAGGAGTAATTTAAATATAACACAATATAAATATTGAATAATATAAAAACTAACCTGATTATTTAAAGGAAGAAGGGCTACTTCTTTATCACTGTCCCCAATCATAAGTTCCAGCTGCGACCTTCTCTCATGTTCCCCCATTCCCCACTCTCCTGGAAGGTAGACCATCCCGAGTGCCAGTTTCTTCTTCTCTAGAAGCTTATTCTGAAACGAGACAAAAAGAAATAATATCAAAAACACGTCAGAACAAGTACGTAACGACAGCCGACAGTAATGGCAGATGACTCAAAACTGCTTTAATAGCCGTCTGACTAAGATTTAAATCATTCAAAAAAACAGAAAGAAAATTTTAATTGCGGTGCTCAGCCGTTAAAGGCAATTGAGAGGGGAAATCTCTGAGTCAACCAATTATGCAACAGCCATCATGATACCGACGGCGATTCAGTTTAAAAGGAAACCGAGTATTCAGTTTTAAAAGTTCAAAAAGGAGAGAAAGTGTGAAGGAAACGTGAAATTAGTTCAAGTGTAAGGTTAGAAAAATGAAAGTGAATTGTTGACTAAGTTCACATTTATCTAGTTTAAGCGAACGCCTTGAGCAATCTGGGAACTGCATCATAAAGATAATCCAGGAAAATCCAACTGATGGCATTTTAATCTCGAAACTCGTTATAAATATCAGGAAACAGTGTTATACAAATACATAACATCAGATATACAAACAGGAAAAAGGTTAAACAAATATAATTATTAATACTTTATATTTAAATTTAGTTACCCTCCTCTGAAACGACAGAAATTTGTACACATTATGCAGACTAAAGAACATTATGAACAGGTTTAGGAGCCAGGACGTCAACTGTTTCTGAAGTATAAGGTTATTTTAGGAATAACATAATTGCAAATTATAACATTTAAAAAGCTGTTAATGATAACAATAAGCATTTTAATTTTAAGTACGAGTTAAAATACGATAAGTAACTTTAAAATGTTTTTTTATTCTATAACACATTGAGTTTTTTTCGTAGTAGGTAATGCTAAAACGACTGAAATCATGAATTAAGTAATCAGAAAAAGAAATTACAAACCATGGTGCATTTATTTTTATATATTATTTCTCAAAGGTGTTGTTTTGTTAGTACGCCATATCTTCGCCAATTCTTCATAAAATCCAATGACATGAAGGCAAGGAGGTTAACATGGGGGGAGAAGGCATGTAGCTCTAAGCCATCCATCAAGAACACTTTAAACAACAATGAATGCCAAAATAATTAGCAAGAGACTAAATTGGCGATAAAAAATCTATCAACAAAGATGCAGGTGAAAGCAGCCAAAGATCTGCATAGCCAACAGAAAAAAAAAAATCACTCTTAAAATAGCACAGGAGTACTAAAATATTCTTCCAAATCTATAAGTGATTTACATAAATCTCTTTTAGTACTATCATGTTCCCCTATTCAATTTTACTACCTATATTACTAAGGTCACAGGATATATATTCTAAAACCAGTCCTAATGGGCTATATGTATTGTGACCATTTCCTTGAGATGATTCACTGAGAAATCGTTCTGTGAAACACAGTAATGAAAACAACGACGACGAATGCTTGCACGCAGGGTGACGTGAGGCAGTTTGTGAGCGTTCGTGAGTTGTGGAGTTCATGTGTTCGTGCCGCAGTTTTCCATTAGTGAATGCAAACAATTAAGACATTAAATATCTTATTACTTTCATATTTTTTGTTTGATACAAAACTGACAACGAATTTCCATTCATGCGTACAAACTTTCTATTTGATTGAATCATGAAGAAGGCGTACACAATACGCTGAAACGTCAGCTCGCAAGCAGAAACAAATATTTACTATAATATAACTTTTTTGTTCCAAATCAAACTTAAATATTCAGAAAGTTTAAACTTCAATTACGATATGAAAAGACTAACATTAAACTATTCTATTTTTCCAGTCCGAAATCTTTCGAAAAATATTGAATGTTCCTTATTATGTGACCACCAAAACCATATGCATAATGCATAATAGTATCATTGGTTCTAGGTTTAAGTCTTATATGCAAGTAATGATAAGTTCCAGATTTTTTTTAAACTACACCAGAATCCTTCTCATCATCGAAATCTACTAGCTCCATTCATCGCTACAATCCTCATCGAAGGGTGAAACAGCAGTGACCCTACGGCGACCCTTTTTAAATATGGATATACATATACAATATATTAAAATGGAGTTCTGGCAATGGCCAAATTTTCCACTCAAGTCATGTGCGCCTGTGGCTAAACGAGAAGCGCTGGGATTTCCTGGAGTGGTTTTCCCTCCACATGTGAGGGAATATGGGATAATCCTGCTTCGGAGTTCCCCAGGCTGAATATACGTATAGTGCTTAATTACATCAGTACTTAAGATATTTATTTAATTTTTATAACAATATTTTTTATATTTTATAACAATATAAGGGTTAGGATAATATTCACTTCCATAATAAAAACAGGCATCAGATAAACTGTCCTACTTTATTTTTACAATACATTCAGTAGGATAAAGTAGAACTGACTCTAGTGTTTTATTATATTTATTCTTACTTTTTTTTTTTTGGTTTTATTTCGTTCTTATATATATATATATATATATATATATATATATATATATATATATATATATATATATATATATATATATATATATATTCTTTAATTTACATATATTTTTTTTGTAAATATGGTGTGAATGTACTCGTTCATTATTATAATCACTGTCACTTGATTGAAACAGAATGTATTATTATTCAATAAAAAAGAAGGAGTTTCAATTTGCAAATTGGTCGTTTGAAAAAGATGATAAAGAAACCATTTGTATTTTGGCGACCCTGGTGAATGGAAATTGAGTTGCCTCCAATTATCAAAATCTATGATTTATATTATGTATCAATTTTATAATATAATATTCTCTGAAAATATTTTTATTGTTAAATACACAAATAATAATAAAAATACAAAACCGTCGGACACAGCTAATGATGTATAATTTCGATAAAAAATTCTAATCGATTCTTTTTTTACTTTAGGTAATTAAGGATGTAATTAGGTAAGTTAAATAATTTTGCTTCCTTACAACAGAAGGCAGTGAAGAATTTTGTATTCGTGCGGGAAGTTAAATTTTATAAAGTGTTTACGTGCGCATTTCTTTATGCATCCAATAAAAAATGGCAAGGAATCTATACTGATTATTTGGCAGCTTTTTTTTTAGAAATAATAATAATTTAAAATATGCATAAATATT
The DNA here is from genome assembly GCA_928085145.1 of Nezara viridula. Taxonomy (NCBI): domain Eukaryota; kingdom Metazoa; phylum Arthropoda; class Insecta; order Hemiptera; family Pentatomidae; genus Nezara; species Nezara viridula. The sequence continues at coordinate 21,259,375 of OV725082.1, read as the reverse complement.
TATTTAAAAAAAATGAGACAAACAGGAAAAAAATAACCCAAAAATGACAGAACTGGAGTCAGAAATAGTAATAGGAAGAGAAGACACACTCTAGCAATACTAATAGACCATTGACAAGTGTTTGGAACCATGTCTTAAAAACAACATATAACGGTTACATATTTGCCTAAAATAAATTCACGGCTAGTAGTACAATATATACATCCACCAAATCTTTTTTTAAACAGTTCCCGGTATAATTTTTACCCTAAGTAATGTATAACTAAGTGAAAAAGTCGTGTGATGCACAAGCCGTAACGGAATTTTTATTTTTAATTTATTTATAACTAAAAAAAACAAAACGATTCTTCACTAGCGGATCCAGGATTTATTTTTGGGGGGGGGCTTCAGCCCGAAAGTTTTTTTTTTCATAAAAATAACGATAATTACTTTGGAAAAAAAGAAAGAAACTAACTACCTGTATGAAATGGTGTTTAAGGTATTCCTAAAGCCTTTTTAAATGTAATTACAAGAATAATAATACTTTAAGAGATACTTTTTTAATATTTTATTCGATAAAACATGGTTATATTTTTCCATTTTGGGGGGGCTTCAGCCCGAAAGCCCCCCCCCCCCCGTAGATCCGCCCGTGCGATTCTTTTCTACTTAAAACACACCAGCGAAACAAAACATTTTCTTAAACATGTTACGGGATTCATACTACCAACATCTGTTTTATTAAACGTAGAAAATAACTTGAAATAACCTTTAAATAAACTTCCCCATTTAAAGGTTATTTCAAATACAGAAATGAATTCATTTGAAGGAAAAGGAATCAAAATGAGTATTATTTTGAAATAATTTCGCGTTGTATTAAATTCCATGCCTTTAATAAATATTGTATTTATGTTAGATCATATTTAACAAATTCATATTTATAACGTTACACGTCATTCTTTTCTAGGTTATGTTTACTTTCTAGTCACATGTTCATAACTGTGAAATCAGTTACATGAGAAAAAAATTCACTGATATATTTAAAGTAGAAAATATTAGTTATGTTACCTTATTCTAAGTTAAATAAGATTCGAAATTCAAAATAGTACTATATTATTTAATTTAGGATTGTTTTTTAGTCAGCTTTATTTTATTTTTATAAATTAGCTTAAGAACTTTTAAGACAAAATGTACAACCATGTCAATTTTTTAAAGAATAAAACAACATATTTTATTTGAGAAAATATTTAACAACAAACATCTGGAACTATTTTATACACAGAATCGTTTCGAACTGACCTATAAGTATAAAAAATTATTCTGTAATTGGGTAAGTTTATAATATTATGCATTAATTGTTTTTAAAAAAATAAAGAGATCTTGTTTCATATTGGATACAACATGTTTAAAATAACACATTGTTTTAAAATAACTGATTTTAAAATAACTCGGAAAAAAATAGCGGCTTTAATTAAACTCTCTGGATACTCGCTGTTATTCTGTTAAAAACTGTTTTCTGAAAATATTCGGTTATTTAGAAGAAATAACTAGTTACGCCAAGACGTGCTTAACCTCCATTGATTCTGCTGGGGTTTTTCCATTGTACTCTCACCTCGTGATGTCGACACAGAGTAAGGCTTTATGGCCTCTTCTTTTTTTCTTCTATTTATTCCATTTCAAAATTAAGATTATTTAACATTATTTACTTTGTTCTATTTTAAAAAAGTAACAATCGAAGGAAATATTTGAGAGTAGATGTACAGTTATTGGACAGTTTACTGATGAAGAAACCATTGGCTCGTTCTAAATCATGGAGGCCGTGGGAACACTCCAGGTCCTTTCTCGAGTTGCCTTTAAAGTCTCACGTAGCCATTTTTTTTTTTTGTTTCTGTAACATTTAAAGCTGACTTTTATGCCGGTAAGTTTTATATATTCAGCTGGTTTACTTCACATCATAAAATTGTATTAGTATTTCGTTATTTTAAAATTATAATTATGATATTTTAAGAAGATAAGAATATGTAAATAGATCATGATACATCTATCATAATTTATTTTGTATTCTAATTTACAATTATACATACAGACATAAAAAAAAAGTAAAAAAAAAAATCAAATTTACCGGGCCTCGATACAAAGGACACGGCAAATTTTCCTTTTTTTTTTTAGGAAAGGAGGAGGAGTGAAGAAGAAATGTAATTGTTTCATTATTACTAAGAAAATAAATAAAAAATCAATCCTTCGATAAAATGAAAAAGTCTGTCACGTTTAAGGAAAATATGTGAAGAAAATACGAATAAAAATCTTTAAAATTGAATAAATTGCAACAATATTTAAATTAAGTAAATATTAAACCACCAACCACAAAAAGAATTAGATTTTGAAAGTATTCTACAAAAAAGTGATTTTCAAACAAGTTTTTTTAAATTATGATGCCACACTGGTGTCTCTCACTAGCTTGTTGCTATATTCATCAGTCTTCTAAAGGTAGGTTTAGACATTTCACAAATTTCTAAATAAGTAGTTTCTCTAAGCTAGTGTTTTAGTTTCTTGATTATACTCTGTTCCATCTGCTATTAGTTCAAGAACGGAAATCAAAGAGTGTTTGGGTAAGCGCTTGTATTAGCTGTTAGACATTCCTTTACCGATTGTGTTGCTCGATAAATTTAGAATTTAATCACTCTTATTACGATTTAAATGGATTTTTTTCATCAACGAATATTATTTCTTTTATTTCCTTCTACTCCTTCCTATGATATGTTATTAAAATTATAATAGATTAAGGCAAGTACGATTCCTAACTTCCGTCATGTTCCTTTCCCTGGGAAGAAAAATACTAAAAAAAAAAATGACCATTTCTAATTGTATATCACAAATTTTTTGTGCCTAAACTGGCTTAAACTAAAATGCCTAAACTGTCTTAATATTAACATGCAAGGCTTGAATTTAAATTTTATTAGTTTTATTTCAACTAATAATTTACACATTGTTTCATGTGTCTAAATATGTATATCCTAACTTTTTCCTTGCGAATACCATCCTTGGACTACGACCTTCTCCAAGGTCTACTACATAACAACATCCTTCATTACAAGAACTATATTCACCATTATCCTTTATCCTGCTAATAAACCTCTATGTACCAAGAAGAATGGTGGGGATAAGTGTACGGCAAGGAGGAGGTCGATGTCGAGAAAACTTTCAATACATCGAGGTTACCTCAACAACCGATTTATTTATTATCAGCATTAATTTTCTACTTACCGTTATTGTGTTTACTGAACGATAAATCACTGAATATTGACGCTGAAGTAAATTATTTTAGTCACGAATACGCCAATTTGCACGAATCTTGTGCCTTTTATATCGTTTAAAAAATTTAAAAATAAAAATAATTGATTAAATACAAGATGAAATTATACCTTTTGAATGGTACCGCCATGATTAACTAAAAACTAGAAAACTACTCCAGTCGAGTGAGTTCCCATAACCTAGATGTAAGTGTATTTCTGAGGATGTCATGGCCGCATTCTCAACGGGTAAATACCGCAAATATTTTAATGTTTCCGCTAAAAAATAACCCTGAGCTCGCAGTTAAATTATTTTGTTGAAAGTTAGAACCTACAAGGAAAAATCGATTTCAAAGCAGTGTAGTTTGCGATAGTATAATATCGACAGGTATCTACAGAAACTAACGATTGCAAAGGTTATTAATATATAGATTTACAATTAAATGGTGAGGTGTTGAATGTATGCCAATAATTTTAAACATAATTAATTATCAAATAATTATTTTTAATGAGCTAAACATATATTAATAGCAGATTACATTGTGAAATGGTTAATTATTTCAAATAAAAAAAAAATTACAACTACTTTAAAGGAAGACATATTGAAAATTAGGCATTTAAGACCTATTAGAAAACATCAGTTGAGAATAAGACTTACATTATATTAAAAACCGCTTAATTTTATACCGATATAATGAATTTAATCAAAATCGCTAGAGCTGTTTTCGAGAAAACTATAAAAATATGTAAAATCGATCTTACGAAGTGGCACTTCCGGTTAGCTAATTTTGACGAAAAAGTGCTGAACCATCCCAGGCATATACCTATCTTAAATACGTAATTTCAGTATCGTATGACTTTTCTTTTTGTGCTAAGCTGTTCACACACACAGACTAAGGAGATCTAAAAAAAAATTAACGGTCGCAATACTTTCCCTTAATATATATTACATATATACGTATGTGAAATTAAAAAATCACTTGGAGCATATAAAAAAAAGATTAATTGACAAGATGATAAAATCAACTTTCATATCTTTTGGACCATACATCCTCACTTACGAAATAAGCCACTAACATCACAGCATAGTAAAAGAGAACTTTTGTGTTCAGTAAAAACAAAATCCTAACACTGAATAAATAACGACATCAACTATCCAATGATTTTTTTTTTTAAATTTAAAACACTTTTGGAGAAAAACTGTGATGACAGAAATTGTATCAACCTTCTATCGATAGGCTATAGGATTTTGCTTTCGCGACAATTACTGTCAACTATCGAAGTAATTGTTATGGTGACGAGGTTTTAGGCTTGTTATTATTTTTCTCCCGAGGGTTGAATGTCACGGGCGATAAACAAAACACTGTTTACTGAAGTTGTTAACGAAGCCATTAAATATGAAATATGACGCCTGTGAGGGGAGGGGGAAGAGGGTTGCAAGGGTTATTTTATAATTAAAAGCTGCCGGAGACTGATGGTCGCTCATCTGCTTTCAGGTAAATGGCTTGCCAAAAGTAAAGTAAAATGGAGTTCCATGGATGTTAAATGATATAAAATTGAACAATTACATAAGCCCGAAGAATATTTCACGGAGACTTCAGAAAACATAACTAAGCTCCAGAGAATATTCTACTCAGTAAGCAAGTGGTAAGAAGCGAAAAGTGAAAACTCCGAATCCTTCCCCCACCACCAATCGGAGAGTACCCTTTTTGTGAGTCACGTCCGGGTACACTCTCGCGTCACGGACAGCGGTTCCAGAACAAAGAGGTACCAGCCCAGAGAGGTTCACCGTGAAAGGTGGGCTTCGAACCTTTGGTTCCCAAATAATGCGGTCTACTTTCTAGTCATCAAAGGCACGCTAGGGTGACCGTATCTATTTTAGTGTTCAAGGGGAGTCCGGCGCCAGTCCAGAGCTTTCCTCGTCAACGATACGCCAATAAATACATTATAGCAATTTATTAGATACTTTATACATATATACATATACAACAAATTGGGAGAGGAATGTGAACACGAGAGTATTTTGAAAATGATTCAATATAAATGTTTGCAGCTTATTAACTGAAGGATTCGAAAAAAGTTAAATTTATTTCACTCAAATGCTAATTTCCAAACTTGATGAGGCATGAACCCCATCCCTCCCTAGCCCCAGAAATTTTATTGCTCTCTTTTCTTAAAAACAGTGATAGCGGGAGTGAAATTAGAAAAATCTTGTATCATATACAATGACACTTGTGGTCTGTTCCACGTTTTTCTTATTGTTCTCTGATTTGAAATCTATACCTCTCAAAAATTCTAAACCTTGTCAAAATGTGTCCTCTCAAAAATTCTAAACCTTGTCAAAGTGCTCCTCAAAAACAATTATGGTGTAACTTGCCTCATGAAACCCTTTTCTTGGACCTCTGCATAATTTATTTTAGAGATTTCTCTCGTTTGGTCTTCAGGATCGAAAATTTCTACTCCTTTAAAGCAGAATTAACACAATTCCAAAAACCCGAAGCAATAAACACAATTGACGCAACCAAAAAATCAAACAAGAAACAAAAGTTTCACATGTTTCTATAGAAACAAAACAAAAAAAAAAAACATGCGGACTTAGGGTATCGCATTTACTCTAACCTACTATAATTTAAAAAGGAAGATTTTTTATTTTCATTCTCATCTTCCTCACCTTTTAGGCTATACGGGGTTTCCCTGATGAGGGCGAGGGATTAATGCCAGAGTTAAAAACCCCACTGGCACCGATACGCGAGCTCATACTTATTTTATTCCGTTTAACTTCGGTTATCAGGTTGCCGGATAACGCGCGGTGTTGTGCAAACGGTTATCCTGCTTAACCACCCCGCCCTTTTTAAAAAGAAACAGTAACCAAATGTATAAAAGCGACACTAGCGTTACTTTGTTAACTAGCACTGAGTGTCGGCCTTAGACATTTGACGCACCCCCCTCGGGCAATGACGTCATTTCTTTACCTAAAAAATTTAATTTCTTTCTAAAGTTGTTTTAAATTACGCAATATTTTAATTTTATTTCATTCAAAATTGCCTGAATACAGTTGCATTAATGATAGCCTAAAATTATTGATTTTAATAAGTTTTGTATTTCTAACAAGTGGAAAGCGCCCTCTGAAGACAAGAATAAGTTTTATATAGTTTCAGAGATGGGGGGAGGGAGTTTTATGTGAAAATAACGTCACACAAGCTATGTCACGCTTATACAATAGCTTTCAGTTATAACAGTTACATAATAATACTCTTTGGAACCGGTATTACATACAAGTTAAATATGCTTACAATAAAAGTCATTAGAATTGAATGTGTTTTTTTTCGATTTGTTTTTGTGAAAGTAGAATTAGAACTATAGATAAAATTCTAATAGTATTTTTTTATATCAATAAAAATAAAACAACTTTCAAACAAAGGTTTCTACTCAATATTAATTCATGCTAGTAAAAGTTCTCCTATGCCAGGTCAAAACGTGAAATTTGATTGGCAGTAGTAAACAGTGAACTGTTTGTCTTCATTTGACGTCATTGGCGTTGAGGCGTAGTTTGGGTGTGTGTACATCCTCTTGACTTTTTTTGGAATCGAATATTTTCGCACTCGTTCGAAACAATCAGTGACGTGGGAAAGAAGTAAAAATGTTTTGAAGAAATAGGATTGTATTCAAAAATAAATTTAAAGAAATTAGATGTTTAAAAAAATCGATATTTGATCACTGTTCTTTTGGATTTTGACTTATCTATCTCAATGCAGGCAAATTTATTTATCTTAGTTCTTTGTTCTCTTGAAGATCTCGAACCAACAGATCCTCTTAATTTATAGTTTTAAATGGTTCAGTAATTTATTCTTATTAAATACAATGCCTTTAGAATTTGGGTACGAAACGACAGAACATTTTTTATAAATATCTGTAGACAAGAGCAATTGAAATGTTATAAAATAATGTTAGATTATAGTCATATAATTCCAAATTTTTATCTAAAATGCAGACAAATAATGAAATGAACCGCCAACGTTCAACAATTGAGACCAAATCATCCCATGATATTCAATCGAACATTGGAAAAGAGATGTAACACAGTCGAGGAAGGTTATAACGAAACAGCTGTTCAGAAAAAAAAAGACAAATGAAATACAAGGTTGGAAGATCATTCCTACAGATGCTGTGTGATTGGAATTTTTCAATTATAACCTAACAGAGATTTTCTGTCTCTTAGTGATTTTTTTTTGTGTGAGATTTAAATTTGTACCAAACTAAGTTAAAATAAACATAAATATTAAAATTGGTAATCAAATTGCCACTTACTCGAGAACAAAGTATTTTCACATTTTAAGTAAATATCGAATCTTCTTGGCGTAAATATGAATCACTCCATGTATTAATATAAATAGTAATTTAATATTATGCAAATATTAATATAAATATAATGTTTTATGCCAAGAATTTATTCGTTGTACTACTTCATCGTAGCCTTTCCTTTAGACAGGTTGGCCAATCTCGAGACTCCAGTTAGCACTAACTAGATAATAAAAGACCCACTGACTCCTGAGGCAATCCTCTTTCGTAAATGGGACAATCTCTTTGACCGAGTCCTCCGGCGAAAGGGCAGGCCTTTGTGTTGGTGTCGACCAAGTGTAGTAGTGGCAAGGTGCAGGCAGGAGTAGTGGTAAAAGTTGATTCGTTAGCGATAAATTCGCAACATTTGTTGATTGAAGGAAACTGATTGTTAATATATTTTTGATGAGTTATCTTTTTTATCCCAATTAAAGAACTAACAGAAAGTATTAAAAGATTAATAATTTCATGCCTACATAATAAGATGTACTTATTTATATACTTCTTTTTTTTCGGAGACAAACACGCACACCTAATCAACGATTATTTTCAAAAATGTCAGTTGAGTAAATCAGTAATAGCTTCCTAATAATTTTTATTGAGTAAAAACAAATTTACTATTTTAATTGTTATTGTTGACAAGTTTCGGAAATTTCATGGCTGTTTGCAGCGTCACTGCCGTTCACAATACCTGTCACATTTGACAGCCAATATATTCTTACTGATGACATTAATTTGATTTATTAGAAGGAATTCGTAATAATGGATACTATATCATTTTATACGCTTTATTCCAAATATATATACCAATGTTACCAAACCAGAGGATTATCTTCAGTTCAGGGCTCTGAATTTAAACAAATTAAGAGCCGTTAGTCGTCTCAGAGTAGCAAATAAAGATTTTATGAAAATATACTTAAAAGATGCTACTTTGACTATTAAATCCAGTGAGGTATGTGGTGCATGCAACTGTCTTGTAACTGAACCGGTAACTCATTTTCTGATCCAATGTATCAAGTTGAACGAGCCGAGAAATAAGTACTTGAAGGCATTTATCACTGAATCCAGAGAAGATGCTAGTGTGGAGGAGATACTGAAAATAGACACTATGAAAAAAATAAACCAACTGTATTATTTCATACAGGGCTGTTCATTGAACTGTTAAGTGGTAAAGTTAATCATATAACATATATTAATTCTTATTTATATTGTCATTTGTCTTCTACCTCTCGAATATTTAAAAAATAAAATAAAATGTTTTACTAATTGTTATGTACATATATATATATATATATATATATATATATATATATATATATATATATATATATATATATATATATATATATCGTTTACTAATCTGTTCAGGAATTTCCTTAGACAAATAAAATAAACTATATATATATATATAGTTATATATATATATATATATATATATATATTATATATATATATATATAGTTATATATATATATATATATATACCATTATCAATGAAAATACATTGGCCTATCCGTAAGCAAAATTAGTGTATGGAATTTGATCATATTGATACATACTAGATCATTTTTCACCAATCTCTAACTTTTCTCAAATTTTTGATACACAAGCGTACAAAGGAAAATAAGTTGGCGCAAACGCAGGCCGAAGTAGGGAGAGGTATCCGATAACACTGATAGAGCATCATTTTGTTTTTAACGAATTCCCAAATTTTCTCTTGCTCTGAACCAAATTGATATCTAAGGAAATATATTCGACATGTCTAAGCGAAATTACTAGATGGAATATTGATATTCTCAGAACTAGAGAAAATTTAATTAACTTTTAGTCAAGATGTAAAAATTAAGAAAGACAAAATTGAATTAATAATGGCTGTAAAGTATCGAAAAAAAACAATTATAAGAAAAACTTATAACTAAAATATATTTAAAAAATATTTCTCAGGTGTTGCGTTTAAAATTAATCTCATTTTTGTATGACAATCAATGAGGGAGATTTACTTTTCGACATTTTTTATTGTTTATTTATTTTTGAAAAAAATATCAGTTAACGATAATGAAAAATTATAATCGTTATACACTTAAAAACGGTTTCGATTTTGAGGACATTTTTATTTTCAAATTGTTGCACGATTGTTTACTATCGGAAGAGAGGGAGCGAAACTTATTACAATAAAATAATAATGCTGGAAACATTCATTTTTCAGGGTGTTCTAAGTGCCGTCAAGAATATGCTTCAAACCACCGTATTATATCTCCAGCTAAGCATCGATGAAGTACTCGACAACCGATTTCTGCCGATTGAGCTCTTCCGACCTTGCAGATCGGAGCCCTTTGTGCTCGAGGACAATGGCGGCAGCCTCTTCACAATGTCTCCAATCACTTGAGTATTCCTCCGCGGCCAGAAATAGTCCTACTTTGAGGCCTATTTCTAGAAGAAGTCGAGTTCTATTGTCAGGGTTAAATTTCTCTTATCTTGCATATTGATATTTAAACCAGTATTTAACAGTCAGAACTTAAACTTGGGAACCATGAATACATAAACGAAGTTTCAAATATGCTATAGAAACTACTGTTTACTTCTTCATCTGTTCTTGGATTAATGTCAACATCGTCAACTCAACCCACACAATTGGAGAAGCTTTATAGTTTACCGCAACTTTTAAATTAATAATTAATTTAGTAAAACATTAGCTTGTCCCGCTGATAAATATACCTTCAGTTAAATAGTTTAATAGCAAGGGAATATTAATAATTTGATAAAAAGGGGTCTGTACCACGGACTATAGAGCAAGGCTTCAAGTTATTAAATTGGCATTCATCAATCCTTCACGAAATTCCTATTCATTTGATACGTCATACTTTATAATCTATCGTTGAGAACCGGAAAAAGAGATCCATCCTACCTATATATAGTGCTTACATATATTTAAATTTATCACTTTTCAGAACATCAGATTAGTCACCATCTCATTCTAGATTTTCTTCTTCAACCATCTGGAAAATTGACTAAAGCCAACAACCTAGAAGAAAACTATTCTAACTCTTCTTCGAAACATTTGTTGATTGTCTGTTCCCTATTCACCAGGAGTGAAATTGCCGGGTTTTCTTTGAAAAATTGCATCTGTAAATCATCCTGTTTATAAAAATAGGACAAAGAGAAACTGGCATAGATGAATGGTTCCCTGTATAAATCAAATACAAGAGTTCTCAGGAAATAAGTAAGGGGCGATGCAAGGTCCAAAACCTTCCTCATTCCAAAACAGAAAACTCCGTCGTATCTCCACAACAAGCTCGGCCCGCACTTCTACATCTGGCAACCTTCCAAAGGCGCATCGACGATGGTATTATCTCATCACGTGAATCTAAATTGCAACAACTTCTTTAATTACGAGCAATTTAAATCTACACAATACCAACAATAATCAGGTATATAGATAGGTCCCTTTCACAGCTCTCATAAGCGATGAATCTCGATTAATGAGATATCATAGGAAAGTGGATGTCATGGAGAAGTAAACAATTGCCGATTTCAAAACTTATTACAAAAACTACAATAAGAAATCTGGTGCGTGCAACACACAACTTTCACTTAACCGCTCAACTTTGAAGAGAAATTATTTTCTGGCCATTATAAAATCTTTGAATTGCTTTTTTAACCGAGCTAAAGCTAAATACCTACAGCTAATAAATCATAAATACCAATAAAATAACAAATGTCCTATTTATTATATCACCGGTTGATTATGTACGACTATTGGTTATTAAACTGTTATTTTACATTGCAAAGTTTACTAAACTGAAATTAAGAGATTTGCATTGTCTGTCATAGACAGGTAAAAAGTTGTCAAACTAATTATAAGTGGATAATGTTGGGACATCACAAATGGAAAATTCATTAAATTATTCAGTAATTTAAATTTCTAAAAAGTTACATCGTGATTTTTCGAAACAAATGGACGATAGATACCTAATTATTTAAATATAATATCAAATCTCGAGTAATTAAACTACAGTAAATATATTTAAGGTTATAAACATATCCATGAAATATTTTTATATTTCATTTCTTCTTTCACACGAGTACAATCAGATAGTATCTTAAACAATGTCATTGCCCTGAACCTGTGAATATTAAATACTTTTACAAACATAAAAAGACATTTTTAACTAGCAAAATAAGTTTACATTTAGTAAGAAAATTGCACTTAATTTCCTTGAAAACATGTGATTTACGTTAAATAATATTAGTTTTCAAAAATTATTATTTATAATTTGTTCGCCAATCTCCGTTACCTTCTAAAACTGTCTATATTAGATATTATTTTTTCAAAAATTCTCCGCTTTCCAACGATATATTATACGTATACCTTCTGACTAGTATTTAAGGAGATTCATTTTCGCCCAGGATAAGAATTTCTATTTTTTCTCCAGTTTCCTATTAGCATATTCTTTCAAATTTCATATTTAGCTATTTTTTTATATTTACTGTCAATAAAAGAGAGTTGATTTTTTTAAATAAACCATATTAAAGGTACTTTAGAGGAAGACGTATATTGGGCATTGAAGCTCTATAAAGTGACATCAATGGAGATCAGATCTAAATGATATTAAAGACCACTTAATTACACAATGCTACAACGATTTTAATCAAAATCGTTAAAGCAGTTTTTGAAAAAAATGTAAAAATGTGTTTCACCGTTGACATAAAGTGGCACTTCGGATAAGCCGATTTTTACGAAAAAGTTGCTGTAACAAACGAGGTATATACAAACCTCTCTTTTCTAGCTTTATAATTAATTAAATTATATGGCTGCTTTCGAATACCGCTCGATCTAAAGGAATAAACAACAGGTTATTTTCAGTTGATGTCGGAACCTTAAAAGACGATTCGGTCACTTCCGTCTACTTTCGGAGAAACTCGACTATTCTCGGGATTTCATTTATGTGATGATCTTGACCCTCTCATGAAAACAGAGTGGAACTGGTACAATAGTACTCCAATTACTTACAAACTAAATTGTAACTGCAACAAACATCGTTGTAACATATGTAGTCCGATAATGTACTAATTATGTGTGTCAAATAGAGTTTACTGATAACAGATTATTGTTTATACGAATAAAAATGTTTCAGTATCTCTTGTACTTCGAATGTATTAGAAATAAGATATCTAAGTTTATGAAGGAGTATACTATTAATTATCAATTGACTATATGAGATAACTTATGCGTGGGTATATATTTCGTTTTAGGGACAATATTGACTTAAGATTAGGCAAGCAACAAATAACAAACACCACAAATTATGGCGGCTTACAATTGCTTGATATGCAAGCTTAAGCATGCTTATAGCCTTAATGTAACTCCTCCACTTAAGCCCTTTACAGTATTAAAAGCCAATCTCAAACTTAATAATTTAAACCCACTGTTACGTTATAAATCTCATCCTCGTATGCAAGAGATGTTTATTTTAGTTTATTACTATACCACAAGCAGGTGAGGGTAGGTTATATATGGTTATTTCATGACCATTATAGATCAAACTTTCATTTTTAAAATTTTTCAAATATATTTTTTTGTGGGGGGAGGGATTTCAGTTCCCGATTATTGTATACTTAATTGGGCACCATGTGAAACTTATTTTTCTAGAAAATGTTGTGCCAAAACGATTTTGATTGTCCTTGACGTAAGATTTCTCTTACTTATTATTTCTCCCTTAACAGCTTATATTGTTACTTGCTGATGTACCCATCATTGACTGGTGTATAGTTAAAATTTCAATATCTTTTTTTGAGATGTATTTTGTATTAAGGGGGAGGGGAGATCCAAATTTAATTTCATAAAATTCATACCAAATGTTATTCCAATAAATCATTATCAAAATGCGTAGCCGGGTCAAATTCCAAGTAAACAGTAGAGAAAAAATAAAAACAAAACCAAAAGATGTTGTTACGAAATAATTATCGTTAATCGTTTGGTCAATCCTAAAAATGTATACGACAAAATTTGTTAGGCTTGGAAAGTTGAAAAATAAGAGTGTTTTAAGCGACAACGCGTTAGAGATGTTAGGGATTTCGGATTTTTCCCGTTGAGTTGTGATAATTTTTTCTATCAGTTCAATATTAAAACTTTTAAATGTGGCTCGCGGTAGAGTAGCGTTAACAAATTACTGAAGAATTCATTACTTTGGTTCTACTTAATATTTTGTTTTCATTTAAAGCCTATGTTTTAGATCAATCAAACCTAAATATAATGTCAAAACTTTAAAAGTCTACCATTAGCCATTGCTGAGCTTATCCCTGACAAAAGTTCGTTGGACAATGCGGACATACAGACAGACCAAATTTTTTTTAAAAGTGGATTTGGTGGCTGTAATATATGAAACGGAAAGATATCATGAAACCGGTTGATTCTATTCAAGGTACAGACAAAACCTTTATTTTATTTATATAGATTATTTTATTAACTTTTATCAGGTAAAGATGTTACGAAAAAGACACTTTTATTGTGCAATAAATTAAAAATTGCAGATTTATTGTTGATTACAGGATGATTTGTAAGATCATGAAATCTTCATAATGAGTGGGTCCTTCTTTTTTTTCCCTCATACAATTACAAAAATTCATTATCATACCAAAATAAACAAGGATGAGATTTATAACGAGTCTGTCTGTAGTCAAATGCATGTAATGTGAAAAACACCTACTATCGTTAAATATCTTTTCGGTGATTGTACGACTTGGTTCCTAAATGAACAATTACATAAAATACATCCATTCCTTTTGCTTACAAGTGGCAAATATTTTTCCTAATAAACGCTAATATTTAAAAACATCTCGTCCGATTTGGCTCCAAGTTAGTTAAAAGTAGAGGATTAGTAAAAAAAAAATCACTAATAAAATTATCGAATTCCATCAACTAAACTCGAAATAGTATTAGCTAATAGTTTTAAGTATCAATGCGTCAAAAACAATTTTGTTTTCATAACAATATAAGGGTCTTGATTAGATTAGGCTCGCCAGTTGTTTCATCTAGTAACAGTTACTTATTGATAACTTAAAAATTATTGGTTAAAGAAACATATGATTTATGTAAGTAATAGGAACTTTTTATACATAACCAAAAACATTAACATACTTCTAATGAGTCACTCCAGATACCTCTGGAGGCCGAAATTCGACTATGTCCTTAAGGATTTTATCAAAAACGTCTTCATTTGACTTTCTCTGTCTCCACATGAACTCACATAAGTACGAGTCTAACATAGAGCGATGAGTCCCACATTCCTTTTTGTTTCTCCTTTTAGCCTTCGTCCACATAGACTCAACTCTTTGAGTATCGACGAAATTTGAAACCTTGGTCGACGAAATTTTTGGAGCGATTACAATGCCTGTAATCCTTTCCAATCATTCCTTCCATCCCACTATAGGACTTAGATAAAATACATTGTCTAATTGCTGTTGTTATGCACTCCTCCAGAGTTTTCTCTTCAATCGGACACTGCGTACAAAAAACACTCTTTAGTTTCACAGATTCCGCCAAACACTCATTGCTGTGGATAGGTGATTCCTACCTTATACTTTCGACGTGAAAATCAGGACTGATCAATCTCAACTGTCAGTCCTTTCCTTCTAATAACAATCGGGTTTCTCAGCAAACTAGCTGCGCACATCTCCCGCAGATAATTTTTGCAATCTACAATTGTAGCGGAGCTCATATTGAATTCTTTGGAACAGAATTTAAACGTCGTATAATCCTGTGCCCATGAGTAAATGAATAAAAGTGCTTACTAACTTGACGGTAAACTGCTGTCACATAGCCACGTACCCGTATACATGACACATTCATACCGGCATTGTCTCTTGTGGCACCTATATCTTCGTAAAATTTCATAATGTGGCCTTTTTTACAATAGTTTGCCTTAGGTAGAATTCCTCTTTCTTCAAAGAAAATCCTGGCTCGTTCCTCTTCTTTGCATAAATAGTAAACTTCAAGAATATTCATCGTGCTATCACTTTATAATCGCAATTACACAAACAATAATAAATTAAATAATATTTAAACGTGTGATTTTATTTCTATATCAATTGTATCAAGTTCCATCACAACTGTTACTAAATATCATTAAAAAATCACTGGCGGGCCTAATCTGAACAAGGCCTCGATATAATTTTAAAATGTCAAAATAACAGTAAAAACAAGCCCTAAAATCTTCTTAGCGTCATATCTATAAAAAGGTACTACAACTGTTACCTTGAACTGTCTCGACTACCGCGTCAGAAAGTGGAAGTACACTGAACGCCATTGCCTTATCTAGGTTGTTCGAAAAAATGGTTCTAAAAATTTTCCACTTTTTTAAAACTCTCCCTTGAAACAAAATTTCTATTACCATAAATAAAAGCATTGCACAATTACAATTGCAATCCATCTAGGCAGTGACGTATTTAAGAGATTAGTTCATGTATTAAATAAAATCATTGAACAATTATTATTGCAATCTGTGACGTAATTTAGATATTAGTTCATATCTTAAAACAAAGTCTTGAATAATTACTAACGTAATCCATGTATACGCTGACGTATTTTAGAGGCTGAAAATCATAGAAAATTACATTAGGTTTAATAAGGATTAAACAACACAGTATTATTATGTGAACCTTTCACTTGATAGAATGACTAAATCCAATTTTTAACATTTTTGAGTAAAATCATTTTAATGATATTTCAAGTTGGAAATTTTATAATATCTGTACAGACAGTGAGTAACGATATACATTTTTTCACTTGAAATATCACTGAAATTAATAATAAAAAATGTTGAAATCGCGAGTTAGTCATTCTGTCACATGAAAGGCTCAAATATTAATAGATTGCAGATTGAAACAATCTAGATAATCATGTATGACAGTTGATTTCAACTTGTCATTGCTTTGTTCAGGGACGTCTCCCACAGCAGAGGTTTTAATTTTAATTGAACGATGATAACTTCATTGTAAAAAAATAAAATAAAATAAATGAAATGGAAAATTTTAACTACAACTAGACGATTATTTTTATTTTTAGCGGAATTTTCTATATGTAGATTTATTTATTTGGTATTTTTGGGCAGGATTGATAAAATTTAGAGAATTATAGCCTTATATATTAATAAATTGAAATAGTTCGATTATTGAAAATCAGTGTCTGACTATGATCTCTCTATATGACCCCACGATATAACTAAAGGATAATTTATAAAAATAAAAATTAGACTAGTCTTTTTTAAAAAATTAGATGATAGAAAGATGAGATATGGTCTGAAGATGGGATAATAAAGTGATCCCGAAACGTCATAAAAATAAAAAAACTAGAAAAAAATAAAGAAATATTTTTTTGGGAGAGTATACTGTTACTTAATGTTTATTCACATACCTTACCTTACTTTGATGAACATCTCCCTTAGGACTTATGAACTAATTCGATTATATTTTTTCTATACCTATACATACCATATAAGGGAGTTTTGCAAAGCCAGGGTAGAGGGTGGGGAATCAATAACAGAGTTAAATGTCTCTAGCACCGAGATTCGAATTCGTAATCTTCAGGTCATCACGTTGCCCACAGGCAACATGTACATTACAAATACCCGTATCTTTTCTAAAAGTGTTTTCGACAATCTATATATATATATTTGTAGAAAATTTGAAAACCTTTCTAACCATAAACTGTATACTATTGCCAATTTGAATATTTAATAGTTGACCGTTGCATTATAAAGGTAGAAGATGGTCCAGAGTGGCTGTCATAAATAGGCTGAATAGTGGCAAAACTATTTTATTGAAAGCCAACGTTTCGACCCGACTTTGCATGTCTAGAACTCCTTTAGTTCTAAGTGAAACTCCTAGCTGAACACACCTCCCTGAAGAAGACATGCGAAATCGGGCCGAAACGTTGGCTTTTAATAAAATAGTTTTGCCACTATTTAGCCTATTTAGGACAGCCACCCCGGACCATCTGCTTCCTTTATTACCTTTTTGAGTTATGCGTAAATCAATTTTTGTTTTCTTCATAACTTCTGAATTTTCTGGGAGATATTTTTATTTTTATCATCTAAAGAAGAAGAGAATTATGTTATGGTTCAATTATTGGATACGATGAAAAATTAACGGGGATGTAGCGCAAAAAAAAAAAAATTACGAATAATATATTTGTTGGCTAAATGTTCTGAAACTGATCATTGAACGACAATAAAAATTAATCTGAAATGTTTTTTTAAATTTATAGTTAGGAGACTCCGAAAATAAACCAACCCACCCACTAAGAGGAATTTTTAATTTTTTTAATTTATTTTTTTTAACAAAACTCAAAGGTCTGGTTACGCCACAGCCTATCTCTAATAGGCCATATAATACGATAGATGAGATTTTTTGAGGGTTATTACATAATATCATATATTGGAGTTGCCATTTGGTCAGCCACGAGATTCCTTGATCCCAGTAGAGATGACACCACCTAGCACCTCTTATCTACGAGATAGGATATCATAACACTGCCCTGGCATGCTTACAGGCCCACATGTGGGATATTTTCCTTCTTATTTTACTGTAAAATATACTGTCATGCACCGGACACAAGGCGACATGTCACCACCGTGAACACAGGGTATTGAGCTTTCACCTCCTTCCTACGATATTTGATAAACAAATGCGGGCGAGTGGGGAAAGTAAGGCTTTCTAAATATGAATAAGAGACGCAATGATTAGTAAGACGTGTTTTCTGTTATGTTTATATAAAAAAAAATACGTCATGATATCTTGAAAAATATTCAATCAACAATATATACAGCAGAATCGCAGGCTATTTCTTTACCATTTTATTTATCAATAAATACAGAAAGCTTGAAAATAGTAATATGCCCTGATTCAATCTCCGCCCATCAGAGTGTAGCACACTTCAATAAAACCGAACCTACAACAAACAGAATCCACCATTATATCGAAATTATAAACAATCTCAATAAAAGTATACTTTTTTTCTGGACTCCAGGACACTCCGGGATACCAGGAAATGAGACAAACTTCAAAAGAAGCTGCTCATATGAACATCCAACCTCTCCAAATATACGAGCAGAGTGATGTAAAAACGTTGCTAAAAGACAGAGTACGGAAAAACTGGGAGTCCATGTGGGCTGAAATTCCAACGACTAATAAATTTAGAATTATTAAAAAAAGTATAAAATAGTGAAAAAGTGCTGGAAGAGGAAACAAAAGAGAAGAAGTGATAGTGACAAGAATGAGAATTGGTCATATACTAACCTGACTCATGTTCATTTAATCACACAGGAGGCCCAACCTCTTTGCGATACCCCGCTAATCATAAAGCACATAATAGAAGATTGTGCATTACTACATCAAGCCTTTGTAAAAAACAAAATACCCCGTTGTAGAGAACTAGTATTAAAAGACTCAGGCGATTCAATAGAAAATATTATAAAGGATTTGAAAGAAACATAATTGTACCATAAAATATAAGAATTAATGTAATACATGAAAAGAAATAATAAATAAACCCGTAGACCGTATTAAACTTATTAAAATATATATTAAATATAACTGCATATATGTATAAAATTGTAGAAATATAATTTTGAATTTATACATTCGTGAAGACAAAATGAAAATACCACAGCAGCTAAAGGCGTAATAACCAAGTTGTTGATTGCCTAAGCTAACTCGTAATCTAATCTAATCGAAAAATATCCTTGATATCTAGCGATGATTGAGGCGATGAAAATGTAGGGAAAACTATTTTTTGATTTTAAGAATTCAATAGTGTTGCCCAAATGCGAGACCAAAAAGAGTCTTGGTCTTGCGAACTCTGTCTTGGGCTTGGTCTTGGTCTCACAGTTATTTATTAGCTAATTACTATAGAGATATTAATGTCACTAAGCCCGAATGAAAAATTAGAAGAGTTAAATGCAAAAGCATATTAGTTATACAAATTCTTTACATAAATTAACTAACATTTTCAAATATTAGTAGCTATTTTACTTTAATTTTTATTCAAAAAATCGATTTTTTTTTTTTACTAGTCTTGGGTATTCGTCATGCAACAATTATGCGGTCTTGGTCCTGGTCAAGACTTAAGACCTATTTTGGGCAACACTAGTATAATAGTATAAATAGTTAAAAAAATATATACATAAAATCACACGGAGACCAGAAATAGATACAGACCAGAAATATATATCACATCTACAAACTAAACCTTAGTTTTTAAGGAATCTTATATCTTATTATACAACGTTTTTATCATTAGTATAATAAGTAATTTATTTCTAGTTAGCTTATAATTGGAAAAAACCATCCACCAGATTTGTGGCTCTGAAATAGAAGTAAAAAGAAAAACAAAAAACACATTAAGGTTTCGACAATTTATGGTTCCTCAGGACTGAAAAGAACCCACAATCACATATAACCTCACATATAAATATAAATAATAAATAACCTCACATATAATATTTTGTCTCCTCGCGAGTTTTTTTTTTACTTGTTTATATTAATATATTTCGAGTATTTCAAAACCGTAAACAAGGAACATGAACTAAACGTTAATTATTGTTTACCGAACATGTTTTATATATCAATTGTACTAATAATTTTTAGAATTTGCTATCGAGGGAGACGAAAGAAAAATGTAGATTAATTTTTAATATCAAATCGTGTATTACAATTTATCCAAAAAACTTAAAAAATAAAATAATACTAAACAATTTCCAAATAAATAATAAATAATCAGGTGATGTATATATGTTACAAATGTACATAATAAACAATTTTACATTAGCTTATCGATGAAATCGATCGGATTGCAGACTAGCAACGGTACGAGCGTGGGAATTGGCTAGAGACAACGGTACTCGTGTCTTCAGAGCCAATCAGTTTGAAGATAACATGAGACTATACTAGTGAGCATCCAACGTAAATACTCAATACAAATGAATATTATTACTAAATAACATACTATTATACTATATTTATCTATGTTACTACGCAATGTCGGTGGATAGCACTCATTATAGGGATAATTCAAATGAAGCAAAAACATTATAATTCCTTAATTGTATATATTAGTCTATTTATTCTTACATCTGTTACTAGCTGTACCCAGCGATTTAGTTTACTATTATTGAACTGTAACAAGCCAGTTTTATAAATACGATCAGTATATGTCTGCTCAAATAAGTAACGAAGTATAAGTAACAGTTACAACAATTAACTCTGCTACTTCACACTGTTGCTTCTCTTTGATGAGTGGGCCAAGATCTCATGATCACACTATAAATGGAATTCCGAGAACGGTCTCGTTCATTGACAAAGTGTTCACTGTATAACCTCCCTTTGTTTAGATCGTGATTTATAACTTCCACCAATCCCCAGCTGGTCCTTTTCAATTTGTTTTAATTGCATCGTTGGTTTCGACTCGCTACGCTAACTCAAAAGGTATAAATAAGCTTCGTAGTTGTTATAAATAACCTTACCAGACAGTTCGGTCATCTCCGTCTACTTTCGGCAATTCTCGGAATTTCATTTACAGTATAATCATGAGATCTTGTGTCACTCATTAAAGCTGATACTTGTAAAGTAACTTATTTGCTAAGTAATTGATTTATTTTATTTAAACTACATAAATAACAGTACTTAAGCATGAACGGTGTTACTTATTTATTTAGATGAGGACCGCACGGATTATGCGTTGTTCACAATCACTACGGTCACACTTGTTCATGCAATGGCGAATGCATCCGGGTTTATCCATTAGATTGTTTTGGGTTTTTTATGAACAAGTGTGACCGAAGTGATTGTGAACCATGCCCTTATTTAAATAATTGCCGATATTTTTAGTTCTTTCTATCTGTGGTATAATTTATTTTATATACAATATACTTAAAAATTTGTTCCTATGCTTTATTTATATTATCTGCAAATAATATTCACGGTAAGCAATGGCGAACACACCTCATAGGATTCCTGTCTTTTGCAAAGTTTTTTTAAAAGTTCTAAATCAATCGAAAAGGCTATTTAGAACAACATATATATATATATATATATATATATATACAGAACTATTTATCAAGTTATTTGTAATGAAGTCAGCTTAGTAATTTATAACAAATATAATAAATAATAAATGAATTTATACTAAAAAATAATTTAGTAAGTTATTTAAAAATAAATAAATTAATAACAATATTTTATAAAATTATAGTTAAAAATCGAGTAAGTAAAAATTCATTTTTTAAAAAAAGAAAACTTTAAACTTGACAAGGATCTACGTTATTCAAATTATTTATTATTATGTGTAATGTCAAACTATTTTTTTTTTTTTTTGCATTCACTTCAATTTTCTGAACAGTACAGAAAAAAAATCGAATAATTTAATGATATGACTGTAAAAATTATATGGCAATTGAGAATATTTACTTATCCTTGAGTTATTTTATTTTATTAACGACATTATAATTTTTTACTATTATTTAATTGTTCTTTTATTTCTGTTTATGTTCTGTATATATATAGTGTGAATGTAGTCTTACCTCAATATAACCATTGTCCACGAGATAGAATCTTATATTATCAAAAAAAATTGTTAATAACAAATAAACTCTCATACGTAATTTTTTATTTATTATTTAAAATAAAATTTTCCCAGCTCTGTAAGCGTTTCGTAACAGTTCCTGATGCATCGGGATCAAAATATTATATTGTGTAATTATTTTCAAATGAAAAAGAAAAAATAAATTATTATTTGGAGTTTTTTAACTGCTGTTATCAATGAGGGTCAATTTGGAGTGTGCCTTAGAGCAAACATGGAACAAGATAACAATCAAATACGAAGGTTTTGAAAATCCTAAATAGTATACAATATGTCATATTCTTTTTTTGTTTTAAATCTTAATCAATTATAATTAGTAGAAATATATTAGAAATATGAGAGAAATAAATTAATAATTTGAGGAAGAAAACATAAAAAAAATAAAAATAAAGATTCGATTTTGGATTAAGCCGCAACATTCCTATAATCGATAATAACAGAATATCGATGTTTCGAGAGAATTTGGCACGGAACCTATTTCGCATTTGACCTTGTTAATCTGTCTCAAGGTCGTTTGATAACACTTCCACCCGAAAATGTTTAGGAATACCGCTTTAGAAGCCTACAATTTTATTAATTCATATATATATATATATATATATATATATATATATATATATATATATATATATATATATATATATATATATATATTCATAATTGGTAATTGGTTGACTGTCGTGGATAATGAAGAGAAGAATAGTTGGGGTGCTCAGTCAAAAAAGGAAGGCAAAAAATAAATTATAATATTTATTTTTTACATATGCCAATTAAAAAATAAAAAAGGCATATGTAAAAAATAAAAAATAAATATTATAATTTATTTTTTGCCTTCCTTTTTTGACTGAACACCCCAACTATTCTTCTCTTCATATATATATATATATATATATATATATATATATATATATATATATATATATTGTATATAACATATTATTTTTAGTATTTAAAAACATATAATTAATTATTGGCTTATTTATAGAAAGAAAAAATGTCTACAGTTATTCATAAGAGAAGAGTAATCATATTTAAATAAACATATATTTACATATATTTTGGTGATCTTCAATCATGCCATATTATCATGTTCTTGGGACATATGAATGTTTATTTTTATATACAATTTTATTTTTAATTTTAATTAATTATTTCAGATTATAACATAAAAGGTCATGATATCAGGATTTCAATATTTAAATTTCGATAAGAGGTCAGGAAAGATTAACTTTATTAATTCCTAAATATAAAGGATAAGTCAGCATAATTAACGGGAATTTTCCCTTGAAGAGATATCAAATACAAATAAATGACAACTGGTAATTTCTAAAACAAATTTAGATTCAATATAAATGAAAATATTAATTTTATATAGCTCTAAATATTTACTTAAAATCTACTTCATAAAGTTATTATCAATAAATATAACGCATAGCTATAAACTGTTTTTAAAGTAATTGCGTTCATCTGATGTTATTAAAAGCCAAAAGAGACAAAAATAAAATTAACTAAAAAACTCTAAAAAAAAAAATTGTTTTCGTAAATTTAAACCTTTTTATATTTTAAAACTTTTGTTTATTTATTCATAACATAAAATATAGTTTGTAAAATATATGTGAACGTTGTTAAGGTATACATACCATATTTTATTTTTTTGATATGTCATGATGTAAAAACATGCGTATGTTTATAGAAATCAATCCACCCATAACTGCACTCTTAATATAATTTTTTTTTTTTTTTAATAAAAAAGAATAAATTTTTAGAACTTATAATGGCTAAAATTTTTTTATTTATTATCCCTACACATACCTTAACAGTATTATTTATTAAGTTCAACTTCACAAAATTAAAGGTACTCAAATATTTAAGAAAATCCTGGTTATAATTTATTGATCGCCTCGTAAAATTGTAATTAATTTCGAAAACAATATTAGGATTCATTTAAAAGTTTAATGTTTTTAAATTGATTTTATTTCAGGATAAAAATAGTTTATGATCGATTGAATATTGTGGTAAACATTTTATCCATCAGAGATAACTAAATAAAAGCAAAGAAAAAAAAAATCTGGCGAGGCGTGCACATTACATAAGTTTTACTATAACTCATAAAGCGGTAATACTTAATTAATTATTTTAATCAATTAACGTGACTAAAGTTACTGAGAAAACGTTGCTATAACAACCCAGGTATATACCTTGTCTCCTTAAATAATTTTAATTCTCTAGAAGCTAGATTGTTCATATAACCCAAAAGCAGACCATTTTAAGATACACGTATGTCAGAAATAATAAAAATCCAAAAAGTACATGTTACATAAATTATTAAACTAATTTGGAATGACCTTCGACCCTCTCCGATCAACTTAGTTACAATGAAAAACTCTATTATTTTCCAGGAAAATACGACGACAAATTTTATCATTGAGGAAAGTAACAGTAAGAAGGAAATATTAAAATTGTTTGTTACTATAATTCTACACGATTCAGTGCTTAGAGAAGAAAGATTAATATAAATATTAGAACAATGACAAAAAAAAACATGTTTCTTCTAAATTTATCGATGCTATAATTGTTTTTAAGCCAAGGACACTGGCAAAAACTTTTATTATTTGACAAACGACTGGACTAGACGAAACACGAGATTCCGAGACTCAAAGGCGTTCTTAAAAGAGTATTTATTTTATTCCAAAGCCAAATTCTAAAATGATCCCTTTTTGTTGTTCAGAGTCTGAAGGTCCTTCGCTTCCACCAAACATGTCCTTTCCAATTATTCCAAAGGAAACGGAAGCCGGATCGCGCCTCGATGAAGGACGAATAGACAATATGGGATGGAGCCAAAAGGGCGTCGTTAAGATTCCAGGATACTATCCTAAAGGTCAGCTATCCCTCAAACCGGAGGACGCAGAGCTATTGCCTCCGTCTTGAGGAATGCGGGCTTGGAAGGAGTTCTGAAGAGAATAAAGACTCTAATGGAAGAAAATATGTCGGGAAATTAAGAGAGCCAGCGAGTTCGATATAGGTTCGGCGATATCTCGATAGCTCTGACTATCGATAATTTCTAATATTTTCACGAAAGGGCTTTAACAATTTTGATGCTACTGGTTTTATAGATATAAAATTGTTTTGTTTTTTAAATATCGACATGGATTTTTTCCTTCTGATTGAAATAGTCTGATTTGGGATAAATGCCGAATTTTTAAATTAGCGTTAGGTTAGTTTATAACATCTAGTGTTCGCCCAGTGGACGAAATTTGACCATAATTGTTATTGAAATTTGAGGAAAAAAAAAGATGTTTTTGTACTCTTACATATTCGTATGTACACTTTTATACGAACTTACAATATAAAATAGTGCAGGTAACATTTGTTTACTTTTTAATTATTCGCGAATAAAATTTTGAATCTATCGTTACTTTTAACAAAAATATATTTGAACCCTCTTAGCACCTTAGGTCGGTAGTATAAATTGTTTCACTTCACTATCGTACTCATAAAATAGCTATAAGTCAAATATAAATTTGTTATAATAGAGTTCATCTAAAAAATATAAATATAAATAAAAACAGAAAAAAATGCTATAAAAATATCTTATCGGACGTTATTTTCGATTTAGGTGATGTATATATACAATTTTTTTTTTCATTTTAGTAGGAATTCAGGATGTTTACTGATGGATACAATGGACCGAAAGCAATATATATATATATATATATATATATATATATATATATATATATATATATATATATATATAAATTAAAATAGCTTCAATAATACTTTAAAGTATCATTAAAATCGTTACAGCCTTTTTGAACTATAATCTATAGCGACATAAGTTTTTCGGCCTCCATTTAGAAACGAAAGACCGAGTGGAAATAAGACAGGCCTGAATTTGACGGCAAACGGTGTATCAAAAATTCAAAGCAATCAATGGAGAACTTACGAAGACTAAAGGATTTTTTCCTGAGACGAGGGAGAGGGTGAGGGATTAATGTCACAGTTAAAAGCCCACGGCACAGAGACTCGGGCACGGGGGAAAATTTCAGGCAACTTTGATTTGAAATAATTTTTTATTCCTTACCTCATGGCGGTGCCTGACAGGTCATAATAACGATTAACGCTATCATTATCTTTCGTGATAAGATAACAACAGCTTTATACCCGCTGAGTAAGCTGTAAACAAGGTGATAACAGATAAACTACCTTTATTCATTGCAAAAAAAAAAAAAACACTTTAAATAAACAATAAATATGGCACCATCCAGGTATATTAAAAATTTCAGTCTGTACGCACAATACACAAATTTTATAAAACACCCACCTTATAATTTAGAATAGATATTAATTTCTGCTGGTTAGTATGATTACATGGAAACATTTATTTTTCATATAGTTATATATTAGTAGATAATTTCAATAAATATCATTTTAACCGAAAATAATGATCGGATTTGTAAAAAAAAAAATTGTATTAATTATGATCCTATTGTTGACTTATTTCTATGTCCTATGTACTATACTTGCTGGAAATATCAATTAAATATCTTCTATATAGCCAAGAGGTTTCGCTCGACCGACACTTCCAGCGCGAACTCCAGCGCTGGAGGCAGACCGTTAAGATGAGTTACCTTAAAGGAGAAGCAGGAGAAGAAACGCCTCCAATAAGAAGACAAGAGATCTGCTCCAGAGGTTCCGAGAACGGTACCATTCCGACATCCGGGTAGACCCGTTAGTGGATATCCGTCGGCGAACATCTTAACAACACACCACGGTGCGAACAGCATCTATACAACACGCGGAAGATAAACTGACTGTATCTATGTATCTTTTTTCAATGTTATCATCCGGTTACGATAAATTATTGGGCAGATCTTTAGCACTTGCGCAGGCGCTGTATCGCTATCGAGCAAAAAAAAAAAAAAAATTACAATCAAGGATCGCACGCAATAAATGATGTCACGTGATTGATCATGGTCGTCAAGGGCAACTGTGATTGAAACAACTAAATAAAAGGAAGTGAAATAAAACAGACGCCCTGGAAAAAACGACAATTATTTACGTAAGTGCAAATCAATGAAGATAATGCAGGAATTGTATCAACGTCAATTGAGTTGACCAAGTGTGATGAAGATTCTAATAAAGGCATCATAAAATATAAGTTGAAAGAATGATGAATAACAGTTCAAATAATGAATACAAAAGAATGAATTCCGACTAAAAATGCGATAAAACAAAGAGAACTTTCTGCTTCTAGGTCAGTTCAGTTGTGCAGGGAATACACGCTGAACCACCAGAGTAGATTATTCTTCTGAATCAATTATTTAATTAAGAGTACTTACTTTAAAGTGCCTGAGTGCGCCCCAGGAAGATCACTAGACCTCAGGGTCGATCCAACACCGATAAGACAGATTTAATCATTTACTCACTTTTTAAAAAAATATAATCAATGAGAAAGAGTTATATTGATTCTTAGATTTTCATAATTTAAGGCACCTATCCCATTGATAATAATTTATCAATGATCCCCTAATTCATCGCTTCGGGTTTCTGATCTATACTGTTATTGGTAAAATAAAACCAGATCCACTACAACCCATGAAGGGTCAGGTGCAATAGTCTATACGACACAGGTATTTCAGACGCCATAATTTCGGTGAAGTATGTTCTATACCTAAATTTAAAGGGCAAAGATGAGAAGAATTTAGCTAAGTTTTATTTAAATCGGTTTATCAGTTTAGGCGTTAAAGTCTATAACTATACAGGTTTTTCGTCCGCCATCTTGAAACGAAAGTGTGTAGAATAACGCCGCGTTCCTAGGATCATCCTCGGGTGCCCTTTGACATTGATACGGAATTCCAAACAACCGGTCCAGTATTCTCGAAGAAAAGGATTCTACGTATCTTATAACGTAAAACCTCAAACCTATGAGCAGGGATAACTATTTTTTTTTATTTTGGTCGGTTACAAAGACTGGTTATCGAAAATATTAAACCAAAAAAAAAACAACAGAAAAAATACTTTCAGAGATGGGAGATACAGTTGATTGTTAAAACTATCAGGATGAAAAATTGTCAGAATATCCAGTTATTCTTCTGAATCAATTATTTAATTAAGAGTTTTGTAATTTTTAATTTATAGTTCTGATGATGGCCCACATGATAAGGTCGAAACGTCGACAAACATAATAAATACCATAAATGAATGTATATTCTGAATATATTTCATCATTTAAATACTTATTTCCTTAAACTAAAAATGAATATTTCGTTCGGCATTTGCCGTCTCCTAACTTCTGCCGGTCGGGTATATCGATAAAGGAAAATATTTAAAAAATAAAAACAACTAAGGTGTCTGCTTTAGACCACACAATATAAGTGAAAACATCAACATGCCGAGATTAATAATATGAAATATAAATTATAAATAATAGCTCATTATAAAGAAGATGAAATGCTGAATCTGCTTATAGTATGCAGGCCCGATTTTTAGTTTATGAGATATTTTATACCAAATGTTCCGTAAAACTTGTTATCATTTCGTTTTCGACACTATTTCTTCCTTATCGCCTTCTTAACACGGTGTCGATTTAAGTTGCAACTTTGAATAATAGCCCATTATAAAGAGGATGAAATGCTGAACCATTGACTTGCTTACAGTATGCAGGTCCGACTTTTAG
The DNA here is from genome assembly GCA_928085145.1 of Nezara viridula. Lineage (NCBI taxonomy): Eukaryota > Metazoa > Arthropoda > Insecta > Hemiptera > Pentatomidae > Nezara > Nezara viridula. The sequence goes on along the minus strand of OV725082.1, from coordinate 21,230,457 downwards.
TTTCTGAGATATTTTAATCCATATCTTCAATAAAACTCGTTATAATTTAGTTTGCGAAACATTTTTTTCGCTTTTTGCCTCTCTAACACGGCGAGGCGTTAAGATACATTTTCTAATAATATTCCATTACAGAGAGGACGAAATGGTGAACAATTGACTTGCTTACAGTATGCAGGTCCGACTTTTAGTTTCTGAGGAACTTTAATCCATATCTTCAATAAAACTCATTATAATTTAGTTTTCGACACTATTTTTTCGCTTTTTGCCTCCCTAACACGGCGTCGCTTTAAGATACAACTTGAATAATATCCCATTACAGAGAGGATGAAATGCCGAACAATTGACTTGCTTACAGAATGCAGGTCCTAGTTTTAATTTTTGAGTAACTTCAATATACATCTTCAATGAAACTCGTTATAATTTAGTTTGCAAAAATATTTTGCCTCGACTAACACGGCGTGGCGTTAAAATGCATTTTTTAATATTATCCCATTACTAATGTTGCCCAAATGCGAGACCGAGACGAGTCTTGGTCATGGTATTGGTCTTGCGCAAGAGTCTTGCAGCTACTTATTAGCTCATTGCTAAAGTGATATTACTGTAATTGTTTGGATAGGAGAAACCCAACTAAGGCCGAATGAAAAATTAGAGGAGTTAAATACAAAAGTATATTGGTTATACCAATTATTAACTATGATTTTCAGACTTTTTCAGTCCTGGTCTTGGTCTTGAAAATTGCAAGACTAAGACCGATTTTGGGCAACACTACCCATTACAGAGAGGATGAAATGCTGAACAATTCCCTCGCTTAGAGTGGGCAGGTCCGATTTTCGTTTCCGAGATATTTTAATCAATATGCAAAAAACACCAATTAGTCGACTCCAGCTGCCTTATCCGAGAGTAACACATCGGAAATCTGACGGCTCAATCTAATTCATTCTCCACAAAAAAAAAAAAAGCACCTAAAGAAGTTTCAAAACTTCAAAAATTTGAAATATTAATTCCGTTGCCTTACAAAGAATTTTGCACGGAGTTCTGCTGCCCCGCCTTCAGGCACGAGCTGCTGCAGGTCGTATCGTTTTCTTGTTGCACTTCTTTGTCGCAAAGCAAGGTCGTATTGTTGTTTTGTTTTGTCTTGTGGTCTATTGTCTCGCCGGTGTGGTCAACCTGTATCTTTTTATTACCTCTCGTAAAACAACGATACAGAGGGCGTTGGGACTTTCTTAAACGCTCAACGAATAGCAGCTAAGAGCTTTGTTATGTTCGTTCAACAGAGTATACTCAAAGAATAAATATTTTAGTTCTAATGTTAAAACAAACTCCTACTGTACGTTAGAAATGGTGAAATATATACATCAGTTTTATTTTTGTTTTTTAGATTCTTATTAAAGGAAGGAGATGTTCCGGGGTGGCAGTCACAAATAGGCTAAATAGTGGTAAAACTATTTTATTAAAAGCTAACGTTTTCAGTTCTAAGTGAAAACACCTCCCTGAAGAAGACTTGCAAAGTCGGGCTGAAACGTTGGTTTTTAATAAAATCGTTATACCACTATTTAGCCTATTTATGACCGCCACCTCGGATCATCTCCTTCCTTTATAATGCAACGGTCAATTATTAAATATTCAATTAGATTCTTATTATTTTTGTAACTATTCTCTTATAGAATTATATAAAATAGAAAAAAAGTCTTTCAAAAATAGAAAAAAGAATAACAATAAATCTACCCAAAAGACATATTACACTAAAGAATAATAAGTATATACATAACTTTGAAGATATATTAACGAAAGGAGATGAACAATAAAATAACTATATCAAATTGGAAAGGAACGTTAAAATTACTTTTATAAGCAAACCATTGCAGTGATAAAAAAAAAGATAAAAACTAACTAAAGCAGCTCTTACTTAAAATTATAAGTTTATAAACGAATAGCATATAGTCCGTGGCACTGACCCCTTTTATCAAATTGTTAACATCCGCCTTTAACTTCGTAAATAGCTTCAGCTCATCGTAACCTACAACTATTTTATTTACGAAAACTCTTGAAATTTGGACGTTTTCAATCGGCAAACTTCGTCAATTTAATTAGTTACTATAAACTCGTAAATACTCATTAGCTTTTCATTTGGATTGTTAGATAATTTGATCAGAAAATCGATAAAAAAGGAGACCTACAAAAAAATGTCCTCATCCCCGGCCCGGGAAAATCCCGTATAGCCTATAAGGCGAGGTAGGGAAGAACAAAAAAAAAAAAAAAGGTGGAAAACAAATGTTTATTTACGAGGTTTTAGTAACGAATTAAATAGACAAAGTTTGCCGATCTCCAGATTGAAAACGGCCCAATTCCGAGAATTTTCGTAAATAAAATATTTGTAGATTACGAGATGAAACTACGAAGTTTCAGGCGGATGTTAATAATGTGATAGAAAGGGGACTGTGTACCAAGGACTAATAATAGTATTGTAAAACAATTATGATCTACATATGAAGACGTAGATTGTACTATAAATATACGTAGATAACCTAAAACTAATTTTATTCTCAGAAAATAAGTTGTTTTTTCGTAAGAAACGCGAAAAGGTATATTAAAATTCGTCTACAACACTACTAAAAGCAGAATTAAATTTATTAATTATAATTAGAAGAAGTAAGACTCTGATTTGAAAAAGAATAAAATAAAAATTTTTGATGAGCTTTGAAAGTGTATATATATATTTATACACATTCTTGAACATATATTAAAAAACACCGACAGTCGTTCCTCAAACTCCACTTGAAAGTTTCATGAAAAAAAGAACATTGTAGTATTGACACAATCTCGTTACCTCATTTACTTGGTCGATACTTTAACGTGCTTTCCCATCGATTTGTAAGAGAATAAGAAACAACAAACTCATTCTGGAATCAGATTGACTGAAAAGATTCCTTTCGCTAAGTTTTGTGATAGTATTCCTTTTTGGCGAAATGACTATGTATACCATCAAAAAGTAACTATTAATTGGAAAAACAGTATTAAGTATTGATGTGTCAGTCGATTAAGAATTGTAAATCCAGAACATACAGGCTCCATTAAAAAAACATAACCTTTCGCCGAATGGACAAGATATCTGAACGTCATGGAGCCAATACATTTCCAATCGTCTATACATCACATTCTTCTTCACTGCCCAACAGATAATGAATATAGACAACAGTTTCTCTAGTCATTCATCAGAGAATCTTGTGATAACAACATACAAGCCATACCGAGCATCGATAGTGTCGAGAAGTTAAATAAACTGTATTATTACGATAATATCCTGTTTTATTTTTTCTTTGACTATTATTCTATTTTCTGTCGGAACAGACTTTAACTGTAGTTATGTTGAACAATGATTAAAAAAAAATATTACTACAATATTTTATTTTAAAGAAAAAATAACAGTTCTAATCTAGAAATAATATAATATAATAGCTAGAAATAATTCAAACATTAATTTGGCATTATAGGAATACCATCTACAAAGTAATTTCTTAAGAGTTAATAGTACATACTTCGAACAGGAAAATTTATCCACAGTGCCAGAAGAGTGGAAACTTACCTGGAACAAAAAAAAATAAACATAAGTTTTCAGTTGAACTGTTTATACAGAATCAATTCAAACAATATTTATTCCAGGTGTTTTCCTGTTTGAACAATGACGTTTCGGAATCTCTCTAGCCAAAACTATTTCTATTCTCAATGATGTAGAGTTGGTTGACCGTTGATATGATATGAGAAGGAATTAGTCGAGGGTGCGGTCAAAAAAATAAAAAAAATTAAAATATATAAATAATTTTAATTTTTGCCGACGTTTCGACCCACTTTGCAGGTCGTCTTCAGGGCGTTGGATGTGGCACTGCGGGAGGCGGTTGAAACACTGACAACACAACACTGGCGGTTGAAACGTCGGCAAAAATTAAAATTATTTATATATTTTAATTTTTTTTATTTTTTTGACCGCACCCTCGACTAATTCCTTCTCATATTTCTATTCTCATAGTGACATAACAATTGAAAACGCAAAAACGCTGAAAATTATTACACAACGGTTCATAATATCCAAATAGTTATTTATCAGATATAACACTACTTTTCTTGTCACATAGAAGAAATAAATAAATAAAATGTGATCCTTAATAGAGGTCTAAAAAAAATTGTTTTTACCATTAGCAATTTACATAACAATCTCGATTGCTTCAGTTAGTGTATGATTTTCCAAAAAGAAAAAAAAAGGATATTAGCTTAGTGGCAGCTGTGGAAAATATTTAGAGCAATATATCTTTGCACTAAATCGTCCAATTTCAACGATTATTAGTATTTTTTTTTAAATTTCGTAAACTTTTTAATGAAAAGGCAATTTAAATACCTTTGAAACACCTGATTATAAAAAAAAATTGTATACTTTTATTATTTTATTAAAAGTGTATACTTGAATTATTCGAAAAGCTAATTTTATTACACCTCGTAACTTTTTTTCCAGCTTCTTTTCGGTGAAGAATGTTAAATAGATAAATTTAAGGTTCTACGAGGAGAAAACTTTGCCTGAGTTTCATTAAAATCAGTACATTCCTCCCCACATCCGTCAATCCAAAACCCTTCCTACCTTTAAATCCCAACTGTTTAATCATTTCTTATCCATCCAGTCATCATAAAATTGTAAATAGTTACTACTGTAAATATGTATATAAATTATTAGATCGTTCTTTATTTTTTTTACTTCATGTTTATTTTCAATTTTTTACTTTTTAATATTAACTGATGTAAATTAGAAAGTAACTTATAATTTCTCTTATTATTTTTTTTTCATTTATCTATTTTTTTTTTTTTTACTATTTAATCAAACTATATTCTTCTTTATTTATCTCTGAGGCTCCTTAGCCCACATTTTTGTCTCTCTGTATTATTCTAAAGGGACTCGTCCCAGAATAAATAAAGCATTATTATTATTATTATTACATTAGGTTAGGTCCGACAGTATATAGAGTAGTGTTGCCCAAAATCGGCCTTGGTCAGGCACTTTGCAAGACCAAGAGCAGGACTGGTAAAAAAAATTTATTTTAAAAATAAAAATTAAGGCAATATAATTACCAATACTTGACAATCTTAGTTACTATACGTTAATAATTGAAATAACCAATATACTTTTGCATCTAACTTTTCATTCGGGCTTAGTTAGGTTTCTCCTATCTAAAAAAAATACAGTAATATTTCTGTAATTTCTGTAGCAATAAGCAATAACCGAACCTCAAAAATGTTTATTCGATTATAGGATTATATATATATATATCTCCAAACGTAAATTTTTTTTTTTATTAAAATCTCAGATTTTAAAGGAGAGAAGTTAACCTTTTTTTGGTCGATTACAAATGTTGATTATTGAAAATAATCCAAAAAAAAAAAATTAACCACTTGCAAGTAATTTTTCAAATTTAAAACCTGATATATCGACCGATAAAGAAAATACAAGTCTACCAAGGCTTAATACAAGTATTCTCACTCAAGTAGAGCCGCAAATAGCAGTCAACAAAGTAACGTTTGCTTTTAGTGAATCCAAGAACAGAGTAACGAGCGGGTGTGGTTCGAAAAGTAACACCCGATTATATTTAAGGTGCTGGCACCGAAAGCAGACTGCTAAGGCCACGGTCACGGGTGGTTATAGAACACTAGGAAATAAAGAGTGTTTGCGTCCGCATGTATGTATTTTTGTATATGCATATATTTATTTATATACATATATACGTAACTATAAAAAATACAGTAAGTTTCAAAAACAAATATCTGAGGCGTAAAACATTTTGTGGTATTGGTAATAAAATCTAGTAAAAATGTAAACATAACAAAATAAATACGAACTCAATATTAGTTCGTGGTACTGACCCATTTTTATCAAATTATTAAAATCCGCCTGAAATTTCGTAAATAGCTTCACCTCATCGTAACATACAAATATTTTATTTGCGAAAATCCTTAGAATTTGGGTATTTTCAATCTTGTGATCGGCAAACGTTGTCTTTTAAATTAGATAGTAAAGAATCATGAATAGCCATTTGCTCGTAAGATAATATCACAAAATAGGAAAAAAAAGGTGGCCTACAAAAATATTGGGCCGTTTGGCGTGACCTCCACCCTCAAAATGTCAAACTAGGTCATATAGGTCAAACGGATGAATATTTTTGTAGGCCAGCTTTCTTTTCGATTTTGTGATGATATTATCTTACGATTAAAGTTGAAAGCAAATGGATATTCATGAGATTTTAGTAGCTTTATAGCTTCATCTCATCGTAAGCTTGATGAGATGAAACCATTTACGAAGTTCCAGGTGAATGATAATAATAAATTCATAAAAAGGCGACTGTACCACGGACTGTATATATTATAAATTATATTAGAGTGTTCCATAAGTTTCTTTTCTTCATTTGCTTTTATTTATTGTTGAAGGTTGTCTTACTATGTTACACATGTGGATCTACGGAGGGGAGGCTTTCGGGTTGAAGCCCCCCCCAAAATAGTAAAATATAAACAATTGTATGAACAAAATTATCTCTTCCGCCTTTCCAAAGTTGTTGAGACGCAATGACAGAAACTCATACAGTTTGATTGAGGTATTCTACCGGATCCTCCGTACTCTCCACACCTTGCTCCATCCGATTATTTCTTGATTTTTCCGTTCAAAAGTTCCCTCCGTAATAAATTTTACAAATCCAAAAGCGATATAAAAACTCATCTCTTTGAATATTTTGCGGGTAAGTGTTAACAATTTTGGATAAAAAGGGTATAAGAGAATCGCAGTCATGTCAAAATTTTTGATAGCTCTCAATACGCTACTAACCTAACAAACTAACAACTATAACAAACGGATTACTAACTAACTGGACTGACACAAGACAACTAGTGAGCCCCATCGATAAACTAACGACTCAGCAGTTTTTTTTCTCAGCAATTTTTAAAACCCTGAAACTCCTCATAACTCCATTAAAATACATACGATCTATGCAATACAAGGGACTTCATCCTATGAAAATCCCAACTACTGATCTTAGAGGATAAGAAAAAAAAAATAGTTTTCGAAAATTCATAATAATCTATCATTAGGCCATTTGGTTCGTTTTTAAAAAATTTATTTACAAAGTAATTCTGAAATTCTAAAAAAAAAAGTCTGAATAAATCGGATTTTAAAGCTGACGTCACTGATGGATCTCATCGTGTTTCTAGATGAATTTTTTTTTTCTTGGTTGTTGACAAAGTTGTGATAAAAATATCAATTATGCAAGAGATAATTAAATTTTATCCCTTTACAGCGACCGGGCTCAATAATGGGTTTAAATTTTCATTACTTTTTTTATTTTACAATCAGATAAATAAAGTAATCAACAGTTGAATCCCGTCAATTTGACAGCTCAAAAGACTAACTCAAGCACAATACAATTTAAATTATTCAACAATATTTGGGATTTGAAATGAACTGACTGTGTGACGAATTGAACAAAGATTGAAATAATAATCAACCGTACCGAGCTATTTAGATATAATTATTTACAACTCGAGAAATGCTAATATTTTTTATTTCAATGATTTGAGAGGAAGCAAGGTTAGAAACGAGAGGGTTAGGATGGTTCTGAAGGATATTATGGAAGAATAGGTATCTGGATTGTGCCAATTCAGAAACTTGTGAAATATTAAGGTCGTTATGGATGATTTTGTTTGTAACAAAGTAATGATTATTGAGAATTTTACATTTTTGAAAGGGTTTCGAAATGTAAGGATTGGATACGAGAGGAAATCGATGTTTTAGTGGAGCTCCAAAGCTCAAATCCATTTGTCGAAAATGGTCTTATTATAGTCATGTATATAAGTCTTTTGTAATTAATTAGAAGCTTAGAGCGTTTCTATAGTAAGGTCTTGAAGTAATCGGAAATGTCGAGTGGTTTCTTGTTTCAATCTAGTATGAAGATTCCAAGTTAGACGTTTGTTCAGGTGGAGTCCTAAGTAATTAAGGGGAAAATACGACCTTAAGACACAGAGCTCGTCAATTCAAATTTTTTATTATTTCAATAATGAACCATTATTGTTCAACAAATTATTGGACAAAAAATTCAAAACTAACAAAAAAAATCTCAAAATATGAGGTTTTACGTTTCAGGATACGTGCAATTCGAAAAACGAATAATTTTTTTTTTGTCCGGCCGCCGGCCGCGAATTTTCCCCGAAACAACTGGACCGATTTTTTTTCAAATTTGGATTTAAAAATAGAGGTCACCCGAGGATGATACTCCTTCATTGACATTTCTATCCGGCTTTTTCTTTCAAGATGGCGACAGATAAATATGTGTTGCTATAAACTGTAAGGTCTAAACGAATGTACCGATTTCAATGAAACTTGGCTAAAGTCTTCTTCTCGACGCCCTTTAAATTTATCTATATAACATACTTCAACGAAAAGAAGCTGCAAAAAGTTATGAAGGGTGGTAAAATTAGGCTCCTAATAACTCAAAAGTATACACGTTTTGTAGATATTGTATGGTAATTTAAAAGTTTACGAAATTTTCTAAAATATTGTTAAAATCGGACAATTAGGAGCAAAGATATGGTCTCTAGATGTTTAATCGTTCGGAAATAATAAACCATTGTGAAATAATTTGCAGGGTTTTTTTTTTTTTTTAAGTAGTAAGTACTAGGAAATAAAATAAATCAAACATTTGCCAAATAAATATCGTCATTACTATTTTTATTGTTTGAAATACAAAATAATCTAATAAAGTCTAAAAAATTATATTCTGTTTAAAAACTGCCATAACTTCCCATTGTCATATCGTCGCCACCATGTTTAAGCAACGGATATGCAACGTTGGCTGGTTAACATTTGTTTCTACAACATGGTGCCGACGATGTATTCACTGCCTACCCAACTTCAAATCCATTATATTATCAAAAATTACAATTATTTTAATTTTTAATAGCAACCATTTTCACTTCATCCGGAAGCGGAAGTAGTGCATATGGATATGCATATGGACAGGTCCCATCATTCCTAGTTACATCATTAAAAATTTCATCAAAATTGGATTAATGGTAAAAGTTAATATCACATATATTTGACTACAGGCAGACACGTAAACAAATATATTCCTTGATATTAGAAACGTACAATATGAAAGGAAATTTATGATCTAGGAAGTTTTTTCAACCTCCCGTTGTTCAAGCTTCTTACTGCAGCGAGGAAGCAAAATTAATAATTAATTGTTGTGCCTTAAATTTAGACCGACTGTTAACATCATTAAATAATTTATGAAGATAAATATTTTCAAGCTTTATGCCCCAGAAGACGAAGGTTAGAAGAGAACGGTGATGTAACAGATGAGCAAATGATTACATCACCGACAGACCCCAACAGCTGTTTCTCTTTTCATCTTGATAGTGGTTTTATAGACATCATAATTTTCCTATTATATTAGTATTTTAAATGAAATTTTAACTCATCCTTCTAGCGATGGAAAAGTAATAAAATTGTTCCAATTTCATGAGCTATAAATACTGTCTAGAAACAATTAATACTTAGTTCTCCCTCGATTCACTGAGAGCCAACAGCGTAGCTTGTTTAAAATTTTAATATTTGACCACTCTCTTTCTCTCAATTTGGAGGGGTTTTGGAGTTGTACAAAAAAACAAAAAAAAAAAACAAGCATACTTTGCATGTTGAAATTTGGACAAAAATACGCCATATGGTTTTGCTTTAACTAGAAAACAACCATACATACTGAACATAGGCTGATAAGAATTGGGTTATTCTCAAACTTGTTTTGCCTTGGTCCTATCACCAAAATTTAAAAAAAAATCCTAAAATCAGTAATAACAGAATCTTTACGCATATTGGTAAAACTCCACCGAACTTAATCCAAGTGTGAATCTTCAAGATTTAACCTAAGGATGGTCTCGATAATCTGAATTCGAACTCGATAACTCGAAACCTCTGGTAATCCGAACAAGAAAGAAAAAAAAGCTGACTAAGATAAAAAAAAAAGAGGCGGAATGAAAATAGCTCTTTTTTCCAGTACATATTACTGGAATTGCTTCGTGTGGCAGTATCGAAATCGTATTGTGGTTTCAATAAACGGAAAGAATAAAAACTAGGTGGTCATCTAGGAGCTGTGGAATCTCTATGAAATGAACTATTGATAATCCGTTCATAGTTCACACCCCCTCCAATTTGATAACTACTAGTTGGCTCGTGCGAATAATTCGTAGACCATTTTGTTTAGTGAAGCAATAGCAAAACAATATGGAAATAAATAGATTCTATGTATAATGTAAGTGGAAATAATTGGTTTGTCCTTGGTCAGTTACAATATCACATTTCACATAATAAACCAAAATATTTGTACAAAACTGCTTTATTAGGGAATATTTTTAAACGCTGACTGGAAAGGTAATATTAAAAAAAAAGATCAATCATGGGATTTACAAAGTTATTGAAAAATATAAAATGTACAAACAAAAAAATGCCTTCAAGAAATATTAAAGTATAAGTCCACCAGGATATAAAGCCTAGCAGAATAGGAAATCCAGTATCTTTAAAGAGGAAGAAATCAATAAGTATACCAAAACTATTGGACTGTATGTACCTTTGTTAATAATTCTCCGATTTTGACGATTTTTTTTTTCGTTTTGTAGGTAATTTAGTAATCTTTCTAATTATTTCAAGTTATTTACAAATAAATTTCTTTTCCTTCATAACCTTTTCCCCTTAAATTCCTGGGAGATGTGATTATTTTTTCCACCAGAAGGTGAAGAAGATCTTAAAAATGAGGGCTCAATCATTGGATTTGATGAAGAACTGGTGTTGCTAAAAAAATAAATAAAAAACACCTTTTAGAAATAATATATAAGATAACTGCTATATTTGTACAGCTATTTCAATTATATTCTCATCCAACTCAAGGGCAAGTGATTCGTAGGTGCACGACTATCAAAGTTGACCTATTTGATTCACCCTTCTTAGGAACAAATATTCAACGCACTATTTTGTTTCCGGAAGCTTCAAGGAATTGTTTTGCTTCTAAACCAACTGCGCATGTTTCACATCCTTAAAAAAACAGAAGGAAATGTAATAATCATAATAAAAGTCAGGAATAAAAATTATAACTTGTTCTGGACGTGTAGCAAAAATTAAATGGCTGAGATAAAATAGGCCTAGACTATAAAATAGAAGGAGCTATAAGATGGCTGACCTATAATCTCTATTTCGGTTAGACAACACATTGCCTCCTTCCTTTGCCCTGTGACCCAATTCCCATCGTCGCGGGTGGCATTTTCCCAGACAGCGCAGCCGCCATTTTGTGTCATTTAGCCACAATCTTGCCAGTTTATTTTCGAAAACAATTAATCGTCAACTCTGCTATTCATCTAGTAAAGCGCCCTCTATCTGTCAGAGACAGAGAGCAAAGCAACCTTCTTAGAACTATCTCGGCCTAGCAGTGAGCGAGCTTTGTTTAAATCGGCCTCACGCGGCCTAGAAATTCCTCTTTGGTAAACAACGCCATAGGCCTTCTATTTTCGCAAATAGCCAAATGAACGGTGTGAAGAGAGGAAGATTTGATTATGACTTTTGAAAAAATTAAAAAATATATAATTTATATGGAAATTGAACTCAGATTACTTCATTTTTTAGAAATATATTTCATTATTTCAGACTAGTAAGGAGGTAAACATACCAAAAGTTCCCACTCCTAGGTAGTCAACCAATCGTAGAGGGAGGGATGACCCAGTAGTTTACTTTCTTTTGGTTCTTTGCTTATATCAGGAAAACTATACGTTCTAGCGAAAAAGACGTTTTATATAAAGCTGATAAAATTTACATCAAGATTGATGATGTTCATGTATTCACTATCTAGTACAGTTTTCGAGATATAAGCAAAGAATTGAGAAAAGTGACGATCTGGGTGTCTCCCCAAGGTTGCTCAGAAGTAGGCTTCAAGGCGCAAGACTTTTTGTGGGGGAATATTTTGACAGATTTTTGAGGGGGCAAATTTCGACGAGGTTATAAATTTTCGAACTAAAGGTCAAACGGAAAACATGAAACAGACCGCAGCAAGTGTAATTGTATATTATCTACGATTTTTCTAATTCTATCTTAACTTGCTTTGTTTTTAAAAAAGGTGACTAATAAAATATCTTGAGAGGAGTGGGGATTTTTGGTATGTTTACCTCCTTACAAGTCCGAACAAAGTCCTAAGTTAAAAATTGTGTTCCTTTCATTTCCCTCAATATCACCTTTTTGATCACTCATTGACTTGACTATACCAATTTTCAAGAAAGAAGATACAATACCTTTATTTCTTAGTCATATTTTCTCAGAAAATAAGAAATAAAAAAAAATACAGTAAATAAATCTGTTCTAACCATCCACCCTACCTATGTAACACCCAACAGACTACAGGAAGCGACTCGCACAGACTAGATTGACTACCCTACTCCAGAGATGGGCAAATGCTACTCGGAGTACCGAGTACCAAGTATTTTACTCAAATACTGGCCCTTTTTTATGTACCAAAGAATTTAATCACTACTTCAGTTGATGTCAAACGATTAACTGAAGTAGTGATTGAATTCCCAATAGTGATTAAATTTGAGTAAAATACTTGGTACAAGGTAATCTGAGTAGCGTGAATAGCGTCTCTACTCTGTGTATCTTAATTCAACAAATTTAATTCAGAAACAAATGATGAAATATTAAAATACAAAATATTGGAATTTCAAGCGTTTTAATTGATTTTGAAATTGTGTAATATTATCTCAGGTAAGAGTCAATGAAACACTTAAATCATTTTTCATCTGTTTTCGTACACAAAATATGGGAAAATACGATCTCAATGATGGAGCTCTGCTGCTTATGTTTTTTATTTATTTATTTTTGAAAATAATTTATTCACAACATTCTCATAGTAAGATTTTCCCTAAACATTAAGACGAATATTAAAAAAAAAAATAATTCACTTGATTATATGTTGTATAAATTAGTCGTACAGATATTGTTGAAGGTTGAAGTTATTCAAAAAGTTAGTTAGGGGCTGCTGACAAGAAAGTAAACATAAAATGATAATGGATTTAATTAATTTAAATTTTATAATTTAATTAAAAAATATAAAGTTATTGATTGAATCAACGTGCATTGCCGCATTATAAAATCATTTCAAGGCTAGCGTTAGCTAACAGCTTTGCTTATAAATCGATAATTACCTATACTTATATAATTAATTAATATATATGATAAAAAATATTTTTAAAACCAGTTAAACCTGATTAAATATTATAATAAAGACTTACACAACATCGGATGAGAACGTAATAAAATTAATCCAATTAGTGAGGGAAACCAGGCATAAATATGTGAAACTATCAGCTAATATTCAGACGCCACGCAATCTACGCTATGTCGCATGCCAAGGGCAAACCAGGTGTTCAGTACTGCGAATGTGTTACCAGGAAACGAATAGAATTATAATGCGCATGACGGAAAATTATAATATAATATAATCAAGAAATATCAGTATTTTACATCAAGTCGTATTTAATAAAATATTTATCACTAATTAATAAGATAAATTATTAGAAGATTAAGGAAAAAAAAATCTAACATTTTCCCACACCGCACAAACATAGTTTTGGAAAAATATTATCTGTGAATGCGGATCCTGACATTAAAATTCCCTATAATTTTATGTTTAGTAAAAAATTCCCTATGAACAAGATGTGATAATCAAGCCTTCACTGTATTAAAACATAGAATTGAAATTTATTGTAAAATATGATAAATATTAAAATAAATATGAGTGTCCTTATATCTAAGACATCTGTAATTTTCAGAAAGTGAAAGAAAAGTCAATTATTGTTAGGTTAATAAATTTAACCTAAGCTGGTGATAATTTTATTTAAGAATTTTCAAGTTGTATCATGAAAAAAAATCATTAGGATTGGTTTAAATTGAAGCGATTCTACAAAATTGTTTTTCCAATTTTTGAAAAGTGATAGATGTCCGTCTTTGATATGAAGATACTTATATTTAACCTTGTCCAACAACAAAACAAATAAAAAATCTATTCTTTTTCAATCAAACAATGAAATAAAAAAATGGAAAAAAATCATACAAGACTTTTGATTAACTTCTAATACACATGCACTCCATTCACACTTCACATGCACTCAATTTTCAAAAAGATAACTGCTGCAGTCAATCACTGCCTCTTGCAGTGCAACATGCCACGCCCTGATGAAGACCTGCAAGGTGGGTCGAAACGTCGGCGTAATAATTAAAAATACTATGTTTAAATAATTTAGTATTTATTTGACCCCTCCCCCCGACCAACTAATTTTCAAATATATTTATAGATCAACACCATAAGTACTAAGCGTCCAAGCTTCTATAGGGCTTTTTTGTAATGAGTTTATTATGAAAGTTTAATTTTTTTTATTCATATTCTGTAATAAAAATAAATTGGGCTTAGATTATAGACATAATTTTATCGTAGCGAATTACTTGATTTTAATAGGTTCTTTATTTAAGTGTCTAAGAAGATACTGCTTGATTAACATTTTTTACATCGACTTTTTGGCGGAATGAATTACTTCAAGAAAATTTTTAAAAATATCTTCTTTTTTTTTTAAGTAAAAATTATTCAACAAAATTGTCAGGATTTACAATCAAAATCAATTTAACGAGTTAGCCGACGTATCGACCCAATCGTTGTATGTCATAATCAGGGTTATGGTTTAGGAATCGAAATAAGAACTCTTGTTTTGAGTTTGAAATTATTCCTCGATTTCAAAAATAATTTTAAAAATTCTGTTTTTGAATTTTTTAAACAGGGCGCCAATTTTCGAAACGTTTTGCAGGAGTAGATAAAATTCAAATAAAACATGAGGTGTAATTATTCATATCACTTCACTTAATGCAAATAACATAAAAAAACAACACGAGAAAATACGAATATAAGAGGAACAAAACAGAAGTGAAGGAATACCTCAATCATCTTACGTGGCAAAGGGTCGAGCTATATCTCCAATAGAAAGACCGAGACGATACTGGCCGGCACCGGACTCTCAAGGAGGCGGCCGCAAGACCTCGAAGGACAATTGGATAATCCCTGGACAAATTCGCGTGACGTACATCCTCTCGGCCGGCGAAGAGCGAATGAATCAGTTGGCAACAGCCGGTTATCCGAGCTCCAATTGGATAATGGATGAGCATCATCTTGGACGCGCGTGGCCCCCGCGGGATGGAACTGGTTAGTGATCGAGGAGCTGGTGATCTTGGGTCACAATAATGACCGCTGTCAAGATCACATGGCTTCATATATTCCAATTGAAATATACATTTTCTGAGTTTAAAAAAAAAGAATGGAGAGAGAGAGAGAGAGAGAGAGAGAGAGAGAGAGAGAGAGAGAGAGAGAGAGAGAGAGAGAGAGAGAGAGAGAGAGAGAGAGGAGAGAGAGAGAGAGAGAGAGAGAGAGAGAGAGAGAGAGAGAGAGAGAGAGAGAGAGAGAGAGAGAGAGAGAGAGAGAGAGAGAGAGAGAGAGAGAGAGAGAGAGAGGAGAGAGAGAGAGAGAGAGAGAGAGAGAGAGAGAGAGAGAGAGAGAGAGAGAGAGAGAGAGAGAGAGAGAGAGAGAGAGAGAGAGAGAGAGAGAGAGAGAGAGAGAGAGAGAGAGAGGAGAGAGAGAGAGAGAGAGAGAGAGAGAGAGAGAGAGAGAGAGAGAGAGAGAGAGAGAGAGAGAGAGAGAGAGAGAGAGAGAGAGAAGCTAACCAACCAGGAAATGTTTAGAAAAAAATACAAACATAAAATATAACTAAGTCAGATGAAAAAATAAGTATTGAACTTAGATAAAAATTAAATGTTATTAATAGACTTTAGCCATTCGGATCGTGAGTTAAAATTAAATAGAAAATCCTTTTAAAAACTTCTGTAAGCGCGTTTTGCAGTTTTTGTATGGAGAGTGAATTAGATTACGCCGACAGATCTCCGATGTGTAAAGCTCGGGTAAACTCGGCTAGGGTCGACTAATTGAATTTTTTTTTGTATATAGATTGAAATGAAATGAAAATAGCCTTTATTTATGCATAAATATTACAATTTCTATGAAAACATACAATTACAAAAGAAAAACAAAATAATTTTTTTACATTATTATAATTTATAAAAAACTTTTTACTATTCTTGCATAGGCCTTCCCTTAGGAGTAATAGTCTTTAACACTTCCCTGGGTGACTAGCCCTACTGGGAAGCGGGATTTCTGACCTTTAACCATTTTTCTTTCCACACATCTCTGTCCCTAGCTGCTCTCCACCAGAGAGGTCCTGCCAAAAGCCTAAATGGATCTCTCCATCTCTTCATTTGTCGGCCTCTCATCCTTTTCCGGTCATATGGAGTCCATTCGGTGACTATTTTTGACCATCTATTGTCATTGCATCGCAGGAGATGTCCAACCCATTTCCATTTGCCTTTTCTTATTTGCGAGAGTGTGTCTTTGAGCCCTGTTTCTTCTTTTATCTTCCGATTTTATCTATCTTCTTTACTTTCATAATGCTTCTCCCGATGCTATTTTGCCACACCTTGATCTTCCTCTCTTGGGCTTTTTTCAATGACCATGTTTGGGAGCCATAGGTCACCACTGGCATAATACATCTATCGAAAACTAGCCTTTTTAGGTTGATACTTATGTTTCCTTTTGTTATATACTTCAGAGACCAGAACTTGTTCCAACCAAACGCTTTTGTTCTCTGGACTTCTTTCGTAACTCTTTCTGAAAAGGAAACTAACTGTCCCAAAATGTGAAAAGCTCGGGTAAACTCGAAAAATAATAATCGGAAGTCCTATAGGAAAAGGAAAAATGGTGTCAAAACCAAATGATAACGAGTTCTATGAAAGGTATGGATTAATATATCTCAGAAACTAAAATGCGGACCAGCATACTGTAAGCGAGGGAATTAATCAGCATTTCATCCTCTTCATAATGAGCTATTATTTATAATTTACACTTCGTATTATTAATCTCGCCTTGTTGATTTTTTTCACTTCTATCGTGTGGTCTAAAACACACACACCTTAGTTGTTTTTTCTACACTTCATTGAATATGGTGTTGATATATACCACTTTTACATAATTCCATGAATTTTAAAGTAATTTTTGGTAAATTATAAGTATCCGAAAGAGATGGGAAAGGATTTCTGAAGAACAACTAAACCGGGTGAATTCTAATAATGTAAAGGCTGTCAAAGAATTTGATGTGCTTTCGTCCAATGAAGTCTGAAACCGATAAACTGAAGTTCATAAAATAATTGCGAGATCACGTTCCGGTGCCAGGAGACTTTTTAACTCTGGTACTAATCCCCCGCTCTCTACCATGAACCAGAAAAACTGTATATAGTCTAAAAAGAGAGAAAGATGTTTGAAAAAAAGTTCAAAGTTGGATGAATGTCATATATGTCAGTTTTTGTTATGTCTTACAATTTACATATTCAAACCTGGTTAACAAGATAAAAAAAAGAAGTATTGACGACAAGAATAACTTAATTAGCATTTCGTGTTAATTGATTTCAGTTAAAATATATTTTCTTAGTCAAGGAGAAAATAATTCGTTTTTTTTTTTTTTATTTTAAAGTGGTTTTAGGGCTAGGTTCCTTTGGACTGAGAATGATATCTAAATAAATAATGTAAACCAAAATACATCTGAAGAAAATAAAATAAACTGGTTTTTCCGAGAATTTGAGTTTGTTTTTTTAAACTTTAAAATGTTTTTTTGGTAAATTTCAAGGACCTCCTTTTAAATCTTAAAACTAACAAATATAAATTGGAAAAACTATTAGGATACTGACAGTAGATAGATTCATCGCATCTAACATCAAAATGCATTATTTTAAAAGTCGGTCAGTATTTTTCTAATCGCATAACATAGTAACGCATTACTAACGAAAAATTGCTCTAACATTTTACTATCTATAACAACTATGAACTAATTGTAAGTAAAAATTATATTTAAAAATAAAAATGCTAAAAATCATTTTATCTGTTTACTACGACTAAATTACAGCAATGTATCGCAATGTAATGGAAATCCTTAACACTCTACAAGGCAAATCTTATCACTTATTACCTTATCAAAAAATCGATGATGATAACATGTTATCAGTAACTAACACATGTCAATTACTTTGCATATGATAAAAAAATATATTGAATTTTAGTCTAAACGCCCAGACCTTGAGAACAAAATAAACAACACGTTATTGAAAAATTTATAAAACCCATCTCTCCTTGTAATTTCATAGAAGTGTATACCATTTGTATAAGCGAAAATAAAATTTAAATAATTCAGAAAAATGAATAAAGAGTATCAGAAGTTCAGGTTCCAAATTGTTATCACACTCATCAGAAAATTATCTTTCTAAGGGGTAACAAAATAACAATATACATATACAGCTCTACAATATTATAATTACTGCATATTATAATTATAATTAAAGCAATGAAATAAGAAATGATACATCGAATACGTCAAATGGACAAATAAATAAATCGATATTTCGCGATATCAATGTTTTTAATAAATTTAATTAAATAATAACATCGTTATTATAAAAAAATAAACACGAAGAAAAAATTATTTCAAGAAACTAGAAGATATTAAGAACTAAAATAGAAAAAAACTGTGAATAGAAAAAAAAATCAATAAATATTCTTAAGAATAAACAAAAAATTAAAAAGGATGGAAGCCAATTCGGTATTAAATGAATGAGAGAAAAATTAATTAAATTGCTCAACATTTAAAAATTAAATTAATTAAATCGATATGTTTCATGTTTATGGTTTAAATAGTTTCTCATTTTTAACTGATAACTTGTGAGGCTTTCCTCTTAGGCATTTTTTTTAAATATCGATTAATCAAAAAAAAATATCGAACTGTAAAATAAGTAATTATTTCGTGGTAGTATAAAACAAGCCTTGTTTTGTTTGGGATAAAATTTTGTAGCATAATATAATTTTGTTTTAAAAAATTAAAATTTTTGCAAAAAAAAATTTAGTTCTACAGGAAAGGGAATTCCTCCTGCATTCCTAAAATAAATAAAATCTAAAAATTTTAAATTAGTCAGATTAGAAACTTTAGCTATTGGGTTTCCTTAAATAAAGGATACTGAATATAAATTATGGTAATAATGATTAATATAAAATTCTCAGAAATTTCGTCAACAACGTCCCTGATCCGGCCATGTATAAATTCCATGACCTTATGTTGGCCATTTCGGGATGGGATTCCCAGTACTGCTGTATTGTGGCTAAATGAATCACAGCTGGATTTGAAAAGCTTGATTAAATTATCATCCACAGTTTTTGCAAACAGTTTACAATGGAAAAATTCATTATATATATATATTTTTTTTTTTTCAAAATAAACAAACCTCGAAGTTAGTGAGTTAAACTGTGCAATTAATTGATCACCTTCCAAAATAATAATATTTTAATATTTAAATTTAATTAAAAATTTAGTAAATTTAGGCACAAGACCAAGTTGGTAATTACCAAAAACATTACAAAAATAATATTAAAATAAAAAAAACTTTGTACATACTAAACGCAGAGCAACAGCCTTCATATGAACTTACCTGCAACATAAGAAAAACATATCGTAAGTTTTCAAGTAAAATGATACTTTAATATTTAATTTTTTTAAAGAAATTACAATTAATTATATTAATTTTTTCTTTGATTATATTATTATTGTTATATTAGTATACCTCAGTGAGACCACTCATCAAGGATGGCCATCAATGGTCGATATTATCGAAATATCGATATTTTCTTCCGATATTCGATATTTTACCATAGATAGCATCTACTTCGATATCGTTCCTTCAATATTACGGATAGAATTAAACAGACGATACGGCTTTTTATCTAGGTTACTTGACATACGTTCAAAATTATCTTTGACTAATAAAACTATAAAGTTTTACTTCAACCAATTTGGACTTATGACATAGAACTGTGGGATTCTGCTAAAGCTTCCAATATTAAAAAAAATCCAGTCTTTCCAGTTCAAAATTTTGCGAAGGACAGTTTTATATCGCCAACGATATATTACATAAAAGACTTAAGCATCCCAACAATTTTAGACACCCCAAAAGAAAACTACAATAACTTTCACCGAAGACTAACTTACAACATAAATTCTCTGACAAAAAATCTTAAACGCACTAGAAACCCGTACAGCCCACCTTGATGATTACGTAGGCGTTGGTCAAGAGACCTGCTGAACTGATCTTTATTTAACCATATTTTCTATATATATATCATATATTCCATATATGTGATGGGACCCTGTGAAGCTGCCAAAAACAAACTTCTCATTACAAAGCAATTTGCATAACGCAAATTCATCAAATTGAATCAATCTTCAATTTTATTTTTAATGATAAAAATCTAAACACGTTGATAAGTATCTATGGCAACGATAATAGCACCTAAGAGATTTTTGGCATATCGAAAACCGTATCGTTTAGAATTTATCGCGTATCGATCCAACGACTTTTCATCCGAGTTTTAAAACCTTCCAATCTTTTTATTAACTTCAATCGTAGTTCTCATTTTATATATATATATTGTAGATGTAGATAGTTATTATTGTTTGTTGAGAGCCTGTTTCTTTTTGGATCCACCCAAAAATACAATGGGTACTTGATATCCAAAGATAAATTGGGAAGATGATTCTACATGCTAAGTATCTATTGGCACATAGACTGCTGTCGGATATATTTAATTATTATTCTAATTTACACAGGAATAATAAACTTTAAAATAGGTTGTATTAAATTTAAATTTAGGTACCTATATATATTTTTTAATAGGTAATTTTATTTTAAGAGTGGCTAAGTGAACCCGAAGACGGTAGTAGAAGACGGTCGACCTACAAATGAACCAGTCGTTTAAGTTGCAGTAAATAAAATTCATCTAACTCGTGCTTGGCAGATTTACAATTTAGTTGACCTTGCCTTTTGGACTGTAGAGCAATTTAAATTAGAATATTTAAAGGTTTAATGGATGAGAACAGATATTGAAAATTTTTAAGTCGGCTAATTGATCACAAAATAAAATATATATAAATAACATAAAATATAAAAAAATGAACAAAAAATACACCTTTTATAAATTGGGTAGTTACAGTAGATTTCAAGAGATAAAAACATATATAATATTTAAACAGAACTTTTCAAATTATTAAAATGCGTTATATTTAGTTGCAACTGGAAATAGCAGTGAGTCATGAAGGTATGGTAGGGACTAGTGGTGTGGCCTGGGTCCACCTTGCCCGACATGATGCTAACAAACATCTCTTAGTAATACTTTTATAACAAATATTAATTAAAGCTAATAAAGTATTAATAAAACTAAACATTTTTATTTAGAAACGATAGGTTGAGAGTAAAACGTTAAGATACTTCTTAGAGGAACGTTTTGAATCGAGAAACACCTTTCTGACCCAAAAAGATTAGTACTCATGACGTTGCTCGGTCCCTACTTTTCTTTAATGATGTTTTGATTTCTCAAGATTTGAACTAATTAAAAGTCAAATAACATTCTCAAGCTTTGATTAGAAAATTGAAAAAAAAAACAAACTTTGGCGTGTCTTTAAGACCAAACGATACAAGTAAAAATATGAACACGGCGGGATTAATAAATAATATAAAATAAATAATATAAATATAATATGATTTTTTTGTTCTATATTCACAAATCAATAACTTATACAATATATACTATTATAATTGTTTATAAACTATTTTTGTTCTATATTCACAATACAATAACATTCACAATATAAACAACAATTGTGTATAAATAACTTAAAACATTTGTTTTTTTGGCGTCTTATTTTTCCCTTTTCGACTCTCTAACCCGGCGTCAACGCGGCAAGATAGAATTTTTAATAATTGCTCATTACAAAGAGGATGAAATGAAGAACATTTACAGTATGCTGGTCCGATTTTTAGTCTTTCATATGTTACACCAAAACACTCCAATTAGTCGATTCGAGCCGGCTTTACCCGAACGAGCGTTACATAGCCGAGAGACTGAGTCTCATCATTAACTGCCCACAAAAAGGCTGACGTTCACACAAGTTCGGCGTAGTTTAAATTATTGTGGATGTTTACCATAAAAATATTTTCTAGAACAACTTAAAACATAATCTTTTAAGAGTAAATGACGAATCGGCTGAAGTAATGCGACAAATTGATTACAGGAATTAAGTTTTATCAAAGTGATTCATCGTCAATCAATTGCGTGTAAATTATTGAGATGTGTCAGGAACGGATGGCGTAGGATTTTCTCAATTAATATTTTTTTCCGTTTTTAACACACAGTTCGGAGGAGCTTGTATTATTCTCTCTCTCTCTCTCTTTCTCTTTCTCTCTCTCTCTCTCTCTCTCTCTCTCTCTCTCTCTCTATATATATATATATATATATATATATATATATGTATATATATATATATATATATATATATATATATGTATATATATAGAGAGAGAAACGATAGGTTGAGAAAAAAGCGTTAAGATATTTCTTAGATGAAGGTTTTGAATTGAGAAACACCATTCTGATTTAAAAATATTAGTACTCATGACGTAGCTCCATCTCCACTATTCTTTAACGAGTTTTCTCAAGATTTGAAGTAATTAAAAGTCAAATAACATCTTCAAGCCTTCATTAGAAAAAAAAAATGATGGTGTGTGCTTAAGCCCACAAGATATAAGTGAAATAAGTGGATTAATAAATAATATAAAATAAATAATAAAAATAAATGATTTTTTTTTGTTCTGTATTTAGAAAGCAATAACTTATACAATATAAGCAATTATAATTATGTATAAACTAGTTTTATATATACAGGGTATTCCGTAAGTAGAGGGAAAAAAAGGATAGCAGACCTCATGTGCTACAACTTAGTAACTTAATGTTTCTGATACTGATATATTCGTATTTCGTTAAAATAATTGAAGCAATCAGCATGTTTTCTTTATTTTAAATGTAAATTGTAGGCCTAGAAACATTAAGTTTGCCAGAACGAATCAACCACTATGACTCATATCTGGAAGAAAACTCACAGTTTTATAACCACTGAACATGAAAAATATTAGAAAAATTATTACTTTAAAATATCTCTTTCTTATAAATAAAAAAGGTTTTAACAATTACAAACCCTTATTATCATTTTAAGTAAATTTTATCTAGTTTACGGTAAAACAATTTTTAACTATTTTAATTAAATAGTTTTATAGCAAACACTGTATACAGGATGACTCGTAAGTAGAGGGAAATTTTTGATCTCAAGAGCTACTAAAACATTTACATAAACAATGGCCTAATTTTCTGCAGAAAAGTAAGAAATTCAAGTTTTATGTTATTTTATTGGAGTGCTACCAATGTGTAGTTTTTAGTTTCACGTTTCACTTCATGTTGTACATGTCATGTTACTTATTTTATATTTACTAGTTATATTTATCATTTAATACAGTTGTAAATTTCAATAACAAAAAAAAAAAAAAAAAAAAATATATATATATATATATATATATATATATATATATATATATATATATATAGATAGATAGATAGAAAAAAAAACTTTATTCTGGGACTAAGTCCCTTTAGAATAACAATAATGTACAAAATAATAGAATATTACTGGCCTGAACGTTGAAACAATAAATAAAATTGATAAAATAAAATAAAAAGTAAAGAAAACCTTAGGTGCACAAGCTATATACAAACAGGTAAAACTATGTACAGAGCATTTAAAATTATGAACAAAACAATTAAAACTATGAACGAATCACTTGAACTATGAACAAAATTATATTTAAGGGTTGAACAACATAAACATACACCTTGAAAAATGAAGAACGAAAAAGAGATACAATGAGTTCATTTCATAAAAAAAAAAAAAAAAAACTTTACTTGAATATATATATATATATATATATATATATATATATATATAAATAAATAAACAGTTACTTATAATTGAATAAAAAAAAAATACAAAAAAATGTATGTATTGAAATTCCTACGTCGATAGTAGGAAATGCATGTACTATCTCTTACCAAGTGTTATGATTATATGATTGCTACACAATACATATATAATATTAATAGTTAGCTGGTCTCTGACTGTTTTTGGAACAGGAATTGGAATAGGAGGTTTTTGAATGTGTACAGGGAAGGGGCATGTCGAATTTTGATCGGGAGGGAATTCCAAAAGTTGACAGAGCGGGCTATAAAGGAATTTTGGAATGAGGCAGATCTATGAGAAGGGATGTATAGGTCAGAGGGTCGGGATCTTGCTATATATATATATATATGAGTTATTTTAAGTGTATTGTTTTTTGCTGAACAGCACAAACGGATCTACGGAGGGGGGCTTTCGGGCTAAAGCCCCTTCCTCCCAAAAATGGTAAAATATAACCATGTTTTATAAAAAAAAAAATTATCTCTATAAGTATTATTGTAGGTCTAATTACATTTAATAGGACTTAAAGAATTACTTAAACACCATTTCATATAGGTACTTTCTTGCTTCCGAAGTAAGTATCGTAATATATACCTACAAAAAAATCTTTCGGGCTGAAGCCCTCCCCCGAAAAAATTAAATTCTGGATCCGTTACTGCTGAATAGGAAGCGATAACTAAAGAAATATTTAATAAATTAATCAACAATGGCTTCACTCTGCACTAGACAAAATTTACTTTAAATGAAAATAGAGCTTTTCTTTTTTTAAAAAACCATTTAAAGAGGATTTTTGAGCGACTAAACTAACCGAAGTTCTTTTTTTAAAAAAAAATCATTAATTATTTGCGATTTTTTATTATCATTATCCAACTATACCCCACTTTTAGAAAAACTTTCCCGTTTGAAACGCTTCAAGACCTTATTAATTATGTTGAGGTTAATTGGGAAAAAAACTTGAGATTTAACTTATTTTGTAAAAAAAAAAAAAAAAAATATTACTTTTATATTATCCTGCCACGTAAAAGTACTAGTGTGTTTAGCAAAAATGACAAAAATAGATTGTAGCAAAGCTTTTATTTTTTGTTTTTCCGTGATATAATATGTACTATAATAAACATAATTGCCTAAATACACTTTTTCGCTAAATAATGATTTTTCAAAAATTTTTTAGATAAAGTGGTTATTATTAAATTCTGTTATTTTCCAGATCTCTATTATAGAAATTGATCCGTATTTAGAAATGACAAACTGAATGTTTCTAGTCCTAAATTTTACGTTAAAAATAAAGAAACCTGCTGAGTGTTTCAATTTCTTTCACGAAAACGTAAAATAGTTATCGCTTTCCGTTCAACAAGAAACGTGACTTATAGTAAACTTGGATTATCTACTTTTTTGCAGAAATCAGGCAAATTGTTTATACGAACCTTTTTTGAAGCTGTTGAGGTCTGTTATCACTTTTATAAAAATTTCTTACAACTTACGAGACAACTTGTATTTATTTAGTATTTCTTGACTTTTTCTGAGGTATTTTAAGTGTAATGTAACACACCCTGGATAATATTTAACAAAATATTTTCCTCTTATTTTGTGCCTTTGTTTCTTTTATTTGAAATATATATTTTACCTGTTTAATTATACGAATTTCTATAGTTTCTAAAGGAAGATCCCATAATAATTTTTCTTTATAAAAGAACCATTTATAAATCCGAGAATCGAGAACTGGCCTTCTAATCCTCGAGGTCGATTCTTTCCCTTCTATTCCTTTTATCATTCTTTTTATTGCGAAATTTCTCAAAAACGACACAGAACCAGTTTCTTTAATGTTTTTTTTTTTTTTTTTTTTTGTATCTCTATTAGCAAATGCAAATTAGTAAATTCCTCTAAAATTTGAATATAATAACAAAGGCGATCAAAATATTTACAAACTCAAACAAAGGAAGAAGCCTAAAAACTTGTAAGAATTCCCAGGCCTAAAATAAATTTGGACGGTTCTCGCCTCAATAAGGGCAATTATTGTGTTATGCAACAGTTCAGAAACCCAACTCCTGCTCACGGGGGTTTTCAACTCCCAGGATAAATATAGAACCAAAATAAACATATTTTGTTATCGTTATTTTTTAATAATATATTTGTACTTATTAGTACATTCTTAATATGTATTCATTATTTTTTATTTATTCTTTGAAAAACTTTGTCTCCTTTTATTTCGATTTGAACATTTTAGAGATCAACTAATAAATACAAAAATGCACTATTATTCAGTGTTTGTTAATTTTTCCTTATAAATACTTCTGTTTATTAAAATTAAAAAAATGTTTGAATAAAGGTAATCTGCGTTTTTTTTTTTAAATATTTAATACAAAAAAAACGTGTTTTACGTTTTTTAAATAAGAGAAAACGTCAGTAATATGTATGATGTTTCTCTTGATTTTAGTGTAAAAGAGAGAAGCTTCAATATTTTTATTTGTATGCATAAGAAATTTGGTTTAATTTTCGTTAGATTTTTTACAAATTTATATATTATATTTTTATTTTATAAAGGTTTTAGTATTGATTGTAGATAAATTAAAACGTTAGATAAATATTATACTAGTCATGTAAAATGATTATGACAGAAAAGATGGATCCCAAATATTACGTAGTTTAAGTACCACCGAGATCAGAAAAGAACTTCAAAGTTTTGAAATCTTATGATTCACCTAATGTTATTTAGAATTTTTTTTCTCCTAAAAATACTGTCCTATTTTTCAGTAAACTTCTGTTAACACACAACTTAAAATTATTATTATTTAATTTATTTGTTATTTAGTTTTTTTCTCGCATTTGAAGACGACAAAGAAAAAAAAAATAAATTTCTTTCACGCATGAGTTATAGTGGATTCAATTAAAATAAATAACAAAAAAAAACTATAAATCTATCAGATGGAACCTGCAAAATAACGGTTTGTTCATTAATGAAATTGGTTAAAAAAAATCAAATTTAGTATAAACATATATTTCCAACAATAATGAATAAATATTAGAAAATAATGAATTTTAATTTATTATTTATTCATTTTTGAGAGTATCCCATAAAATCAAAAGGAAAATTAATAATGATATATTTTTTAAAGTATAATCCATTTTCTGAAAATACTACGATTTTATTTCTTTACCTACAGCTGTTTTAATCACATACATAGAGAGAGAGAGAGAGTTAGTCTAAAATCTAATAAGAATGAAAATACGAAATAAAAAAAAAATATTAAATCAAGGTGAAATGTACCAAAGACAAGAAAAATTTAAAATAAAACTAAGTGAAAAAACTGTCTATGAGTAAAAAGTTTCTGTAATCAGAAATAATAAAAATAAATAAGTGACAAACGTTGCTTATTCACGAAATATAATAATAATAATAATAATAATACTGTAATCTAAATAATAAAACACACCTGTTGATATCTTATATAAATATCCATTTTACATCAGGTGATTTGGTTCAAAAATCACTTTTGAATCAGCATTTGAACTCTGTTCTAATAAAGAACTATGTACTCCAAAACTCGATACAATTGACTATAAGTGTAAGTGGATACTTGGGAAATTTTTTTTTCTGTATTAAATTATCATTAGATACGAACCATAACAAAAATATTTTGAAAAAAAAATAAAAGAAAAACAATTTTTTTATTTTATTTTAGATTATCAATTTATCAGGAGTTTTTACCTACAATGTTGTTTTAACTGTTAGCTTAAAAGGAAACTAGGTCAACAATACTAGGGAAAGAAACCTACTTATACAACACAACACAAAAGCCATATTGCAAGGGACGGCTGTCTCTCTGTAAGTGGGTGTAGAACAAGATATCGATACAAACAGCAGAAAAAATCGATTGCATAATCGATTCTAAAACAGGTTCATTATAACGTTTCTGTTTTGTTTTAAACGAATGTTACACGGACGTGGATTGAATAAGACCTTCACGATTCGTGAGTTTCTCAGGAGACAATGGACCGTGAGATTCATTTCAATGTTAACAACCAGAAAGTTATAAATATTTAAATTTTAAAAAGGAAAATGTTTTTATAAATACCATCAAATTAAATAAACATAATTGAAGGTTTATTTGATATAAAATGAAACATAGTAGAATGGTTTGTGTGTTTAGAATGATGAAATATTAAATGACGCTGTTCAAATGATACGTCAAAGTGTAAACAGAACCGAAACGTACCGCCATGACCTGTCTTGTTTTTTGCGAAGGAAAAAAATAACCATGACTCACAAACAAAATAGAAAACAACTTGAGACTCGTACCTGATCCATCAGGCTGAACCTCAAAGGTTCTTCTGGAGATAGAGCATTCTCAAAAAAATGTCGGACGGGCGTGCTCTTTTTCAACTATTTAATCCGTTTATTTGGCAG
The DNA here is from genome assembly GCA_928085145.1 of Nezara viridula. Classification (NCBI taxonomy): domain Eukaryota; kingdom Metazoa; phylum Arthropoda; class Insecta; order Hemiptera; family Pentatomidae; genus Nezara; species Nezara viridula. Next base: position 21,201,974 of record OV725082.1, on the reverse strand, counting down.
GCACAGGCGTAGGAGTTGATAACAAAGTTACTGTGTTCTGATGTCATTGCGATGTGATTGACCTTAATGGAGATGATGTCGAGGACAATCAAAGGTCAGCATTTGTCAATGAAATGTCCTGGGGAATAAGGCGAGCGAATAATACCTACAGTTCCAGTATTCCATTTTGGTCAGAATCTTATTTATAGTTGTAGCTTGTTTTTTGGGTTAGGTTTACATATGTCCAATTTTTTATTATGAACTATCTAGGAATCTAGGACAATACCTTTATCCTTTCCTTGGTATTGGTTAGGACGAAGACTAGGACATTAAAGATGGCCTGAAGGACGCCAAAGAGAACATACAGCCGAGGATCCGTTTGTAGGCCGCGAATGTACAACCGCACTGCTTGAGCACTGGCAGACTACTGTCACACTATCAGCACTTCCTGAGTTATCAGCTGATCGTGGGGGGGCAGCGCTGGCTGGCGGCCGCTGCGGGAAGCAGGGTGGGAGGCGCGGCGGTGACGTCACCCGGGGCCCAGCCGGCATGTCGCCTCCGCTAACGGTGCCGTCACGAGCAGACTCAATCGGCTCCTCGCCGGTTTGGGAAGCGACTAATTGGACAATACGAATAATTTCGGCAATAAATGTGGATGCAGAGGTTTGCCAAACATCAAACAAGGTTCTGGATGGGGCCACTTGGATTGGATCGTAGAAGTTTGCCTGAATCTATTGGCTGCTAGTTTACTAAGCATTTGGCTACACTTGAAGTTCTGTATTACTTATCATTTATGTTGCACAAGCCGTTCCCAGCAGTTTCCATATTTAAGGGTTATCTTCCCTTCTACATTTTTGTTTTCTGTTGGCTTTCCAGACCTGGTAGATCTTTTGCCACCTTAATCAGTCTTCCCCATCTCCTCATTTCTTTCCAGTTATCTTTATGCAGCTTTGTAACATCTTTGGTGATTCCATCTATCCATTTTTAACCCACCAAGTGGTCTCCAACCTATCGAAGCCTTCATCGTTGTGCAGCAGCTTCCTGATGGATTGCTCTCACCGTATATGTAATAAAAATGATTAGTAAAATATGACAGTAATAAAAAAGATTTTTAGTAAATGGCTTATGGAAGAATTTTTTCCATGGTACATACCCCTTTATATCAAATTATTAACATCCACCTGAAACATCGTAAATAGCTTCATCTCGCAGTAACCTAGAACTATTATACTCACAAAAACTCTTGGAATGAGGGTGTTTTCAATCTGAAGGTCTTGCTTACGAGCTTAGGATGAGATGAAGCAATTTACGAAGTTTCAGGCGGACTTGATAATTTAGTGCACATGTACTATGCTAAGAGTGAATTTTTTTTTACTGTTCGCTCTCCAGACTTTATGGCCATCGCCTCAACCATCTTCTCCAATCCTGCCTATTTTGGCTTGTTGCTGTCTGTTATACTGCAGAAATCTCTGCATCATCTTTGGTGATTCCATCTTATCCATTGTTATGGCCTTCCAAGTAGTTTCCTGCAAGCTATTGAATTCTTCATTGTTATGTAGAGCCTTTCTGATGGATTGCTCCAAGCTGCATGCCCCATCCATCTTATCCTCTTTGCCTTCATATCATGAGATATTGATTGACCAGTAGCAGTATACAGTTCTCTATTGGAACTTCTCCTCCATGCTTTACTTCTTTTGGGTAGCTGATTCCCACTTCTACATATGCAATATTTTATTTTGTCTACCTAATTTAGCCTTCTTCCCGTTTCAGTTAGCTGCACATGTCCAATCACTAATATCTATTTCGTAATTTTTGTGGGGTTATTGTCGGCAACCTAATGCAATTTTATTACAATGTACAATTATTAGAGAACAAACTTATAAATTCTATAAACACGACAAAAAACACATTTAATTTTCTTTCTGCTCATCAAATCCATGATTTCAATTGCTTAAAACCTTCACGCGACAGCATTGAACCATTTTGAAAAAAAACGCGTCTAGACCGATCCAATATTTCTCCTACTACATATATCAATCTTTTTTGTTTTCTATAAAGCTTTCGTGTACGGATAGAAAGATTTAGTGGAGGGAAATCATTTTAAACTCCTTCATGAATGAGAAATTGTATTAACAAACAGAAAGGATGAAGATTTTGTTTTGCCAAAAGGAGAATGTGATGATAATAAATAATAACAATTCAATTTGCAAACAATGAATGAAAATAATAAAATTAATTCTAAGATACAATGCGTATAGGATACTAACAACGCAAAAAACTAGATATTCAGAACTATGTAAACACTTACTAAATATCATGAAAGTTCTATGAAATCTTGATACTTCAATAACAATTTATACCAGAAAGTGATGTGATCAGTATCTTCCCCCAATTAATGGTCTCCATTAAACAATGAGGTACCCATTTTTATATGATAATTATACCCTATATTTCCTTATTATTTAAACATTTTTTTTCACATGTATGACAGAAATCCGGTGCCTAGTAGTTTCTGAGTCACGCTACTTGAAAAGTATAAAAAAATATCAACTAAAACAATTGTTTAGCAATTACTATTATTCCACTACTTCTCGTAGCTAAAGAAATAAATATATTGAGTTCGGACATGAAGAAAAATAGTGTTAAAAGATATGAAACTAAATCTATCCTCATCGACAAGTATATGGAAATACTCTTCCGTAGTAGACATTAAGGGCCAGTTGCTCCAACTCAGTAAAGCTTAGATTAAGCGTTATCAAATATTAAACCAAGTTTAAACTTGATCGGCAGACATAAGGTAACTTGGTTTAATCTTAAATAATGCTTAATCTAAGCTTTACTGTGTTGCTCTTAGAGTCAAAATGTTACCAATAATACATCTGAGATCATGGAAAATTAAGAATTAATGCTTTACAATTATTTATTTAAACATTTTTGCTAAAAACATGGGTACTAATAGGTAACAGGATATCAAATAATTTTTCTTACAAAACTTGGGTTGGATCTAAACTTATTCCATAGCATACCTCAACTTAATTAATATGGATTTTAATCTTAGATCTGCTATTTTCCTTAACTTATAGGACACTCTTTGTATTGTATAGTTACAATATGTTACCTTGATTTTTAACTGGAAATAATAACGATATAGTAAAATTGTTAACAGCAAACGACACTATTCCGGCTATGATCACCTTGATAACTGAAACCGAGAGGCAGGCAAAGACCTTTAATACAAGGCCTTCAATTAGGACTATTGAAGCCGAGATCAGTTTCAGTTTAAACCAGTTAGATATCTTCTTATCAAAGATAAACTTTAAAATATTTTATGTCTTTCTTTAACGAAGTTTAACTTGTATACCACAGTGCGAACTCTCAGATTAGATAGGTATGTTTCACCCAAACGCTTTCGACGTTTCCGAATACTTCAGCACTTATTACACAAACATCCTAACCAATTAATTACAAAAGACCACTTCTCTGGAAGTAGCTCTTTACCTCATCTTCCCATTTCCTACTAGGCCGTCCTCTTCCTCTCTTGCCGTCTACTTTAGATCGATAGGTTTCGCTAGCTATCTCAGTCGATTCTCTTCTATCACATCATTGGCCGGCTTAATATTGAGGTTCGACCTGATGGTGGTGTTGCGTACTCTGTTTATTCTAGTTTTAATCTCAATCTTTCGGAGGAATCTCATTTCTGACGCTTGCATCCTTGATTGATGTTTCAGCGTCAATGATTCTGAAGAGAACGTTAAAATGGGAAGAAATGTCGATCTGAAAACAGTCACCTTTGTTTTCTGTTCCACCTCACGGCTGTTTAGAAAACCTCTCTTTAACTGCTTCGAACATGTTGCTTGCGGTAGCGATTCGCTCAATTCTCCATGGTAATTTAAATGTTGAGATATTTTAATCCAAATCTAAAAAAGAATTGGTCACTATTTGGTCTTTGACACATTTCCCTTTCCCGTTTTTGCCTCAATAACACGACGTCGCGTCAAAAAAAAAAATAAAAAAATAAATAAATAAAAAAAAATAAATAAATAAATAAAATGAATAATGAATCATTACAAAGAGGATGAAATATTGACTGAATATTTCCATCGCTTACAGTACGTAGGTTCGATTTTTAGATTCTGAGATATTTTAATCCAAATGACAAAATTAGTCGACTCGAGCCGACTTTACACGAACGAACGTTACACAGCCGAGATTGACGGCTCAGTCTCATTTAATACACACAAAATAAAGCTGTTAAGCGCGCCTAAAAAAGATTTTACACAAACAAATATCCAGTAGGTCTTATCCTCACAATAAATAACAAATAAATTATGAAAAGAACAATGGTTGGGATGATAAGTCAGAAATAAGAAGGCAAAAATAAATAATAATATTTATTTTGACATTTGCCGAAGTTTCGACCTGAAGTTCAAGCCTTTCATCAGGGCTAAGAAAATAACTAGATAACAAGGTATGAGAAACATAAATAATGTAGGTAAAAAAAAATAGAAAAATAAAAAATATTGAAAAATAGAAAAGTTAGAGAAAAATGGAGATATAGTAAAGTCTATTCTATTGTATTATACGTTGTCAGTACATTTTGATAGACTTTACAATATCTCAATTTTCCATCTAACTTTTCTATTTGTCAATATTTTAATTTTACTATTTATTTTCATTTCTTATATAACTTAATATTCTTTTTTTCTGTTTTACATTTTATTCTAAGATTACCATTTTAATACTTATGTCATCCTTTTTGATTATGTTTACTTCATCATTCTACACTTTGTAACGGTTATTATTATTTATCTCTCAGTTCTTACTATTATCATTATTCTACCCACATCATTTTACTTTAATTTTTTTTAGCTACATTATTTATGTTTCTCATACCTTGTTATCTAGTTCTTTTCTTAGCCCTGATGAAGGCCTGAACTTCAGATCCAAACGTCGGCAAATTTCAAAATAAATATTATTATTTATTTTTGGCATCTTATTTATATTGGACAAAAGTCTAGTGCTGCTTGGAGGACATTAAAAAGTTTGAAAAATCCCAAAAGATGTGGAGATAACTTCCCATTGATCAAGGAGCAGCAATGGGTGAATTACTTTGAAGAATTATTTCATGAGGAGCGACCCGAATTCGCATGGAACCAATCCGATGAAATAATGCTAAATAAGGAAGATATACCGCCAGTCACAATCATAGAACTGGATTCAGTCCTCAAAGGAATGAAAAATAGAAAATCTCCCGGCCCTGGTTCTATTCCAATTGAATTAATTAAAGCAGGCCCGACCGAACTCAAAATGGTACTGACAGAAAGTATGACACTTCTGTTAAATGGTGGAGAGATTCCTGAAGAATGGAAACAGGGTTATATCACTCCAGTTTTCAAAAAAGGCCAAAAGAAAGATGTTTCCAACTACAGAGGTATTACTGTTACCAGCTCGCTGAGTAGATTATACGGCCGGATAATTAAAAGCAGAATTGAAAATGATTTAAAGGAAGAGATCAGCGAGGAACAGGCGGATTTTCGAGCTGGAAGATCATGCACTGATCACATTTTTAGTCTCTCACAACTTATAGAAAAGAGGATGGCCCACGACCGTGAACTCCATATGATATTTGTAGATTTACACAAGGCCTATGATTCAGTACCTCTAGCGAAATTGTGGAAAGCTTTGGAATCCACATCTATTAAGAGATACCTCATCAGAGCAATTCAAGAGCTCTATAAAAATATAACGGGGGCTATAAAAATTGGAGATAGAGTGTCTAGAAGCTTCTTCATTAACAAAGGATTGAAACAGGGCTGCTGCCTTTCACCCCTGATTTTCAACATTTATAGCATAACAACATTTATAACAACATTTATAACGGGGGCTATAAAAATTGGAGATAGAGTGTCTAGAAGCTTCTTCATTAACAAAGGATTGAAACAGGGCTGCTGCCTTTCACCCCTGATTTTCAACATTTATATAGAACAAGCCCTTAAAAACTGGAAAAGATCGTGCTGTGGAATAGGTGTTCAAATCGGGAATGATGTCATCTACAATTTGCAGTATGCCGATGATCAAGTCATAATCGCATCGGATCCGGATGATGTTAGCTATATGATGAGGAAGTTGCTGGACATGTATTCCAGATGGGGTCTGAAAATCAGTGAAAGTAAAACAGAGTATATGGTTTTCAACGCTCCAAATTTGCCCCTTGAAATTGATGACTGGACGCTAAATGTCAGCCAACAGTTCAAGTACCTCGGATACTGGTTATCTTCAAAGGGTGGTAGTGAGGTTGATATCGAACATAAAATAAATAATGGGAAAAGAATAATAAGTTCGATAAATTCAACCCTATGGAGGAAAGAAATAAGATTAGAAACTAAAAAAAAGATATACCATTCCTTTGTAGAAAGCGTAGCCACTTACGGATCAGAAGTCTGGACACTGACAAAAAAGATGGAAAATAAGTTGCTTTCCATGGAAATGGATTTCTGGAGAAGAAGCTGTGGTATATCCAGAATCGAGCGGATCCCAAACGCAGCAATTAGAGACAAGGTCGGATGTCAAAAGAATTGCGGATACTTAATGCGGATGGATGAGAACCGCTGGCCAAAGAAAATTTATAACTATATGCCACCTGAAAGAAGGAAGTGTGGAAGGCCAAAGAAGAAATGGATAGAGGACGTGGAGGAAAGCATGGCACCCAGAGGGCTTCGTGAGGGAGATTGGATGGACAGGGAGCAGTGGCTTTTGGGTGTTGGGGATATGACTCCTTGAGTTGTATAAAACCCAAATAATAAAAAAAAAAAATTTCTGACTGATCGCCCCAACCATTCTTCTCTTCATTATTCACGACAGTCAACCATTAACCCACAATAGTGAACAAATAAATTAAGTCGCTAAAACAAGAGGGCAACATCAATCTTTAAAAGAGTGGAAAAAAAAAACCATGGACTAAACTTGGACAAAATTCTTCGAAAAGAAATTCCTCGGAAGATTTCATCATATTTTAATTTTCGAAGAAGAGCTGATGGAGATCGTACAGGGCACTCAAGCTCTACTTAGCCTAATTATTCGCTATTCCATTTGCCCCCCCCCCCATCACTGTTATCGCGAACGATAAAGCACTACCTTTATTAGAGGTATTCTCATCCCAGGTGAGCTAATCACCAACTTTAATGCCAGCGATAGTCCGGCCATGTTGAGTCATCTCGAAACGATAAGATTAGATTTAATTTTGTCGATATTGGCACGTTTCGGTTCTAAAAGGAACAGGAAAATGAATTTATAAGATTATGGAATTATTATACAGTAGTCCAGTCAATGAATGCTCGAGTAAGGGGTATAGAAGGAAATGGCGGCGATTTTTGACTTTTGGAAATAGTTTAGACAAGAAAAAAAAATTATAATAAATATTTTTTTATATGTATGTATATGAGAATATATAGAATAAAAGAAACAACTTTATTCTGGGACAAAGTCCCTTAATAATAACAATTTTGTACACAAAAATTAACATATCAATTGGCCAAAATACATATTAGAATAAAAAAAATAACTAAAAACTAAGTAATAACAGAAGTATTTACATAACTATACAGATATATTAAAGAAATACTATTAGCAATGTGGTCACAATACTGCAAAATAGTTGCTACAAACACTAAACTATGGAATACTAAATGAAATTTGAAATAAACGATAAATTACTTGTGTTGTCATACCAGTGAATTAATGAGAATATACATAGAGATTTAGATGTATAGAGAGTTAAAACAATATTATAATAACGAATATTATAAAGATTATTTTTTCCTGTAATTTCTCGGATCTGACATATAAAGTTATAATTGATTTAACTTTTGAACCGTTGAAGATAAACTAATGAAATAATATATTTCCTTGAACAAAATTTAACTATTAAAATCTTTCTTCCTCAAGACTTAATCGTAGAAATAATTAATCAACAGTTAGCAAGTAATACGGTACAAATACAGTGAAAAACAAGAGGTAAAATTTGTTTTTCCACATTAGCGATAGTTGAGGACGGATATTTCGGAAATTAAGCGAGAAAGCGAAAACCAGCTTCAATTTCGTGCAGAACGTCTTTTCCGATGCGATGGGTAATTTCCTGATATAAGTGAAAACTCGAAAAAACATCAATAAACACGAAGCAATTTTTTTTTTTTTTTTTTCAAGTTTAGCCATAGTTGAGGACGGATATCTCAGAAACTAAGCTAGGTAGCGAAAAAAGGGATATAGTCAATCATATTGAAAATTTTATCAGCTTTAATGTTATATGAAACATCTAGTCGATGAGAAGGATAATTTTCCTGATATAAATGAAAACCCAAAAAAGTTACCTACTAGACGCTTCCTCCTCCCAACATCTGGCTTACCAAATAGGAATATGGATATATGCTTACTTCATTACTAGTGCAAACAATGTGTCACCGCCATTTCCTTCTGTATTCATTCATTGACTGGACAATTAACTGGGGAACCTTTCAAATCAAATAAAAAATAACTTTAGATAGTTATTTATTGCGGGATTTAGAGAATTTGTGTCCCCTTCTTCAACAATCTAAAAAATATACCAATATATTTTAAGTTTAATTTAGAAACCAATCAACAATTTTTTAAATATAAATTATTTTACAAACATTTGTTATAAAATACAGGTTACTTACATTTTATTCTCCTAAACAAATTCCAAAAAATCCCAACAAACTATAAAATAACACATTTAAGATTCTAACTCCTCTACCTACAACCAACCCTATTTGTTACTATAATTATTTTAGTTGAAAATCAGACATTCTTTTGGAAGGATAAAATGTATGTAACCTGTATTTTTCAACAAATGATTGTAAATCAATTTATATTTTTGGCAACTTACTTAGAAAAAAAATTAAAATTAAAATTATTAACAATTGAAATTATTAATAAGAATATTTGTATTTTGGCAAAACAGCCTAATTTGAAACTTTGCGCAAACAAATAATCTATTAAAAGCTTCAAAGCCATCGATAATTTGCCTGTGCTAAAACAATATTTTATCGCTTTGAGTACGCAGCATCCATCCGGTCGTGGAAAATATTATTTTTTTTCTTCCTGGTTTGGTACTCTTGAAATATAACGAGAAAAGGAAACAAACAAAAAGTAAAAATAAATGAAAAACAAGTGCGTATATTTAGAAGAGAATCATGCAATATTTAATATATTTTTACAGTAGCCGTCCGTTTAAAGTGATTCTACCTAATTTGACGTTTTACGGTTTTTTTTATTTTTACAATTTCAAAAAACGGTTAAAATCAGTCATCTTAGATTAATAAGAACCCGATTAGAGTATAAAATAGAATTAATAGAAATAATAGTAAATCACTCATTCATTACACCCACGAAGATGGCCGTAGTTGAAAATTGAAAATAAACTGGACGAGGGATCTTCTTAAATTAGATTACTATTGTGGTGCGGATGCGGTGAGCGTTGAAATTTCCATTGAAAACTCAGATTCGAAAATTTTTACGATGCAATACTTTCCCTTAAATTACATATATAGATAAGGTTTTTGGCAACGGGGAGAAGGAGAGGATGAGGTATGCAATTTTATTCATTTAGTTGACTTAAAATTCTTCTTCAAATAAAGCAGTTTTGTTTATATTTGGTTTCCCTTTTTCAATGGACGTCATTTTGAAACTCCATCCTGCATTCGAGTTAGCATATTAACGCAAATTGAATGCTGATGTTGGATCTTATAATGGTTGATGACTAAAATCTTTCTTTAAATAAGTCACAAAATTTCGGATCTTGGACATTGGTGCAGACTTCGGGGGGCGATCGATCCCTCCAATAAAAATAGAGAAGAGCGAAAATATAGTTTCCCTTCCTCCCAATATTTCAAAGAAAAAAAAAAGAACGAATCTGCACGAAAGAATATAACATATAAAACAAAATTAATTAAGAAAATAGGAAAAGTCGATTAGGTGGCTAAGCTAAGGGCCAGAGGTAGGTACACAAGATTTTTACCATGCTCTGTGTAACTATTATTGAAAGTTTAATTTATATCCAAAGATATTTATTTGTAGCTACCTAGGATTTTTTAATTCATTCATGTGTACCCTACCATTTTTATGTGATTTTATCACATTTCGAGCGGCAAGTTTGAAGCATAGGAGAATTGAGAGTTCATCTCACTGCCCCAAATCGATAAAAAAATTGTAACATATACAATTGCTTTGCTAACATATTTTCAAATATACCAATAAATATAAAAATGTAAAAAATGTAATAAATATAAACATAAATTTATTCTTATATTCAATAGGTCCATCGCTCTCCCTCTCCCCTGCACCAAACCAGAATGGAAAGTGTCCCGCACCTATGCTCTTGGAATACTAGATTTTTTTCAACATAAAGCTTCAATTCATTGATTTTTTTTTTATTATTATTTTCAATAATGGACAATAAACCGAAAAATGCAAACCCCTCTCAAAATTTGGGGTTTCACGTTTCAGGATACGTAAAATTCGAAAAACGAATAGTTTTTTGTCCGTCCGCCGTCCGCGCATTATCTCCGAAACTACTGGACCAATATTTTTCAAATTCGGATATAAAATCAGAGGTCACCTGAGAATGATCCTCCTTAATCGACAATACTATCCCTCTTTTACTTTCAAAATAGCGCCCGAAAAACCTTGCTATAGACTATATCGCCTAAACGAATATACCGAAAAGGCATTTTCTCGACGCCCTTTAAATTTATCTATATAACATACTTTAACGAAAAGAAGATGGAAAAACAGTTACTAGGGATGGTAAAATTTAATTCCGAATAACTCAAAAAGTATACAATTTTTTGTTGATATTCATACGTTTTTTTAAAAGTTTACGTGATTTCCTAAAAAAAAAAAAATCGGGCAATTAGGAGCAAAGATATGGTCACTAGTTTTTTTTTTTTTATGTACTACTGCAAAGGTTATATCCTTTATTATTATTATTTTTTTAAATTTTGAATGTGCTACTGAAGTAATGTTAATTGTGGTTAATTATTTTTTTTTAGCATATTATATTTTTTTTTTTTATGAACAATATTACATCGTCCAGACATTATATTAATGATTAAAAAAAAAGTTTAGTCCCACAATTAGAATCCTTTTATTTATTTTTATTTGTAACTCGGAAGATAATGTTACTCTAGATGTATAATCGTTTAGAAATAATAAACCATTGTGAAATTATTTGCAGCTTTTTTTTTCCATACTATGAATATATTTTTCAACTTGCATCAAAGTTAGATTTGGAAATCATCAGCATACATGTAGTATTGAGAGTGACGAATGAAGAAAGGCCACTGGTGTAAATAAAGAAAAGGATTGGTGAGATTGATGAACCCTGAGGAACCTCTCTTGTTAGTTGGAGAGGAGAGGAAGAGAACTAATAAGGAATGATGACTATTTGAGAACTCGTCATGAATTGTTTTAGGAGCTATGTATTATCTCTATTTGGTAAATAATTTTTAAACTGATGTGATGAGAATATCCCACGCCATTCCATCTTGACACATCAGAATAATCAAAACACAATTGATAAATCAGTTTGCTAACTCCTACGATCACTTGTTCGCAATTCTTCAGCCGATTCGTCATGTCTCCTTAAAAGATTATGCGATAACAACTTTTATACACATATATTATTACAGTAAGGCTCGAAATCGGTTTTGTACCAAATATAAGCTCCTGTCAGGCTCAAATACCATGAATGGGGTACCGTTGGATTCAGAATTTCACGGGGCGTTAGCGAATCGTATTCTCCACTTTTGTTTTTCTTTCTAAAATAAATAAAGTCGATACAAACATTTTGCTAGGCTTCAATACAGGAACGGTGGTAGGTCTGTAGATCGATACGGGACAAATTGGACCTTGAAGATTTTGATGCGTACAGCAAGACCCGGATAGTTCCTCGTAACTATGGATCCTGCGTTTTTAAGCCCAAAAACGTACTATTTTCGAGATAACGCAAGGCATAGGGTTCGCATCCACACAACCTTACATTAATTGTAGTACTGTCATTGAATACATGTCTCATTTCGTCGACTTGAGGCCTCTATGATCGAGAGAGGAGGAGTTTATATTATTTATCGATGGTGTTTTTGATCGGCAAGCCATATCATCGTTAATTCTTCACCAAATCTCAAGATTGAGCCACCAATTTCGAAGGCTTCCTTCTCCTTCAGGCGGGCAAAATAGTCCAATCAACCCGAAAATTCAGGCAAACAAGTTATGAAAGAAAACAAACTTTATTTGCGAATAACTAAAAAATTACACACTTTTCCTTGTTATGCCCATGATTATATAAAAGATTACTAAATTCCCTACAAAAGAAAAAAAATCATCGAAATCGGACAATTTTTAGCAAAGATACAGCTTATTGAAATTTGTAAACATGTTGGTTCCAAACATTAATGAAGATTTAAAATAATTTTTGTTTCCTTTGTCGTTTATATTTATCGATAAAGTAACAATTGATTTTTTTATCTTTTGATACGTTGCATTATTTTTTTTTCTTAATAATTAGGCATTTGAAAACAATATGCTGTGCGAATTTTTCGCACGGGCCTGCTAGTTCGAAAATATTTCAATTATAAAATATTAAAAGTTGACACTATCGAATGCTTTGTCACCACAGCCTCTGACCATGATACTGTCCTGACTGATAACTAGTGAACTGGCTACATTGACTCCAGGAGAAGACAAGCTGGACAAAGGCCCTGGAACTTTCCATCCAGTTGAAGAGTCTATTTGTGGCTAGCTCTGACCTTTTGTGGATCTTTGCTCTCAATATAAATATATCCAAGGGGCTCCACTAGTCAGTTAGTAATATTAATACTAGTAGGGCTCTACTGGTTGGTTAGTAATGAATTAATTTTATTTTGATTAATCAACATCATATAAGTAAATACCAATCTATCATACCTATCAAAATATCTCAGAAATTAAAAATCGGACCTGCATACTTTAAGCGAGCGAATGGTTCAGAATTTCATCCTCTCAATAATGAGCTATTATTTTTAATTTATATTTCATATTATTAATATCGCCTTGTTGATGTTTTCAGTTTTATCGCGTAGTGTACAGCATGCACCTTATTTTTTTTTTAATTTTAGTTTATTATTTTCAATAATCAACCATTGTGATCGACCAAAAAATTGAAAAACTTAACCTCCTCTCAAAATTTGAGGTTTCACGTTTTAGGACCCGTAGGATTCGAAAAACGAATAAAAATTTTTTTGTCCGTCCGCCGTCCGCACATTTTCTCCGAAACGACTGGACCGATTTTTTTTCCCTTCAAATTATAATATAAAATCAGAGGTCACCCGAGGATGACCCTCCTTCATCGACATTACTCTCCGCCTTTAACATTCAAAATGGCGGCCGAAAAACCGGCGTTGCTATAGACTGTAGCTCCTAAACGAATGTACAGATTTCAATGAAACTTCGCAAAAGTCATTTTCTCGACGCCCTTTAAATTTATCTATATAACATACTTCAACGAATAGAAGCTGGAAAAAAAGTTACGAGAGATGGTAAAATTAAATTCCGAATAACTCGAAAAGTTATTTTAAAATTTTACGAAATTTCCTAAAGAACAAAAAAAAAAATCGTTAAAACCGGACAATTTTAGTATATGTACCGCCGAATTGGAGTTCTGGCAATGGCCAAATTCTCCACTCACGACATGAGCGTATGGCTTAAGCACTCTTGCTCAACCTCCACTGGGTTTAGCCCCAGTGACGCGGTTGAGAGAGAAGTGCAGGGATCTCCTGGAGTCATGATTTTTCCTCCACAGTTGGAGGGACAAGTCTGGTTTGGAGTTCTCTCACCAGATTGTAAATATTGTATATAGGTATATATGTGTTGTTTTTATTCATTTATTTTTAGGTTATTTCATTCTTATTTATTGTATATATATTATTTTTCTGTATGATTTATTTTATTTACTGTACATAGAGTGTGAATGTGATCTGTGAACACTATTATAAATGTCCTTGAGACAGATTGTAATATTTTTCAATAAATAAGCTTAAAAAAAAAAAAAAAAAAATCGGACAATTAGGAGCAAAGATATGTTACATCCTTGGTTTGGATTTTAAATTTTGAATGTGTTACTGAACTAATGTTATTTTTTTTTAGCACATTACTGATGATTGAAGAAAAACAGTTTAGTCCAATAATTGGAATCACCTTTTGTTGTTTTGTTTTTTTTCTTTGTAACTCGGAAGGTAATATTACTTTAGATATATAATTGTTTGGAAATAATAAACCATTGTGAAATAATTTGCAGCGTTTTTTTTAGTGGTCGGTCCTAATGTTCTTCACATATATTTCTAATGTTATTCTCTTAGTCAGATGCATCATGAGCTCATCATGTGTTTTTGTATGATATAGTTGGCTCGTGTAAACGTGCTTGACAATTTAGATTAATGATTAATTGCACAATAAAATAAAAAATGAATGACAAAATCAATAAACGGAAAGGTCATTCTATTTCTAGAATCAACATCCACCATTACAATCGTCATTAATTATTCATGAAATAATGCGGAATCCATTGCTAAATTATTCTGTTGAAACATCTACTTCATTCAGTTTTGGACTTATGCAATAAGTCTAACAGCATTTATTTAAATAAACAAATTAATATTAAGGTGGATCAAAACTGTTAATAGTCCGTGGTACAGACCCCTTTTTATAGAATTATTAACAACCGCCTAAAACTTCGTAAATAGTTTCAACTCATCGTAACCAACAACTATTTTATTTACAAAATCTCTTGGAATTGGGAAGTTTTTATTCTGGAGGGAGACAAGCTTTGCTGTGTGCTGGAAATACAAATAAATGACATGGCGAAGGAAAGTACTTTAGTACTTTACAAAGTACTCAGAAGCACCTCTTCCCTGACTTCTTTCAATTACTAAGGTTGTTTAAGGAAGGTGATCTCTCATCCAACGCCTTTTTAGGCTCCTCTTCATGTTCTGGGGTATGACAGCTGTCAAGTCTCTTATTAATCTTTTGCGATGTCCGTTTAAATAATTATAAAATCGTTGTTAAAGGTTCGTTATATGTTGGTCAACTGTTGGAAGGTGGAGGTCGGTATATAGAGTTTTGTTAGTCACGTAGTTATTTTTTAAATAAAATTTTAACTTTCATTTTTAACCAGTTTCGGTATGATTGGATTATTTTTTTTTCAATTCTTTGCTGTTATTCCGGCACTACAACTTTTTTTTTAAGTTGTATGAATTTGTCTAAATTCGGTAAGAAAGTCGTGTGAGTGGGTACACCAGATTTTCTTTTAGGAACTTAAATAAATGAAAGTTAAACTTTTAACATAAATTTAGAACTTTATTACAATGTAAACAGAAATGATCTTTATACACATACATATAATGTAAATCAAAACTAATTTTTACATCTGCAACAACACGATCTTTATAGAAATACCTTATTTTTCAATACACCAATCTTTGGGTAATAAAACCAATATAATTATATATATATATATATATATATATATATATATATATATATATATATATATATAAAACCAATATAACCATGTAAATAAATATTAAAAAAATGTTCCTAGAAATGTTATTTCTAACAAGTTTCACGGAAACTGTTATATTGGAACTTCCTCTGTTGTTGTTTATTGTTTTTAACAGATTTTAGTAAAAAAAAGAAATAATTAATAAATTAAAAAAAAATGTATATGATTAGATGGATGCCAACGATATATGCACTCTATCGAACTGTATTGTATAATAATTACTTTGGTTCTTCTTGCCTATATGTAAAATTAAAAAAAAAAAAGTACATGTAATTTATAACGTTTTTATTTATATTTGTAAGTTTCGGAGTTCCTCGTCTTCAGCAACTAATATTCCATAATATTGGACGAGTCTAACTAAGAACAATTTTGGTCAGTGATTAAACATTATCTGCAGTAAAATAGGCAAGATTACGAAGAAGAAATAGAAAATAACGAAAATTTTTCTTCATTAGAAGAGATATATTCTATTACAATGCAAATAATAATATGAAATAATAAATTAAGCATCGTAAATTGTAATAACATTCAATAAATTGTCAGTTTATTTCAAAGATTCATTAAGTGATTTTTTAGAAGAGCTGAAATTTTAAGTACGTTTTTGTAATTTCGACCTCATTGATAATGATAAACAATATGTGCCTAAAAAACATATATGTCAAAAAAATTACATCAAGAACACAAAGTTAAAATTACATCATCTAATTTTATAAAATAATGATTTTTGTAATAAACCGAGGAAATATACTTTCTGTTATTCCCATATTTTATTTATGTTCTGATATTTTTCAGGAATGTTAAGCAATCAACAGGAAACCGAATGTATTAGTCATTCATGAGCTGTGCAGTTCAGATAACATTAAATATACTTTCAAATATTTCTAAAATAAAACAAACAGATTTTTTTTAAAAAATAGAAGAAAAACTCATTTAAAAAACTAAGGCGTGTTCTTTTGACCACACGATAGAAATGAAAACATAACACCTACAAGGCGAGATTAATAATATGAAATATAAATTATAAATAATAGCTCATTATAAAGAGGATGAAATGCTGAATATTTCCCTAGCTTACAGTATGCGGGTTCGATTTATAGTCAGAGATAATTTTAATCCATATCTTCAATAAAAATCATTTCGTTTTCGATACTATTTTTTTTATTTTCTCCTCTGTAACACGGCGTCGCGTTAAGATACAATTTTGAATAAGAGCTCATTACAGAGAGGATGAAATGTTAAACAATTCCTTCGCTTACAGTATGTCGGTCCATTTTTTAGTTTTCGAGATATTTTAATCCATGTGTGAACACTTAATTCGTCGATTCCAGGCGACTTTATCCGAGCGTTACACATCGGATATCTGACAGCTCAATCTAATTCACTCCCCACAAAAAAAAAAATAATAATAAAAAAAAAAACATGCACCTAAAGAAGTTTTCACTACAAAAATAATAATTTTATTTTATTTTTTTTTATTTCTTAGTCGAGTGCCTACTATCCTCGAACGAAGTCCTGTACAGTTGCTTAATATTTAATAATATTATTTATAGTAATAATATTCTCTAATAATAATATTTAGTAAAATACTGCCAGGAAACTTAATATTTAGGGAAAGGCATTCTACTATGACACCAAGTTAAATATTTATTGACGACTGTTTTACTAACAATCTACCAACGCGTTGAATATATACATATAATTGAACTATGTTATTATTAATATAATTGGTGTTCTCAAAATATGAGCATCACTCAGAGGTGCCCACAAAGGGGTTTCATGACACAACTTGCGCCATTTAAATTTTTGAGGGGGCACATTTTGACGGGGTAATGAATTTTCGGATTGAACAGTTTCAAACCAGATGACAAGAGAAAAGCATAGTAAAAAACCACTGAAAGTGTAATTGTATATTACATATGATTTTTAAAATTTTACTTTAGCTTGTACTGTTTTAAGAAGAGGAGAGAAAGAAAATTTCTTATTAAGAGGAGGGAGGGTTATGCGCCATCGACCTTTGAGGGGAAGGGGATGCGCCCCCCTGCCTTCACTGATTTTCTGCTCCCTGTTTTGGACAAAATTATTATTGCAACAAACCCATTCGCGTCCTTTATAGAGAGCGTTTGATATCCTGAACACCTTAATAATAAAAAAATATTGGAAATTTTCTGGGGTTATTAAACCGTCCGCTATAGATAAGTGTCCAATGCTGTTGATTGCTTAACATTCCTGAAAAATATCAGAATATAAATAAAATATGGGAATAACAGAAAGTATATTTCCTCGGTTTATTACAAAAATCATTATTTTATAAAATTAGATGATGTAATTTTAACTTTGTGTTCTTGATGTAATTTTTTTGACATATATGTTTTTTAGGCACATATTGTTTATCATTATCAATGAGGTCGAAATTACAAAAACGTACTTAAAATTTCAGCTCTTCTAAAAAATCACTTAATGAATCTTTGAAATAAACTGACAATTTATTGAATGTTATTACAATTTACGATGCTTAATTTATTATTTCATATTATTATTTGCATTGTAATAGAATATATCTCTTCTAATGAAGAAAAATTTTCGTTATTTTCTATTTCTTCTTCGTAATCTTGCCTATTTTACTGCAGATAATGTTTAATCACTGACCAAAATTGTTCTTAGTTAGACTCGTCCAATATTATGGAATATTAGTTGCTGAAGACGAGGATGAAGTATGAAATCTATGAATGATAGAGGATGAAGTATACTATCTCCTTAAATTTGTAGTTGGTTGAAAATCTGTTTAGCTTTCTTTCTACTGCTGAGGTCATTACCTCGTTAATCATCATTAAGGACTTGATCAAAAATTTATTTTTTCAATATTGTAAACACTTAAGTATCTGGTGTTTATAATGTAAAAAAAAAAGTAAAGTTAAGATTAAATTGTGTAAAATATACCATCTATCTAAATTCGTAGATTAAAATAATTGTAACTCTCTTTCTACAGATGATGCGGTACTTAAAAATTGATAAAAAAAGTTTTTTTCTTAGCTGTTAAATGTTATTCTGATGTGTATGTTAAATAGAAAGCTAAAAGTTCGCTACGATACTGTTCGTTGTTTCATTCCGTGGTTAAAGCACGTGATCTAGATAAGGGAACATATCGTTATTACTTGGAAAATGTTTTCTCATTATTCGTGTCCATTATGGTTAAAAGTTTGTCACTATACTTTATTTATAGTGGCTGCTTACGATATTTACGGGAAGTTGATGATAGCGTATTGTTGCGGTTTGCGGTTACAAACGGAAATGTGAAATATTCTTTTTTTATTTATAGACATACGTGATCTTTTGTTTCGTTGAGCTGTATAATTTATTGTCTTCCTTCTCATATTCTTTTGGCTATATTCTTAAAAAAAAAATATTATCATTTCAAAAGTATTTTTGCTAACAATTACAAAAACTAATATAGCCATAACAATGAAAGATTATTATTTTAATTTACTAGGTATGCTAAGGAATTGGATACGCAAGGACCAATATCGATAATCGTTATTTTCATCGATATTATTAAGCTCGATTTTTAATTGAAATTGAAATTTTGTTTCTATTAATAAATGAGGATTTTTGAATTGTGATTTACTCTTTTTTTATTTTATTTATTTTTCATTTAATTATATGTTTTCCTTAAAATTTTAATGGCTATGGTCGAATTTCGACCACTGGGCGAACACTAGTCATTATAAATATTGATTCTTTAGTAGAGTTTATTTTCCTCTTTCAATAAGTAAATGCAAATAGCAGTTCTTCTACCCTACAAATTAAAATTAATTTTCTAGTTCCTGTTCGTCTTCGTCATCCTCATTTTTTTCCCAGAAATTTCCATTCAACCAATAATACTTTTCATTCACACATTGATCGGGTTCAGCGAAATGCTAATTTATTTGCATCCTACATATATTTCTTTAACAATTCGAGGTCTTGGTTTGAAAAGATTCTAACAAATTTGGGCAAATTGATTTTACTGAAAAAGGTCCCACGTGCACTATCCAACTCTACATAGAGATGGTTATCGATAATCGCTATTATCGAAATATCTATATTTTCCTTAAGCACGTACTACATTCTGTATGAAACAGGAAAGACGAGTATATATTTCGTTTCGTTTGTTTGGATATCTAGGCGCAAAACATCCAGGTCATCAGCGCCCTATCAACAAAATAACACTACTTTTATATTATTTGGATGGTTGGTCCAAAAAAGGAGATTAAAAGAAAATAAAGAAAAGTATTGATAGAATAAAATAAATAAATAAAAATAACAATAGACACTTATAGATAATAAGATAGAATAGATAAATGAATAAACTTTTTAAAAAATAGCAATAAAATCAATAAATTAATTGAAATTAATAAACAAATGAACTTTTTTGGTTTCACCATCTATTATAGTTCCAGTCCCGTCCCCCCAACTAGTTGAGACAGATGTCCAAAAGCAGTCAAGCTAAACATATAATTTATTTATTTATTTTATTTATAAAAGCTAATGAATCTTGTGGCCACATAGTAGGATAAAACGTATGTTATAATTCAATTTTAACACTAGTATGTTATGAACCAATTTTAAGTGCCATTTAGATAAATAATGAAGCTGTTTATGAGTTGGCTATTCTAAAATTGCACTAAGCCATTCTATATCTACCGGGCCGGTGTTATTTTCGGTTGTTTTTCATCTATTTCCGTCAGATTTTTTTTTTTTTTTTTTTTTACTTTTTTTACTGAATGTTTGTTGAGTAGTACGCATTGAGAGAATATATAAACCGAAGGACGGATCGATTTAATAATAACAGGAGGAAACGGCTTCCTTCGAAATCTATAAACAATTTGGCCGAAATCGTTGGGCTGACAGCTGTTCATCACCGTTCTGTTTTCTTGCTTATTAGCTCCGTAGACGTTTGAGATATTTACTTCAAGTTAATTATGTGTTTAAAATAATATATATCATCTGAAATATTTTTACTTCCACATTAATGAACATCAGATATAACGTTTTTAATGGAATCGTCTTCAAGCTCTCTTAAACATCCATCAAGTGCTCTAATTTTATTTGATCAAACAACAAATTACACTCATGTTATTGACTAATATATTTCGTAGAATACGTTGGCTTACCTCTAAAATATTTAAATTGAAAAAAAAGAAGACAATAACACAAGAAAATTAAAAACTATAGTCGTGGAAATAGAAATTGAATCACCCAGTAAAAAAATTATTAAATTTTATTATATTTATCAGATGGCTATATGCAAGATCTACGGATATTTATTTGCCAGTTTTGAAACGATATTCTAAAAACAATCACATCATTAAGCAGTCGAATTGTACGTTTGTTTTTGTCTCATTTTTGTTCCTTTCTTTCCTGAGAAAGATTTTTTTTCAAAACTATGACTAACAATACAATGTCGATTGATTGTATCCTTTCCTCTTATCTGTTTATCGAGAAAATTCCTTCACTTCATGAAAGGTCACAATTTTAATATTTCTTGACGAGGAAGTTTAGTTGATTAGCTAGCATTAGTTGAAACAGAACTGAAAAACATTGTTACATTGTTTATTATACCATTGTTTTCAACTTCGCTCGCTCAAAAGACATTATAAAATTCCCAGTGAGTCCTTTTCGGTTGAGTTTATATCTAAATCGGTAGTCCGTTTAATTTTTTATTATTTTTTTATTTGGGTTTTCTACAACTTAAGGAGTCATATCCCCAAACCCAAAAGCCACTGCTCCGTGTCCATCCAATCTCCTTCACGAAGCCCTCTGGCTGCCATGCTTTCCTCCACGTCTTCTGTCCATTTCTTCTTTGGCCTTCCACGCTTCCTTCAGGTGGCATATAGTTATAAATTTTCTTTGGCCAGCGGTTCTTATCCATCCGCATTAAGTGGCCATACCACTTTTAACCATTTGGTCCTGATCAGGTGAAGGATGTTCTTTTGACATCCGACCTTGTCTCTAATAGCTGCATTTGGGATCCGCTCGATTCTAGATATGCCACTTCTTCTTCTCCAGAAATCCATTTCCATGGAAAGCAACTTATTCCATTTTTTTTTTGTAATATTCCAATCTTATTTCTTTACTCCATAGGCTTGAATTTATCGAACTTATTATTCTTTTCCCATTATTTATTTTCTGTTCGATGTCAACCTCCCTTTGAAGATAGCCTTGATAGATAGTATCCGAGGTACTTGAACTGCTGGCTGACTTTTAGTGTCCAGTGATCAATTTCAAGAGGAAAATTTGGAGCGTTGAAAACCATGCACTCTGTTTATTTAAAAACCTATTTAACCAATTAACCTAACTAAACATTTTATTAAAAACCTAAATCCACTTAAACACATTATTTCTTGACATGTCATCCTATTACCGATAAATCTACAAGCTTCCGAAAATAATATGGTAACAGGATTTCATATTACAAGCTCAATATCATATATTTATACGATATTATCCACGTTACATACGGCTTGGAGCACTGGGGGATCTACGGAGGGGGGAAAGGAGGGGCTGAAGCTTCCATTATCTATAAAAGTATTATTGTTCTTCTAGTTACACTTTCGTTTCTTTTTAGTTGGGCTTAAAGAATTATTCAAACATCATTTGATACAGGTAGAGCGTTTCTTTATTTTTCTTCCAAAATAACTGTATATACATGTACATACATAGCTTTCGGAATGAAGCTACAAAATTAAACCCTGGATCCACCGGCTTAGAGTGGTAGAGTGATAGTCAGCGGCGCCAATTCTCGTTATAAATCTAGATAAATAAAAAAATTACTTCTTAGTCGTTTTACCTCCCCAGAATTCCATACAGCCTGAGCAGATCGTGTAAATTTTCAACTTGGTAAAGCGACAGTGTTTATTTTAAGTTTGAAATTCCTCCGTGTCTCATTTGTGCTGATTTACCCCATGAAAAGATTTATCCCTTCAATTTATAGCGCCTTTGGTGGTTCAAGAAGTAAATAAAATAAAACGCTGATGAATCGTTAAGCAGTTTCTAATTATAACTTATCTGGAACTGTTTTAGAAATTGTTTTCTATAACTTGAGGGGAGAGTTATTTATTTAGACCTTGAGATTATTTCGAATTTAAACGCAATTATTTATTGTTACAATTTACTTTTCCGCACACTATGTGCACTTCGCTCAAATTGGAAAACAAACTCTCAATAGATCTGTTTCAGTTTAGGTCGGGGCCTCCAACAACTTTCGGACGTGTCATTCTTAGAATTTCATTTATAATATGATCCTAAGGATTTTGTGAACTTACCCATCAAAGATCAGCAACACTTATGAAAAGAAGTACTCACGCGGCAGAAAAGATTTTTCGCTAGTAATTGCGAAAATTATTGGACCTATTTAGATGCATTATTTGTAAAGGGTCAGTTTTTAAATCTACTGAGATCCTTGATCTCACAAAAAAAAAAAGAAAAAAAAGATAGTTAAAAATACTTTCAACAAAGTAAAAGTTTAGAGAATAGGTATAAAAAGGGATGACCATCGAAAGTATCTACTTCAATATTATCGATTATTGTACCTTCGATATTTTAATTTGAAAATAAATACTAAACTGTCGTTTTCAGAAAGCACTAGGAATTAAATATGAATATGATGGTTTAAAAAAATATATACTCGTTAATTATTAACCATACAATCATTTACCATAAAACATGTTTTGGAAGAGTGCCCTTTTTACACCGCAAGGTTAAAAGATCTCGGAATACTCCACAATATATCAGCATCTCTGGGAAATCAAGGAGAAATCGTTACAAAAGTTATCAAGTTCCTAGACAATGAAAGACTTAAACAACATATGTGACAAGTTTATAACTAATGACCCTTTGCAGATTTATTATTACTTTTTACTTTTTTAAAATTTATTTTAAAAGTTCATTTGTTTATTGATTTTATTGCTTCTTGTTTAAAGTGTATTTATTTATCTCTTCTGTCTTATCATCTATAAGTGTCTATTGTTATTTTTATTTATTTATTTTATTCTATCAATACTTTTCTTTATTTTCTTTTAATCTCCTTTTTTGGACCAACCATCAAAACAGTATGAAAGTAGTGTTATTTTGTTGATAGGGCGCTGATGACCTGGATGTTTTGCGCCTAGATATCCAAACAAACGAAACGAAATATATACTCGTCTTTCCTGTTTCATACAGAATGTAGTACGTGCTTAAGGAAAATATAGATATTTCGATAATATCGATTATCGATAACCATCTCTAAGTAGAATTGGATAGCGCGAGTGGGACCTTTTTGAGTAAATTCAATTTGCTCAAATTTGTTAGTTAGAACCTTCTCAAACCGAGCCACGAATTGCTAAAGAAATCTATGTAGCATGCAAGTAAATTAGCATTTCGAATCTAATCTGATCTTCGTAAACCTATGTCCTCTTGTCCTACAGTATCCTTTAATAATACCCCACTTATCCCTGTTGAACAAATTCGATACCTTGGACTCCACTTAGACAAACGTCTAACTTGGAATCATCATACGAGACTGAAACGACAAGAAACAGCTCGACGTTTCCGATTACTTCACCACTTACTAGACAAACGCTCTAACCTCCCAGTCAATTACAAAAGACTCATTACATGACTACAATAAGACCTATTTGGACTTGCGGAGTTGAGCTCTGGGGGAGCTCCACTAAGCCATCGAATTCCTCTCGTATCCAATCCTTACAATCCAAAATCCTTCGTAAAATCCTCACTGCTCCTTACTTTGTCACAAATAAAATCATCCATAACGACCTTAATGTTCCTTATGTTTCTGACCTGGCCCAATCCAGATACCTATCCTTCCATAACAAACTTCAGAACCATCCAAACCCTCTCGTTTCTAACCTTGCTTCCTCTTCGATCCCTGACAACCCTCCGAGGCGTCTGAAAAAAAGATGGACTCGAGATCTCCTTTTGTAAATACATTTTTAGAGTGCTATCAATGGGTAGTTTCTCAACATGTGATTTCATGCTTTTTTATTCCTTTGTTCACATTTACTGAATGTATTTTTACTTGTAATACAGTTGTAAATATCATCAATAAAAAAAATCTGATCTAAATCCGATTTATGGTTGAATGGAAATTTCTGGAAAAAGCTGAGGATGACGAAGATGGACAGAAACTAGGAAATTAATTTTACTAAGGAGAGTAGAAGAACTGATATTTGCATTTACTTATTTAAAGAGGAAAATAAACACTACTAAAGAAACAATATTTATAATGATAATAATATTTCAAAAATGTTTGTAATATCGATGAAAATAACGATTACCGATATTGGTCCTTGGTTATCCAATTCCTAGGCATACCTAGTAAATTAAAATAATACTCTTTCGTTGTTACGGTTACATTAATTTTTGCAATCGTTAGCAAAAATACTTCTGAAATGATAATATATTATTTTGTACGAATATAACCAAAAGAATATGAGAAGGAAGACAATAAATTATACAGCTCAACGAAACAAAAGATCACGTATGTCTATAAATAAAAAAAGAATATTCCACATTTCCGTTTGTAACCGCAAACCGCAACAAAACGCTATCATCAACTTCCCGTAAATATAGTAAGCAGACACTATAAATAAAGCATAGTGACAAACTTTTAACCATAATGGACACGAATAATGAGAAAACATTTTCCAAGTAACAACGATATGTTATCTAGATCACGTGCTTTAACCACAGAATGAAACAACGAAGAGTATCGTAGCGTACTTCTAGTTTTCTATTTAACATAAACATCAGAGTAACATTTAACAGCTAAGAAAAAACCTTTTTTTATCAATCTTTAAGTACCGCATCATCTGTAGAAAGAGAGTTACAATTATTTTAATCTACGAATTTAGATAGATGGTATACTTTACACAATTTAATCTTAACTTCACTTTTTTTTTTTACATTATCAACAACAGATACTTAAGTTTTAACAGTAATGAAAAAATCACTTTTTTTTATCAAACCCTTAATAATGATTAACGTGGTAATGACCTCAGCTTAGTATACTTTTTTTTCATCAAGTTTTTATATCTATAAAATAATCAGACTATTTTGATCAAGCCATCGTTTTCAAGAAAAGAATCACATGATAGTTATAACCATGGCAGCAAGTGTAATACTTCGATGTATGTGACAAAATTAACGTCTACACTTGATAGTTGACTATCGAGTGTAGACGCCTACTAATGAACTGCTACATTATATTTAACCTAATTAACTATAATAGTGATATTGTGGGAAAAAATATTCTCATAATGCTGTAATTATAATATTTCTGAAGTTTAATAATTTATTCCATCCATCGTCGTTGTGTAGTTATGAAATTCTTGAAACAGGATTAAAAAATTTAGAAATAAGTAATTAGTCGATTGATTAATTATTATGATGAAACCTAATTGTCAGGATTTACAGTCAAGAATTTTTATTAGGTTAGCCGACGTTTCGACCCAAACTGGAACAGTTTTAACTTAATTTTAATCTAATAAAAATTCTTGACTGTAAATCCGGACAATTTTTGTGTTTCTATTCTGTGGTACAGACCCCATTTATCAAATTATTAACATCCGGCTGAAACTTCGTAAATAGCTTCATCACTTAGTAACCTACAAATGTTTTATTTAATAAATTCTCGGAATTGGGGCATTTCCAATCTGGAGTTCGGAAAACATTGTCATATATACGTATACTTAATTAGATACTAAAAACTCATAAATACACATTTTCTTTCTATCTGAATCGTATGATAACTTGAGCACGAAGTAGAGAAATAATAAATAAAATAATCTCAAACATATTGAGAAGTTTGGTGTGACCTACACCCGCACAATTTTCAAAATAACGAGGTATATTAGAAAAACGGTCCAATATTTTTGTAGCCACTTTTTTTTATTTTGTGCTCAAGTTATTTTACGATTAAAGTGGAAAGCCATTGGGTATTTACGAGTTTTTAGTACCTAATAAAAGACAAAGTTTGCCGATCTCCAGATTGAAAACGCCCCAATTCCTAGAATTTTCTTAGATAAAATATTTGTAGGTTAAAATGAGATAACGTTGTTGGAGAAGTTTTAGACGGATGTTAATAATTTGTTAAAAAGAGGTGTGTACCAAGGACTATTCACCATAGAAATAAAAACTATATTCCTTATTTAATTTTTTAATTAAATTTGGTTTATTTTCAACAATGAACAATTGTAATTGTAAGTATACAATTTTTCATTGATATATGATTATTTAAAAGTTTATGTATTTTCCTAAAAAAGGAATTGTTGAAATCGGACAATTTGGAGCAAAGAAACTGTGTTCTAGATATTTTTCATATTTTCTTTTGCAAAGGTTGTATCCTTGTTTTGCTTTTTGATTTTGGAAAATGTTACACGATGCTATTTTTTTTAATAAATTACTTATGACAAAAAAAAATTTAGGCCAATAACTGGAATTACCTTTATTTATGTTACCAGGAAGGTAATGTTACTTTAGATGTAGAATTGTGTAAAAATAATAAAACATTCTGTAATAATCTGCAGCGTTTATTATTATATAAACGTATTAATAATTGTCCTTTGTGACAGATTATAACATTTTCAATAAACAAAAAAAATTATTAAATGGTAATCAGCATTTTTTACTAAAGTTGAAAGCTGTCATTAAGACGCAAATCATGGACAGACTGTTTTTTTAAAGATGTGGGAATGAAATTAAAAGAAATGGATGGATAGAATCCCTGAAACTGTACAATTTTATTTTGTTTAAAAATTCTTATTTTATGATAATTTAATAAGCTAATCCTCTGACATTAATAGCTCCTCAAAAATTAAACACAAATAAGAAATATAACTAAAATATACTAAATAATTCATGAAAATATCTTGATAAATATTGATTGAATCGAACTTCGGCAAACATTCTGAAAATACGATGTATTTGCAGCTATATCCAACACTGTTATCACAAGCTATGCCGAAGGCACGTGTATCCTATCAGTTAATAACGATCTATCTATTGCATCCCGAACTCTTCTATTACACAGCACAAGTCTTGAAAAATAGTGTCAAAACTGGAGAATTAAAATAAATTCCGATAAATCCCACCAAATTACCTTTACCCTTCGTCGTAAACTTATGATTTCCTGTACAGTTTTCTTTAACAATACTCCACTTATTCCTGTTGAACAAATCCGCTAGGACTCTACCTGGGCAAACGTCTAACTTGGAATCCTCAAACCAGACTGAAACGACAAGAAACCATTCGACTTTTCCGATTACTTCAGCACTTACCAGACAAATACTCTAAGCTTCCAAATAATTACAAAAGACTCATATACATGACTATAATAAGGCCTATTTGGACTTACGGAGTTGAGCTATAAGGCTCCACTAAACCATCGAATTTCTCTCGCATCCAATCCTTACCATCAAAAATTCTTCGTAAAATCCTCAATGCTCCCTACTTTGTTACAAATAAAACCATCCATAATGACTTTAATGTTTCTTATGTTTCAGATTTGGCCCAATCCAGATACCTATCCTTCCATAATAAAAACTCCATCACCCCAACCCTCTCGTTTCTAGTCTTGCTTCCTCTTCAATTCCTGATAACCCTCCGAGGCGTCTGAAAAGAAGATGGCCCCATGATCTCCTAATGTAGACATATTATTAGAGAGCTACCATTGGGTATTATTATATGAATGTTTTGACGTCATTATATACCATATAACTAATGAACAGCTGTGTAAGATTTGTGATCGGGGCCCCAAGATACTCCCATGTTTCTCACCACTATACTGAGTTAAAGTGGCTTTTCCCCTCCTTCCGAAGACAATATTTCCTAGGTACGTTCCTCTACCAAATCATCAGCAGCCATCGTCCTTCTTACGCCTACAATCTTCTCCAGTTCAAATCCTCAGTCCATTCCCTGTCCACAAGATCTCGACCTTCTAATCTTTACATGCCTTCTCACAGATCTGCCTCATTCCAAAATTCCTTTGTTGTTCGCTCTGTCAATTTCTGGAATTCCCTTTCTATCAAAATTCGACATTCCCCATCCATATCCAAATTCAAAACCCTCCTATTCCAATTCCTATCCCAAGAACAGTCAGATAGTTGCTAACCATTCGAGCTGATTTTAATAGAGAATTTGATACATACAAATTCATTGATTGATTCATTGATACATTTTTATTTTTTAATTCTTTATTATTTTCTTAAAAGTGTATACTAGTGCAAATAGCTTTAAGTGCCTTGTCATACTATTAATTTTTTTGTATATAGTTTCGTTTTTTTTATATAGAATGTTTACCTTATATTTTTTTTACATTATTTCTTTTTTTCGATTGATTTTCTTTTGGCCAGATGTGATCTTTTAATTTTGTTCTATTTTGTTATTCTCAAGGGACTGTGTCCCAGAATAAAATTATTTTTCTATCTATCTATCTATCTATCTATGTTCAAATTTACTAAATGTTTTTCTTTAATACGGTTGTAAATATCATTAAGAAATAAAAAAATAACAAAAGTTCGCTGACATTATTAGCTCCTCAAATATTAAACAAAAATAAGGAATAGAACTAAAATAAACTAAAGAAAACATTAAATATCTTGATGAATACTGATTGAATCGAACTTCGGCAAACATTCTGAGAATCAGAAGCATTTGTAGCTATTAACCTTGCAAACCATTCGGAATTGCAAATGTAATGGAAAATCCTAGATGAATAATTATTTATTTTATTACAATCACTTGCAAATCGATGGTGATGAAACTAGAGTTGATTAATATTTAAATATAGTTGCTATAGTTTCTGTGAAATGTATAAATAACTTTATATATATATATATATATATATATATATATATATATATATATATATATATATATACATAATAAATCAAAATTATCACGTGAAAAAAACAGAAAATTTTAACCTAAACTTAACCAACGTGTATCATTTTAAAAGTAATAATGATAACATATGATTCGGGATGTAAAATTTTCATAATTCCAACAATTATTAGAGATGGGTAACTAGTTTTTTGGATGATAAAGATGAAAAATTTTCAGCAATTTCAGCCAAAATTTTTTTAATCAATTAACCGAGGTTTCGTTCCAAATATGTGGGTCATAATCAGAGGTATCGTATAGAAGTAGAGACCATTCTTGTCGCGACTTAAAAGAAGAAATACTTAACAATTTAGTTTCATTCCAAAGAATTATTAGTTCAAGTTGAAAATATTAAAAAATATATCTTTTTATGTACAGGTAATTCAGTTTGATTTTGATTAGTTACAGCAGGAAATTTGATATTTCTGTTTTATCATGAAATGCTATGTAAGCTAATCGAACTGGTTTTATTGATTGTGCATTCAGAGCACTATACAGTTATCTTCAAGTTGTTTCACGATACAATTAATCTCTTTTTGATTTATTACTAAAATAAATACAAAAACCTTTTATTTTTATTTTTTGTCTCAACGCAATACATAAGTTTTAACTTCTGATGAAAAAGGGAACTTTTTCGAGCATAAAAAAATAAAATAAAACCTATACAACTACAAAACATGAAGGGCCTTGGGTTCTACTGAGTAATCTGTGTGAGGAAGTGTTGTTACAAGATCAACGGTTGAGCAGGGAGGTGATTGGGTCTAGATCACGCTCAATCGCCAGTGTTTCATTGATTAATTAATTAATTAATTAAGAGTACCAACTTTATAGAGGCTGGATGAGCCTCAGTTTTTTTAATATCAAACCTTCAATAAAACGGCAATATACAGGGTGTTTCGTAATTGTACGGCACTATTTTAGGTATGTGTTCATCTACACAAAATAATCAAAAAAGTTCATATCAACATATAACTCAAACTCATTTATTAAACAGATATCAAAGGTTAAAGACTTATTATTTTTCACGATATCTTCGAAGAGCAGCAGCACCGTTTCTATGTACTTCGCCATAAGCTAAAAGCATGTCTGTTTGTTCTGCAAAAGTGAATAAATTTATGGTGTCTCCCATGATAATCACAAATTGAACTGTGTCACAGTATTCACTCACACTAAAACACACAGAACTAGACAAACAGATGAGCAACTACTGTCATTGCTTATCGTTCATTTGTTTATCAGGTGATTAGAACCTGTTATTTAGTATTAACACGTTAAACTTTGTACAGTCAGTCTTAATGTAGTAAATAAATAATAAATCTTTAACCTTTGATATCTGTTTAATAAATGAGTTTGAGATATATGTTAATATGAACTTTTTTGTTTATTTGGTGTTAGTGAACAAGTACCTAAAATAGTTTCGTGCAATTACGAAACATTCTGTATATTATTATTAATAATTACGTTACCAATTGTAAGATAGATGTATCTTATACTGAGATATGACGCACGCTAACACAAATCCATCAACTCACTTTCTCTAAAGTGAAAGCTGCTTTTCTAGGTCAAAGGATTCACCTCCGTAATGTGTATTATTATTTATTATATATTTATTGTTGTTACTACAATTTATATTATTAAATCGTTGAAATGTACCAGTTGAAATATTTATACCAGGACTTGAAACGGAAAAAAGACTTTTATTTTTGAAAAGTTTGGGTATAACTGTAATTTTTACTGTCGACAGTTTTTCAGTTGTATGTAAAAAAAATGTAAAAAATGAATTAAATTCCTAGCTACTTCAACAAACGACACATTAGAATAATGCG
The DNA here is from genome assembly GCA_928085145.1 of Nezara viridula. Lineage (NCBI taxonomy): Eukaryota > Metazoa > Arthropoda > Insecta > Hemiptera > Pentatomidae > Nezara > Nezara viridula. The sequence continues at coordinate 21,170,642 of OV725082.1, read as the reverse complement.
TAATTCATTTACGACAAATTATAACTCTAATCTAAGCCCAATTGTTGTTTACTTTTCATTTATCGGAACTTTTTTCTAAGAACATAAATGTAATTAAGTATGAATGTTTTTCTTGTTAATCTTTTCTTTTTTTTATCTATTTATTTATTTTACTTATAATTTAATTAATTTGCTACGAATTTCTGTATTTTATTTAATTTTAACTCTATGTTACATTTTCTTGGTTTATTTTATTTTTTGCCTTTGTTATATAGATGTATATATTTTTTAAATTATTTATTTTATTTTATTGTATATATGGATGGTATGAATGTGCCTCACTCAGCTTTAATACTCAGCGCCTTTAAGTGTGGCAAAATGTATTATTTCTCAATACAAAGATATAAGAACTTGAATAAATACAAGTTAAATTTTTGCCATAAACCAGGAACTATATTACAGAAACGTTCCTTAGAACTTTTAATTAACAACTTTTTTTTTTTAACTTTTTACAGAAACTGTTAAAATGGAACTTTTTAAAACAGTTCTGTAAAAGTCTCAATATCTGATTTATACTGTAGTATTCGTTATAAGTGAAACTTTATGTATTTAGAGATATAACTACGCAAATAAAATTATTTAGGTTTTTCCTTTTAATCCCTAAAGGTATTTCGAATTCTGGTCTACAGATGGAATCTGTGACCCTTAAAAGGTTAGTTAAAGAAATTATTTAAAAAATGAGCCTAATTACTTTTATATTTATAAGAGTATTTTTTTCCTATCTCTCCAACGAATATGTGGGAAAATAACAAGATGGATTTCTATAACAAGATAAAATACTCCTTGACAGAATAATTCACAGTAAAATGATTATGAGTAATTATGTATTATTGCTTTGAAGTATGCACAAAGCAATATTAAACATATATAAGAGGGTTTATCAGCTAACCTTCTACACGTTTAGATAAAGTTTAACAAGCTTGTGAAAACGCAATAAATTAAATAACAGATATCGACGAAGCAGGCAGATTATAATGACCTCAGGCAATTCAATGAAGAAGATGTATCGGGTTTGAACCGATGAGACTGGTTTGCACCCGTCCAAAGCGACGCTACCCAACAGCAGGATTCAGATAAATCCACAAAACAAACAAAACTATAATTAAACGAATAATAAATATGAAGAAATAGTTCAAAATAGGTAGAGGTAATGAAGGCTGGTTAAGACGGCAGAAAATAAAACATACATATGATTTTTTATTTATTAATGATATTTACAACTGTATTACAATATAAATACATCAAGTAAACGTGTACACAGAAATATAATCACATGAAAACGCTTGTTGTACAGCCCTGGAGGAAGAGCCCAAAAATCGACCTCATCGCAGGCGAATATTTGATAGTAAATTACGAAAGTGTATGTTATTCAGAGTAAAAAGAACCTTGTCTGCCGTTCCAGAGCCGCTGCTTTAAAAAATGGCAGCTGATTTAAAGAATATTAGGCCAGTAATTTGAGGATCGAAAAAGGGGAAATTCATTGCTAAAAATATGTGAAAAGTTTTAATTTTTTTAACTTGTATATATGGGTTCTGACATGTAAACAACAAAATTGCTAACACGTGCCACTAAGATAATACTTTTAACAGCCAAAAAAGTCAGAATTTATCGATTGTTTTAAATGTTCTTCCTCCTCTAACTCATAAATGATGCACCAAAGCGAAAAATGTACCCTTTAATAAATTAGAGAACGTTAAATCGTGCATTGAACAAGTACTTACGTGGTAAGGTATAAAACCACTATTTTATGAGGGAAAACCCATTGAATCAAAGTTGTAGAGCATCAAATTTTGCGTCCGCCGAGTACTAATATTATTATTGTAGGCCAATTATATATCTCGAATCGGGATCCTTTATTCCTTTATGAAATTCAGTATCTTTCGGCACAACATTTATCAAAATCCTGCGCTGTTGAGAGGTGGAAAAATGGCTTATACTGCATGTAACAGACTCTAAACAAGAATAAGTCAACAGAATAGACACTTACACTGTTAAAATATTGAAAATCATATTTACTTTAATTTTTAACCTTCGGGAAATTACCGATATTGTTCGGAGCAGGCGAATTACATTAAATTAGTTGATACTCACTGGAGGCATAAATTGATGCTCCACAACTTTGAGTCTATGTTTTATCTTCTTAAGGAACTCATTTCCATGTTGCAGAGCACATTTTTAGTATTTTTTCTCAGTTTTCGACAAACTTGGTAAAAATCGTCATTGGTTGACTATTTGGGTCCTGGGTACTATGGCCAATAATATGCCTATATAAAGAGATCATGAGGCCATCTTCTTTTCAGACGCCTGGAAGGGTTATCAGGAATCGAAGTGAAAGCATGATTAGAAACAAGAGGATTCGGATGGCTATGAAGTTTATTATGGACGGACAAGTGTCTGGATTGGGCTAAATTAGAAACATATGGAACGTTAAGGTCTTACAGATGTTTAAATGAAATTTAAGAGGAGGTTTTGTGCATGGAGGTGAGTAACGAAACAACGGATCTCGCACGATAAAGAATTTTTAAAGAAAGCAATGAGAAAAAATGCACCATTTTTTAGAGCAGGAATCGATAATTTACAACTGCAAATCATAACAGGTAGAAATGTATTTTACATTTCCGGCAGCATACAATAGATTTTTAGAGCATTGGATCATTTCGTATATAATAGAAACAAGATTTTTTGAAAATCAAAATGAGTCATTCAAATAGGTGCAGACTTTTCATTTTGGTTGGGGAAGAGGGAGTGGGAGACACCTCCCAAAAAAAAAGTTTCGGGATTTTATATTATGAACATAAATTATGAGTGATAATTAACGTAATCAACATAATTATTGTATAACGAACAAATATAATACTAGGTATATATGAGGCTTTCAGTTGACAGTATGACTAATTCCAATTTAAAAATTTCTGATTATTAATTTTAATGATATTTCTAGTGAGAAATTTTATACTTTTATTTACAGTTCTATATTTCAAAACTGCAATCACCTACTCTGGAATCAACTTACTGTCGGTACAGATATTATGAATTTTCCAAGTAAAAATATCACTTGAATTAATAATCAGAAATGTTGAAATTGCATTTAGTCATTCTGTCAACTGAAAGGCTTATATAAAAATAAACTGATGTATGTTTATATATTTAGTTTTTTTTTCGAATTTACTGTATCGATTTAGGAATCTATCTACTAAAAAGTATATAACGATTTTTTGACCGGCTGTACCATTTTTTTTCAGTTCGATGGCCCAAATTGCTCAGTAAGATCATGTGTATTCAAAATAATGAAAATAAAATTAATTATATTTTAAATAATCCCAAATTTTGGTTGGTTTCATTTAAAATGATTTGTAAGATCGTGATCATATTGGTAGAATATAAATTGTTAATAATCGAAAAACGAAAAAGATAAAATTAAGACCATAGAACTCAAGAATTCCTATACATCTTAAGATAATGTACTTGCAAATTTATTTAAACAGCTTGGTAGATTGTTAGCGAAATTGAAATCTACCTAAATTTAAACTTGGCTGCGTATAGTTGTTGCGTTACAGATTACAGTTCCTGGCAAATATATTTCGTTTCATGTATCGGTGCATGTCAATCAGGGATGCCCAGAAGGGGGTTCATGGCGCAAGTTGTGCCATCAAAATTTTTGATCGGAGCATATTTTGACGGGTTTTTGAAATTTCGAGGGGGGCAAATTTCGACTGGGTTATGAATTTTCGGACAAAGGGACAAAGGAAAAGCATGGAATAGATGGCAGAAAGTGTAATTGTATATGATCTACGATTTTCCTGATTCAACTTTAGCTTGCTTTGTTTTTAAGAATAGGTAAATAATAAAATATCTTGGGAGAAGAGGATTAGGTTGCTGCGCCATCGTCCTTGGGGGAAGGGGCACTCCTGATGTCAACATATGAAAGAGTCTTGAACGGCTGGACCAATTTTTAAATTGGATTTATTATATAAAATAAATTTATTATAAATTATTTATTTATTAAATAAAATAAAATTTATTATATAAAAGTCGGCTAAAAGACATAACGATTTTTTGAACGAACAACTGGACCGATTTTTAAGTTCGATATCGCGAATGAAATACACTAGCTATTCTATATTGATCAGTTAATTAAAGTTCTAATCTAACTATTTTAAAATAATCTAAGATTGAACCTCAAGTTAAATTTAGTTGCAGCGATGACGGGAAGATGGAATTTTCCACTGATACAATCGCTTTTCAAGGAGACTCCTCAAGTTGTGTTATAAAAGAAGTCATTACTTCAGCGATTCGATTCGGGTATAAGGAGTCCTTTCACAAAACCAATTCTACTCGTAAATATATAACTGGTAATTAGCTACTTCAAACCTGCACATAAATCTTAAATATAATAAGACCTAAAAATAATTTTGGTTATTTTAATACAAACTCAACGATGTTCGTATTAATAGTTATGTTTATTATATCATATATTAGATATGTTCCAAGAATTCAATTGACTGATTTCATATCAAAGGCGGACATATGTCACAAAATTCGTAATTAAGTTAAAAGTTCTTTAAAAATAATATTTAAATAACCCGCCCATCTTAAAGGGAATTTTCATCCATATCAACTTAAGCACATTGATAGACTGTTTGCGAAATAGACGTTTACGAATAATTTTAACTTGATGTTATAGTTCGTAGTACAGACCACTTTTTATCAAAGTATTAACATCCGCCGGAAACTTCGTGAATAGCTCCATCGCATTGCAACCTTTTTCTATTTATTAATTAATTAGGCACTAAAAACTCATGAACATCAATTTGCTTTCCGCATGAATCGTAAGATTATAGGATCACAAAATGGAGAAAAAAGGTGGCGTACAAAAATATTAGGCCGTTAGGCGATTACTATTATTTTTGTAGGCCACCTTATTTCTTTTTTCTCGATTTTGTGATCAAATTATCTTACGATTCAGTTGCAAAGCAAATGAATATTTATGAGTTATTAGTACCTCATTAAATTAATTTAATGAGAAAACGCTCCATTTCTGGGAATTTTCGTAGATAAAATTTTTATAGATTACGATAAGATGAAGCTGTTCACGAAGTTTTAAGACGTGTGTTAATAATTTTATAAAAAGATATATGTAACTAGTAGAGCCATCATTTTCAACATTATCTTCTCCATCATGAATGAGAAATAAGTACTTAGAAAAATCAAGAAATAAAATTATGAACAAAAGGAAACATTATTTGCGATTAACTAAAAAGTATACAGTAATTATTAAAAGTCTAAAAAAAGGCTAACAAAATAAAATGGCGATGGGGATTCCATGGAAAATTTCTACTTTTTTTCTGTTTTTGTTTTTACTTGAATGTTTCTTTTTTGTTGAAACTAGTGACTATTATTTCCATTAAAGATGACCTCTAAGTTTTATCAGCATATTTTGTGATTTTATTGCTTATTGGTTTCGTCCGTTTTTATTGATCAGATAATGGTAAGCATACCAGTTTGTTAAAAATAACCTCAAAGAACGAACCTAAATAACAGTTCTACAACGATTTTCCAATTGGATCGTTCCATTATAAGTGAATTACTTTGATTGTATACTTACGTAATGGATATTTCTGTTACACGTAGAACCACTTCAAGACTTAAGGCTTGTTAATAAAAGAACACAGTAAAGTTTAGAGGAACTTTTTTTTCGAGGAACGTTCTGAAAGTTCGGAACTGCCTGGAACAATTTATAAGGAACTGCCTTATTTAGAAGACGGAACAGCCAGAACTGACGATAACCTTGCGACAGCTACTGGTGACTAAGCGCTGACTATACGAGCTGACTCCGCGAGTTGCTAACGGCGATATCTGCAATCGACATCTAAAGCCATCAGGTGAAAGAGGCAAGGAGTGGAAGTGGGGGTAAGGCTAAGCAAACTTAAACGAATAGCGAACTTAGTTTTGATTAAAATTCGTAAAAAGGGATATTTGAAAGAGAAGAAAATACTAAAGATAAAAACACTAAGGTATGTGCTTCAGACCACACAATAGAGGTGAAAATATCAACAAGGCGAGATTAATAATGTGAAATATAAATTATAAGCACTAGCTGATTATTAAGAGGATGAAATACTGAACAATTCCCTGGCTTACAGTATGCAGGTCCGATTTTTAGTTTCTGAGATAATTTAAACCATATCTTCTATAAAACTTGTTATAATTTGGTTTTCGACGCTATTTTTTCTAAATAATGTTTTTTAGAAACAATGCTCAATATGTGCATAAAAAACATAGACGCCAAAAAAGTTACATTAAGAACACAAAGGGAAAAATCATTAAATTACTTAGTTATCTAATTTTATAAAATGTTACTTAATGACTTTTTGTAATAAACAGAGGAAATATATTTTCTGTTATACCCATATTTTATTTATATTCTGATATTTTTCAGGAATGTTAAACAATCAACAGGAAACCGAATGTATTAGTCATTAATGAGCTGTGCAGTTCAGATAAAATTAAATATACTTTCAAATATTTCTAAAATAAAACATAAAAAGATTTTTTAAAAAAATAGAAGAAAACATTTAAAAAAACTAAGGCGTCTGGTTCAGACCACACGATAGAAGTGAAAACACAACACCTGCAAGGCAAGATGGATAATGTGAAATATAAATTATAAACACTAGTTAATTATTAAGAGGATGAAATACTGAACAATTCCCTGGCTTACAGTATGCAGGTCAGATTTTTAGTTTCTGAGATAATTTAATCCATATCTTCTATAAAAGTTGTTATAATTTGGTTTTCGACCCTATTTTTTCACTTTTCACCTCTTTAACACGGCATCGCGTTAAGATACAATTTTAAATAATGACCCATTACAGATAAAATGAAATTTCGAACGATTCACTCACTTACGGAATGCAGAGAGCGTATACAAACATTCTACTACATTTTATTTAATATTCATACTACCTTAAGTTAGATTTGTAATATACTTAGTCTAAGTTTAAATGTATAATTTAAAATTAACAGTAACAAAAAAATGGTGTTAAAATTTACATTTGGTCATATTAACAGCCATTTTGTATTTTAGTGCCATACAGAATTCTTTTTAAAAATTTTAGGCGGTTTCTAGGTTAACATTTATTAGTATACCTTGAGGTACCTTCATACCAAATTTGGTGCTTTTATCCGCCATGTAAAGATAATTGCGTGAAGACTCCTGACTACACCAAGAGAAATCAAACTGCACTAGATTCAATCTCCCTGGGTATATGAGATCCCTCAGGCTACTGGAGGCTAATCACACCGACTGGGAGCAAGAATGATGATATTACACCGGGTATATTTATTGGGAATGGCGATGCGGTTTCACCGAGTATTCTGCGAGTTCCGCTGCGTTTTGGTCTATGGATAATGAGTTTCGGGGAAAGAAATGTAGATCCTCGAGCGCCTGCTGACTCTGATCAGATATAATGCACGGATCTACTAGAATACTTTGTCATTGTTCTTGAATCCGAGAGAGTCGGTGGGAAGGACACTACCAGATCCAAAGGACCTATTGAGCTATGGCTGGTTTGCTACCGTACCGTGAAGACTATGTCCATATCAACCTGAGTTGGAATAGCCCGTCCAGGCTGTGCAAGCGGTACGTCTGTATGAAGAAAAAGTAGTACCAAAGGATAAAATAATCATTACAATAACTATTACATTTTACATTGAAATGAAATGAAAAAATAATTTTATTCTGGGCCTACTGTCCCCTAAGAACAATAACAGAGTTACAAATTTATGTATCTTAGTCTGATATAATAATAAAAATACACACTAATTTACTGTTAATTGTTATTTCAATTGTGCAATAGATTGAAATTAAACAGAGTACAGATACAAGTAATTTTACATGTTAGAGAAAGTTTTAATGTGGAGTAGGTGTTGGAACAGGAGATGTTTGAAGTAATTTGTGGACGATGATTGACGCATGGAAGTAGGAAGTGAATTCCATAAGGAAGCAGCACGAATGACGAAGGATTTGGTGAAGGAGGAAGTTTTATGGGAGGGAATATATAAGTCTATAGGTTGAGATCTAGTATTGAGGGAGTGGATAGAGGAGCATAGAGTAAGGAGTTCCAGGATGTAGGGAGGGTTTTTGGTTCTGAAGACTTGGAAAAGGGAAACACCAAGGAGGAATTGTCGTCGGGAAGTAGGATAAAGCCACTGCAACTCGGTGTACCATAGTGAAACATGTGAACGCCTGTGGATCCCGAAAATTTATCTTATGAAACAGTTCATGAGTCTCTTCAGTCTCATTTCTAGCCTGGCAGATAGCCCTCCATACACCGAAACAGCCGTAGTCGATATGAGGGATTATAAGGGAGGTTACAAGGAGCTGTCTGGTTTTTAGAGGAATACAATCACGGAATCTTAGGAGTTATTTAAGGACAATTATGGATTTTCGGGTAATCTGGGAGATATGGTTATTCCAGGAGAGGTTCTGGTCAAAGATTACTCCTAGATTTTTGACTGTAGGGAAAAAATGGATGAGGCGGTTATTGAGGTTAAGTAGAGAAGAGAACTAATGAGATGTCTGGACCCGCTGAGAATAGCCTTAGTTTTATCTGCATTCAGCTTTAATTCATTTATTTCTGATAATCTGTTGATGCAGTCTATATCCTTTTGTAGCATTCGGGCAGCCTCAGGCATCTCAGAAGGTTGGAATGATTGGTAATGATTGAAGCTGCTGTATCGATAGACCGTCGAAGTAGTTTTCTTTACGTTTTAAACTCCAAGTACATATTTTTTCTGGCGGTCTGAGAGACCAATGTTTCAACATGAGATTGTGTATTTCTTATTAGGACAGTCATGCAAATCAAGACCAACGAAGTAAAAAAAAAACTGACATCAATTTTAAACGTTCATTTTTCTTTTAATATAAGATTACGAATCGTCTTATATTTAAAAAAAAAAAACTTAGTCAATTCGTCAAATATTTTTTTCATATTTAAAGAACTGAAATTATTCAGCTTCTGGAAATCTGTATCTCAAAGTTATTGCATGTACTAATCCCTACTGAAACCCCACTACATCATATTAATAACTTATTTAATAATAATAATATCTTTTTGGCGCCCAATACAACATCTGTTCTTATTTCGGGCTACCTCATCTCTGAGCCTGTTCTGGCCAAGTTCCAAAGCCACGTTGACTATTGCTATACCCTGACTTCTTCTAACATCATTCGATTTCAGTTAACACGATATTATTCAATATTTTGTAATGGATGTTAACCCGCATTATATTTGGATTATAAATACCTACTTCAAACATATTATAAGCAAAAGTCCAAGTGCATTAGGTTAACTGAATTTAGAAAAACTTAAAGACCATCGCTTAAAAAAAAAAGATTTCGGCTGAAAGCGTCTTGAATATTTTATATTAATTCAATATTATATTCAAGGATGTGCTGTATTTTATTTATTTTTGCTAAAGGTGTAAGTATAGCTTGGCCAATTATTAAAAGCAGTAATCACTCCACTACAATTCTCCTTTATTTTTATTTCCTAACTATTCTTCAGCTTATAAGAAAAAGTTTATTTTACTATCTTCCGATTTTAGCTGATAATTTATCATCAATAATTTAAGTTGTTAGGGGTCACGTGTTGTTTTCCCTACGCAATTTAAATATGGAAAAAAAATAACAAAACATGTAAAGATAGTTATATTAATTCCAAATATTGACAAATATATCGATATTTAGATACATCGGACTCAGATGTTCTTTAATCTTTTAATATTTTGTAGGAAAGGAGAAGAGTGTTATCGTTGAATTGAAGTTTTAGATTTATTATGGTTTTAATAACAATAATTAAATATTTATACATTGTTATGACAAAGAAAAACAAACAACAACTTAATAAACAAAAATAATTAATATCCATCAGTATAAAAGAAAGAGAGCTTATTACCAGAAACCTATTTAAATCGCTTAAACATAAAAAATTAATATAAATCTAAAACAACGGAAGAGAATAATTAATGAAGGAATTAATTAAAACTTATATAATTATTATCATAAATTACAAAACATATTCATTTTTAAAAACAAAATAAATTTCTCAACATAAAAAAGAAACTTATTACCTAACAAAATATTTTTTTAAAAATAATTAAACCAAAATTTGTAAGTTATTGAGTTTGAAATTTCTATAATTTTGTAATTCTCACTCGTGAAGTGGCTTTATTTTTTTTTTGTTAACAATATTGTTATTTCATATTCAAATTTTAATATAAATATTACGTTAAGCAAAACTTTCGTTCAAAAAAATATCGATAACAGGTTTCCGAATCGGGTTCCTTAAGGTAATAGGTGGTGAAAAAATCGAAATGTCCGATTCAAGTATGTGTTTATTTATTTAACCTTCGAAAAAACAAATCTTCAAAAAAAAAAATCCAAATTCTATTTGATAACACTGAGATTGCTTAGTCCTTTTTTTTTTTTTTTTTTTTTTTTTTTTTGTGATGGTTAAAATATGTCATACCAATGTATCGAAAAAAAATACATAAAGATAATATACAATAACAAATATTGAATGTTTATTCAATATTCAAAAATCACTTAATAATTATCTTGGCTGGATGGAATTTTAAGGTCGATAGTTGAAATTATTCGGTGAGATTCCGAGAGAATTGTGAAAAAAAAAAAAAATGAACTTAAAACAGAAACAAGTTATGATATAAATGGTGTTTTAATAAATTCACTGTTAAAGTATGTTACTTTATTTGATCGAACGGCATGACCGATTTTCAAGTTTCATGGTTCAAATACTCGGTGAAATCTCGTTAACGGTTTGAAACATTTTTTTCAAAATAATTTTTTAAGCATTCTCAAATTCATTTTGGTTTCATGTCATAGTCTGTTTAAGATTGTGATCCAGGGGTGCCCAGACCCAGGGGTTCCATGGCGCAAAATTGATAATTTTTAATGGGGCATATTTTGACGGGGTTTTCAATTTTTGAGGGGGGCAGATTTCGAAGAGTATATGAATTTTTGGAATGAAAAGATTTAAATCAAATTCTGTGCTCCATCGAACCTTAATTGTATGTAATCTACGATTTTTTCTAATTCTATAATCGTTTGCATTTTTTTTTTTAAGAAGAGGGGAGCAATAAAATATCTTCGGAGGGAGTGAGATGCGCCATTGACCTGGAGAGGGAGATGGGCACCCCTGTCGTGATCTGTTTATTACTTTGACGAAAATTTAAAAATTACTTCTTTTATTTTTCTATTTGAGCATTTATATTATCTGATTTATGACTATTATTTATGATAGCAAATAAAAAAAAAATGTTTTGACTAATTAATACTATGAAATTAACTATACACCATCCAATGATTACACTTCATGTTTGTAGTCAAGGACGGTATTCATAGAAAAATTAAAAATTATGATATTTCGTATCGGATGAGTATTCAACTTTTTTTTTTTTTTTTTTTAGAAAAAAAAAACTTTATTCTGGGACTAAGTCCCTTCAGAATAACAATAATGTACAAAATAATAAAATATTACTGGCCTGAACGTTGAAACAATAAATAAAATAAAAAGTAAAGAAAACCTTAGGTGCACAAGCTATATACAATACAGATAAAATTATGTACAGAGCATTTAAAATTATGAACAAAACAATTAAAACTATGAACGAATCACTTGAACTATGAACAAAATTATATCTAAGGGTTGAACAACATAAACATACACTTTGAGAAATGAAGAACGAAGAAGAGATTCAATGAGTTCATTTCATAAAAAAAAAAAAAAAAAAAAAAAAACTTTACTTGAATATATATAAAAATAAACAGTTAATTATAATTGAATAAAAAAAAAATGTATGTATTGAAATTCCTACGTCGATAGTAGGAAATGCATGTACTATCTCTTACCAAGTGTTATGATTGTATGATTGCTACAAAATACATATATAATATTAATAGTTAGCTGGTATCTGACTGTTTTTGGAACAGGAATTGTAATAGGAGGTATAACTTTTCTATAGATAACTCATGTTATCACTAATAGAGAAAGCAATCGAAAAAAAAGATATAGTATTTGGATTTACCTCGATATCGATAAGCAAAATACTCTAAAACTTGTATATATTTTTAAAATATTTTGTTGCTACTAATAATTAGTCGATTTAATTATATGAGGAGTAATTTTTTAATGCATCGATATAAAACGTGCATCTCTAAACTTTTCTAATATTTAGATGTCCCACTTAAATATTCTATACCACTTGTATGGTACAGGCTTTGAAGGAAGTAATGTTATAATGCTACACGATTGATGATAAAATACGAATCTTTCAATAGATAACAAGCTACAGTTTTCCTGCTTTGATAATGTTCTTGATATAAGAGAGAGAGATCCAACAGTTGAAATCGATTTTTTACAACCAGAATTCTTGTAAATTCTGAATTGCGTCCCAATGAAAAATAAAACAACTTCATCTCACACTATTTCTTAAAATCTATTGAAAACATACCGATACAAATTATAATAACGGTCACCTAATATAATTATTTTAATATTTGTTTTAATTTATTATACAATGTGTCGCATCGGTGTAACTCATAAATAATTACAAACTGAATACTACGTTCTAACTTAAAGATTATGATACTACTTTACAAATGTCATGACGGATAAGCACAAGATCACATGTTCACACTGTAGATGTCATTCCGAAATTGGCCGAGTGTGTCCGAAATTAGATGTTGGCAACCGATTCCTGGGTTAAGACTTGACGACTTTAACTGAAAATGACCATTTATGGGATTGGTTCATCTCCTTATCTTGGCGTAGACTTTCCATTCAGGTTGGGGGAGAGAAGGGGGGAGGAGACGATGACACCCTTCTCCTTTCCCAAAAAAGTCTCGGAAGTTTATATTATTATAAAAAATATGAATAATAATTAAAACAATCATTACTATTGTAAAATGAACAATGAAACAAATGTATATGTGTGTGTATATATATATTAGTTTTTTTTTTATTGGAAGGTTTGAGAAACTAAGATAAACTCAATCTCCGTTGCTTCAAATTTGCTATAGGAAATGCGATAAAATTTTAATGTAAAAATGGAATAAAACTTAAAATCACAGTATATGGTGCTACATATAATTATCTATGAACATGGACTAAAATGTCAATAATAAGAACTTAAAAAAAAAAAAACCTGTACCACTACAACCCATAAAGGGTCTGGGGTTCAGTACTATTTAGGGAACGCACTGTTTCTAGGTCAACAGTTGTGCAAGGAGGTGATTTGACCGATGTCACGCTCAACCGCCACGTTTTCCCCCTTAATTAATTTTTAATTAAGGGTACCCACTTTATAGAGGCTGGATGTGCCCCAAGAGGGTCTCCCGACCCTGGGTCACTCCACGGCCAAAGAAACAGATAAATAAGAACTTAGGCTGTAGTAAAATTCTTGCATACCTACATCTGGACCTTTGCTCAGCCATCTAATCGACTTTTCTTAATTGTTTGTAAAGTATATAATTTTATTCTTCGAAATATTGAGAGGGCTAAACGATATTCTCGCCCCCCCTCTATTTTTTTCCCTCGCTCCCTCTTCCTCCTCCCTCGAAGTTTAAATTTGAGTGAGCAGAAGTTTGTTTGTTTCTTTGGGCTTTAATGCGTCGATACCTAGGATCATCAACGCCTGAGTGAGTAGAATTTTATAATCGCGATTTAAATAAAGACAGGCTAAACGCGTGAACGCGATTGTCAATAATCGGCTACTTTAGGAATTCCAACAAAAGTTCCTTCACGTGATTTTGTGTCATGTGTCCAAACATCATATCGGAGTAACACTTGTGAAGAGCTACCGAGATTTGTATACGAAGTAAAGGTATTTTATTAAGAAAAATTAAAACTCAATTTATCCCGATAATAGAGTAATATGTTTTATTTTAACTACATGGTGTGTAGTGGTATTTTAACTGCATATGTGTTATTTTAACTACATACAAAGTAAAAAATCAGATATGTAACTCTATCGATCAATAAAATCGCTATTAATAGATTTATAAAAAATAAATACTTATAAATAGAATATCGATAATGTCTTGTAGATTTAATGTAAAAAGAAAAATTATATCCAACAAAATATCGATAATTAAGACTATGTTATATTATACTCGATAAAGCATCGATATATAAGAGATATTAGAAGAAACATAGATATATAAATTATATTAAAGAAACTATCAATATATGAAATATATTCGAAACATTATCGAAATATAACCTATTAACTTATCAAAGAACTGATTAGTTATATTAGTGTACATAAAAATAAATTAAAAAAAATTCTGTACCACAATAACCCATGGAGTGTCTTAAGTCCAGAACTTAGTAATTAAGTACTGTTTCGAGGCCAACAATTGTGAAGAGAGGAGGAGATTGGGCCATGAACACGCTCAACTGCCAGGTATTTTCCTTAATTATTTTTTTAATTAAGAGTACCCCTTTATACAGAGGCTGAGTGTGCCCAGAGGGGTTTCCTACCCCTGTGGACGATCCATGGATGATTTAACAGGATAAATAATTATAGCAGGATTTGAACCCGAGATCTTGAACATAGGAGCAGTGTAATTAAATGTAAATACTACAAAAACAAAGTTTATATCGTAACGTTAAAATATTGTTTTTTAAATGTTTAATATATTTTTTAAAATTTACGACTTGATTACATGATAATACAACCAGTAAATTTGAATTGGTAATAAGACATATAAAATATGAGGTAAAATACCCATTGGTAGCATCCCAACATTAAAATATTAAATAACGAATAAGACAAAAAGTATGTTATTTTACGCTGAGTTAATTTTTTTTTTAACAGAGTATATCATAGTAATGTATTAATAGTTATCATTATTTTTTTTTTTTTTTTTGACATATAATAATCCGTCTCGTGGACAATAATTATATGAAATATGAACAAATTCACACCATATATACAGAAAAAATAAAATAATAATATTAGAGTTTTATTTTATGTCCAGTTTTCCATACTTTATTAATTAATTAGCATTGAACTTAATTTATTTTAGCAAGCACAACTGGTTGAACATTTTTTTTATTTACATATCTCTTAAGTAATCATTAGAATTATTTTAGTAGAATGCACCACAAAATATAATTCTCATTAATTTACAATATAGTTTTTGTGGATCCTCATATAGTCTATTATATGTAGGTGTACTTTGTTTATATTATGCAATAATAGTTAAGAATAATTATTTGGTATTACTACAAAATAAATGGTTAAAAAAAAAAACAACACAGCATGTAATAGGCAAAGATGAAAAAAAAAAATACAGAAAATGTATAAATTTATTTCATAAAATAAGCCTGTTAATATAACACATCATATACGGCGTACATGATATATAATACACACTATATGATAATTACTTCATATCCAGATCCCATAGAGCTGGCTATAGCATGCCATTGAGTAAACACTTCATGAATGGGACGACGTAAGCGAGCCTCAGCTTGCACAGGTCAATACGACCCCTCGGAGCTTGCGAATGGACTGAGGACCGAGGAGGCAGGGCGCTACGTCACTACTGACGTCATCGACCCCCTGCGGGGAGGGTGGGGGTGTATTTCTTGCCGGATTAGGGAGGACCATCAATGGGAGGGGTGGTTCTGTATAATGGAGCTCTTCTATTCAAGGTCAAGGGAAATCCTATTCTATTTCTTGATATATATATATACTCATATCTATTTGTTTAATAACTATAAATATATATATATATATTTTTTATTATATATATATATTTTTTTTTATTATATATATATATATATATATATATATATATATATATATATATATATAAAAGTTTTTGAACTGTGTTAAATTTTATTTTACATATTCAAAGAGTGACAGGCCGTCACGAAGACCTCACACTTTTTATAACCAGAATTATTTCTCTCTTATTACGGTTACAAATCGGCAATAACAATTATAATTACCTAATAATATAAATTGGCAACAAGGCGCGACGCATAATACAGATTATTAAAAAAACTAAAAATTTATACGAACTGTGGTTTCGTTCCGTTTATTACTAACAACAAATAACGAACTACAGGATACATGTAAATTACTGTTAAACTTTTTTTTTTCGTCCATTTTTTCTTCGCCTGATTTCACAAAGAAAAAAATTCATCAGAATTATAGATGATTAATTATCACTTAATGACTTATTGCGATAAACCAACGATATATTCTTAAAAGGTACCGTTTTTCACTCGTAAAATACTTCTTTTTTTTTTAACTCGTTTAATGGAGTGCTACCAATGGGTAGTTTCTCTTCATGTTGTACATGTCAAATTACTTATTTCATATTTACTAGCTGTATTTATTATTATATAGTTGTAAATATCAATAATACAAATTTAAAAAAAGATTTTTATAAGAAAAAAAAACTTGTTTATTGAAAAATATTACAACCTGTATTAATTAAATAAATTTATAATAAAGTTCAGAGAACACAATCACACAATATTTACAGAAACATAAAGACATATATAGAAATAAGAAAAAAATAAAATATAAAAATATTATTTTTTCAATACGCGTGTTTGACCTTTGTTCTTTTTATAGTGATTCATTTGTCTATTGGCCATAAATAAATCAATCAAAATATTTTATTGCAAAATTTATTAGTACGTTTCGAGGAAAGTCTGTCCTCCTCAACAATCTAAAAATAGATCTATAATCTATAAAAGTTTCCTAGAAAAGTAGAAATAAATTTTGCAATCAAATATTAATTTTTGATAACTTTATTTATGACCAATAGGCAAATGAACCATTAAAAAAATATTAGTGAAGTTAAAAAATACATAAAAAGAATGTTTATCCATACATATATTACATTTATTAAATACTTATGCAATAAATAATTTGTATGTAAATCATGTATACATGAGTAGATAATGTAATTCGAAATAAAAAAAAATTATATGTAAAAAAAAAATTCGAATCTGAGAAAAAGCTTTAAGACAATAATATATAGGAGAATCACCACACAGGGAGTAGCAGTTATTTTCCCTCCCAAAGAGGACATGGGAGGAGATCCTTCCGAAATAGTCCTGCTATTTCTGTTCTTAAAAGGATTTCAGGAATATTCAGCGCAGCCCAGGTCTTTTAAAAAAACAGGAAATTCCACTTATGATTCCATCAGCAGTTCAATGTCGAAATTTGAAAATATTTACATATGAATCATCATGCGTCATTATTCGAATTTCGAAATATGTGTACCGATGATATCATATAGGCGAAATATGTGCCAAGTAAAATATTTATTATGAATTGCATTTTATTTTTATATATCCTTCAAGTGAATGATTCATTAATGCATTCATACAATAATTTATTGATTGCTTGACTCAGAGGTTCAAAGTTTTTGGAGGATAATATCAAATGGAAATTAAAATCAACTAAATATTGATTAGGCTACCTTACTACTATAAATTAAACCATAAATAAAGAAAACATTTAAAGATAATATAATAACGAACAAATATTGGACGAAATGGTCTTTACCATTATGGTCATTTTCAGAGAAGAGCCGAATCAATATTTAATGGCGATTGCCACTTTCCATTGAAATATTTAGAGAATTAAATTAATTAATTAATTAATTAATTAAATTAAATTAAAATAATTCACCAAAATCTACAAATCATACATCAAATATTCTAGTATAATTAATTATAAACTCGACAATGATTGAAGAAATGAAACTTCATGGGGGGATTATTTATTTAAGCAAAATTTCTTAAGTAAATCTTCCATGAAGTTTCATTTCCTGGGTAATTGTCTCCATGTGGACGGATAGCCATTTTTATATCATGGTAATGTCTTCAATTACCAAAATTTCTTAAGTTAATTGCACATGATGAAGTTTCATTCTCTCAATCATTGTCTCATGTGTCATTTTTGCATTTTCATTTTTTTCTGAATGTAAAAAAAAAAGCGTGTTCATATGTTCATGTCTGCTGATTAAAATTTCATGTGGGAGGACTATATTTTTTTCATTATTTATTATTACTACACTTTTAATTTCTAAGGAATTCGATATCTAAAGGGGATAGAGTTCAGTTAAAATGGCCCAGTCCGGCTGAGGTAGATAATTTATTTATTCTGTTATATCAGATGGGGATCACACATTTATAGAAAGTGGGAATCAAAATATCTTCTCTATTGTGCTGGAGATAAATGGAGAAACTTTGAAAATATTTATCATTTTTAACAATTACTATGCCTGTAAGTCATTGGAAACCCTTCACTAATACGGGAAAGATTTTTTATACAGACTTTTAAATACAGTACTTGTAAATAAAAATAAATGAAAATACGAGAAAAAATAGTGACGGATGCAGAACAACACCTTAAAGGCTCATTAGAGTAAGGAAATTGGCCAGCTCCACTTGCCAAAATTGTCAAATTGACATCAGCCATTCGCGAAAATTGTTTTTGGCAAGGTGATGACCAAAACAACCCAAACTCAACTGCAGTTGACACCGAAAATAGCGGTCTCAATTCGAAATAGCTATCCATCCAGCCAGTCAGCTGGTCGTATGATATTACACTATATTACACAATACTTTCCCTCACTAGTATGCGGTCACATAAAATTTCGAACTCGAATTTTCAACGGAGATAAGTGTTATTAAAATTGAAACAGTTCCACATTGAAACTCATTCCAATAGACCCTAGAAGCCGAGAAAAAAAAAAAACCTATTCTATTTTATTTAAATTTATGTTTTTTATTTTTGCCTTTGCATAGCTGGATTTATTTTTTTTGCCTATTGCATTCAATAAATTATGATGTATCATAAATTACAAAAACTTTTCGACTTCGTCGCCTCCCCCTCCCCCCGGATCACTTTTGAAAATCCCCAAAACTACTATATTTTCGCACTTTTATCGGTTTTATTTAATGACTCAAAATACTCTGCCATGTTAGTTAAGGAATGGAAAACTTATAACTGCCCTAAAGTTATTAAAACTCCACCACAGTCAATGTCAACCAGATGTCAATGTGATAAAACACCTGTTGGCAAAATTGGAGGTAGAAATTAGAAAACCAAAAAATTATTTAATAAAATTTCCTCGAACAGTGCAACACACTAAGCCCAGAGTCCATAAAAAAAATGTTCGACTCTACTTACAGACTGAAAAAAAGTGGTAGAAAATAATGGCTTGCCTACAAGATATTGAACTTAATTAATAGTATTTAAAAGTTAAAAAGAAGTGAAGTATATTATTTTTACTGCAAGGTAAAAATAACCAGTTTATTTCTTTATTTTTTAGGTTATTTTATTTTATTATTTCTTGTATATACTTTATGATATTATTGTATATGATTATTATTTTGCTTCTATTTATTTTATATTTTTTGTACATCTAGAGTGAATGTTATCCTACCACACTATAACTAATGTCCAAGAGACAGATTGTTGTAATACCCAATAAATAAATTTAAAAAAATGTTTTTTTTAAATAACCACAGTTGAATACTTTATTGAGTTTATACCTATTTTTTTAAATATTATCAATTATGATATTTACAACAGTATAAAAAAATACATCTAGTAAATTCGAACAATGGATGTAATGACATGAAACAGATGTTGAGAAATCACCCATTGGTAGCACTCTAATAATATGTCTACATTAGGAGATCACGGGGCAGTCTTCTTTTCACACGCCTAGGAGGGTTATCCGGAATTAAAGAGGAAACAAGATTAGAAACAGGAGCGTTGGAATGGTTATAAAGTTTATTATGGAAGGGTATATATCTGGATTAGGCCAAATCAGAAACATAAGGAACATTAAGGTCATGTAGATGATTTTATTAGTAACAAAGAAGGAGAATTGAGGATTTTGGATTGTAAGGATTGGATACGAGAGGATTTTGATGGTTTGGTTGAACCCCATAGCTCAACTCCCTAATAGTCCTTATTATAGTCATGTACATGATTTATGATATTTTGTAATTAATTGGAAGGTAAGAGTGTTTGTCAAGTAAGTGTTGAAGTAGTCGGAAATGTCGAGCAGTTTCTTGTCGTTTCAGTCTGAGTATTCCAAGTTAGACGTTTGTCCAGGTGTAGTCCTAGGTAACCAATTTGTTCAACAGGGATAAGTGAGGTATTGTTAAAGGATACTGAAAGAGAGGATGTACATATTTAAATTGAGATCATAAATAAATTTGTTAAAGAGTTTCTGGTTTTATTTGTTTACTGTAACTATTTATATCTTTTTTCAATTTTTCTATGTGGTGCATAAAATTCACTGTGAGCACTATAATTATGTATACATATATTTGGTGTATAAATAAACAAATAATAATAAAAACAACAATAAGGACTCACATTTACTCTGATGGAAGTCAACCAACTCGAAACAGCAGTAGACTTCCGACAGACCTGGAAAAAAATTATAAACGAATTATTTATTATATTTATCAGTAATTAACTATAAAAAAAAAAATTAGATTTCATAACATTTTTTTTAAATATTATATTATCACCACAACGCACAATTGACTACAGATGAATAAAAATGCATTACACCTACGAGCATGACAGACCAAAACACCTGCCAGAACGATTTGTCAAAATGTCAAAAAGATACACTCACCTCCACCGAATGTCATTCATTTGAAAATAAATTATTAATAACTAATAACTAAGATATAAATAAATTTTAATATTGCGCATAGAGGAATAAAAAAAAAAAAAATCGTAGATAAAAATATCGCTTGAACATGTAAAATGAGTAATTATTATTACTGTATTTTTGAAATACATTCAGAGCTATAATATTATACGACTAATAACGGTTATTAATAATAACTATAGTGATTGATGGTACATGAATCTTAACTAATATTACAACACAAATATTACAAATGAAATACATAGAAATTTATACAAACTAAAAATAATGTATATGATCCATTCGAGCACTGAGGATATTTAAGTACTAACACATTTGGTAGGCAACTTTTTAGTTTGTTCCTAAATATTTCATTTGTATTGTAATATTGTAATATTAGTTAAGATTCATGAACCATCAATCACTATAATGTTTTATTGTCAACTATTATTAGTCGTATAATATTACATTTCTGATTGTATTCTGAATTTTCAGCCCTGAGGATGACTCACATATTAATTGAAACGTCGGCACTAATAAAAACTTCATAATGACTGCGTCCTGAATATTTATCCCAAAACCAACGCAGTCAATGGTCAATCCAACGCAGTAATCTTCAAGCTTTTTTATCAAAACCCGCAGACGATGTCGTGAAAAGACAAAAATCGATATAAAAACATTATTTTCTGTGATACTTATTCGTGAACTTTTTGTTGTTGATTTATGGAAATCGATATATAACAATATCTTTTGGTTCAGCCAGTAATTTATTATTATTTTCAATGATGAATCATTATAATCTGCACAAAATTCAAAAATTAACCCCTCAAAATTTGATGGTTCATGATACGTAGAACTGGAAAATCGAACAAAAAAAAATTGTTGTCTGTCCGTCGTATACGTGGACTATTTACGAGAGAACTAGACCGATTTTTTTGAGATATGGAATCGGTCAGACGTCGAACCTTCTACCTCGACATCACCATCTGGCCTTATCTTTCAAGATGGTGACCAAAAACCTGTGTTGATATTGACTGAAGCGCCTTGACAGACGTATCGCTTTGAATGAAACTTGCCTAAAATCTTCCCCTCGATGCATTTTAAATATCTGTATAGAACATAATTCAATGGAAGTTCCGATATTAATAAAACTCACAGTATTCTCCACGATGCCCTTTAAATTTATATAACATACTTCAACGAAATGAAGCTGCAAAAAAAAGTTACAAGAGGTGGTAAAATTAGATTTCCAAATAGTTCAAAAACTATACTTTTTTTGTTTGATGTTGTATACTGTTTTTTTTTTGTTTCTGGATGTTGTTTATTTAAAAATTCATTTAATTTAAATACTTTTTTTTTATCAATCAATTTGGTGCAAAGAAATAGCTTTCTAAATATTTTTTATATGTTTCACTGCATCGTTTGTTTTGGGTTTTGATTTTTTTAAAGTGTTATATCAACTGAAGTAGTGAATGTTGTCTATTTCTCTTAGCAAATTACCAATGATGAAAAAATATATATATATTTAGGCAAATACTACAAATTTATTTATTTTTCTTTATGTTACAAGGAGAGTAATGTTACTTTTTATGTATATTTGTTTACAAATAATACACCATTGTCTAATAAATTGCAGCGTTTTTTGTTTAAACAGATCAAAGCCTTGAGTGATACTCACATCAGGATAATATTTGAATATAAATAACGAAAGTATATAATATTTTAATATAATATTATAAGCATATAGTATTAATAATATATAGTATATAATAAGAGGTAAAATGAATCTTTTATGATATGCCAAAGCCGCAGATAACAAACCAGGATAGTTAGTTGAAGATCGAAACTGAAAGATTATTGCGAAAAATGCGTGTTACAATTTTGTATTTATAGGATGTATATATTGGTGCAAAGATGTTTGGAAACAAAATGCAAACATTGGTGATCTCAGGAGAACTTTTGGCATTTAAAAAAACAACAATTATTTTTTAGGACATTCATCTATAAAGTCCTGAAGAGTGTACCGAAATGAAAAATTTACTCTTTAAAAGATTATTAAACTTAAAAATTTTGGGAGTATGCGATTGGATATCATGGAGAGATGTTCGATTTGCTATTCTTTTCTTTCCTGATGATGCCTGAATTGGCAAAACGTTAAAGGTTTTTTGTTTTTTTCATAATAATATTATCAATACACTTAATAATTTTGTTAAGTGATATGATTGAAAACAACGGTCAACCAACAACGGTGTGTTCCAATTTTGTCAAAAATTGAAAAATATTCCTACAAATGACACTTTAGTCGTCAAATGAGCTTTCTATGAGAAAAAACTCATTCAATAAAATTTGTAGTAACTTCGTGCTCCAATTATTTACGAAATATCATATTTTCTTAAAAATTATAACATGTAATAAAAAAAAAAGTATAAAATTAGCAGAATGTAGTTTGGAGACGCATTAATAATTTATTCATATCGTTATGGTAGTGCTAATCAATAATATTAAAACAAAGAAACACTTGTATATTTATAACAGCTTTACGTGTTTTAACATATGTTGTATTGAGGTTCTGTCCTTGCTCTATGGAACGCCACTTGTTCACAAACAGGATATCTCACTGAGCAGGAAGGTAACAGGTATTTTCAGTGTGCAGTTCCAAAAACAGTTATAACACTAAAAGAATGAATTATTTCTTTGGTGATACCATATTTAATATCTATATCTTATATTAGTTGTTTTTCAAAGTGGGTGATGCGTGTATGCCATAGGAGAAGCGTGAAGTTTTTCACTACTAAATTTATTCAAACTTAATAAGAAAAAAGAAAGATCTGAATAAAAAAATTAAAAAAACACTACAGCAATTGCAAAATTCTACTCACCCTGCCTGGAGTAGTGTTGCCAAAATGAGAGACCGAGACGAGTCTTGGTCTTGCGCAAGAGTCTCGCAACAGTCTTGCAGTTACTTACTAGCTTAGTACTATAGATATATTACTGTAATTTTTTAGATAGGAGAAACATAACTAAGCCCGAATAGAAAATTAGAGGAGTTAAATGCAAAAGTATATTGGTTATACCAATTATTAACATGTAGTAACTAAGATTGTCAAGTATTCGTAACTATTTTGCCTTAATTTTTATTCAAAAAATCGATTTTTTTTACCAGTATTGGTCTTTTTCTTGCAACAGTTAGGCGGCCTTGGTCCTTGTTCTTGTACTTTACAAGACCAAGACCGATTTTGGGCAACACTAGCCTGGAGCCGTAATGTGTAATGAAAGGCACCCGATAACTAAAGCATGTTTAAATATTCGTAATGTCAATTTCCGAATTTCTATAATTGCTTTTTTTTCATTAAAATATTTTTTTACAGTTACATTATTAGTTTTTAAAATATTAACAATTCATTTTCATAACATGTGATCACATGATATAATTTAAAATCGATATATTGAAACTATAATAAATTTTTTTTCTTCAATATTTTGAGCTCAAATTGTTTCAAAACACTCGCGGGATTTCACTGAGTAATTACATCCATCAGAGTTAAAAAACGGTCATGCCATCCGCTCAAAAAATCGTTAGGTACCTTTTAGCGGATTGATTAAACACAGTTTACCCAATAATTTGCTCGAATTTTGAGCTAAAATACATCAAAAACACTCAGAGGATTTCACAGAATACTATAAGCCATCAAACTGAAAAATCGATCCAGCCGTACTAACGTGTACAATCTATTATCGCTATTACTTACAAGTCATGTTTGTAGTATACTGTAATAATTATCAATAAACATGTTGAATAAAAAAGGCAATTGTTAAGTCAGAAGAGTAAAGAAAAAACATTAGGTAAGGGAAAGCCGCCAGATCTGGTATGTGAAATGAGAAGACTCCTGCAACCAGAGAAGAAAGTGGTCCATCGAGGAAGAGATTAGCATTGGAATGCAATGCTGAGATCGTAATCCTCCCATCTACTTCTGGGTTCGACGCCAAGGAGGGCTTACCTGTCGGTTCAGTACTGCTTACCTTTTTAGTGATTACTAGTATAGTCGAGCGTATTTGAAATAGGAATGGGATATCGAAGGTCCAATATAGATATTAATATGAGCCTATGACTATCAATACTTGGAATATCTTCATGTTGATAGTAGATATTTTCATTTTATATCCATCCATTTTTGGGTTCTCAGAGAATCCGTCTAAAAGTAAAAATATCAGGATATAAACCGAGTTGAGACGAATAACTTGAAATAGAAACATAATTGTACCTAAAGTCCGTACCAAGAAGATACTAAAATAACTGTTAACTGGCATTGCACAGCGAGCCTAGCAGACGCTAATGAATGAACTCCTGTTTATTTTTTAATTCTTATTTTCCGTTGAAGTTGCAAAGTTTTAAATACACCAGCAAATCCGAGGCCAAATTCTTCAACGCAAACTGACTCATTTCGACTATTTACCCTCCCACGCCTTGGACCTCTGTCAAGAGGGCGGTTGTATTCCTGCCTCATAATCTGAGGAATTTCGTCGATGCCACAGTCATTTTCGTTATTACAGTAATTTACCCTCATCAAATCGAGGTAGTAAACAAGCAGCTAAATTAAGGATCCAAAATAGAATCGTTTCTTTTGAAAAATGCTAAAAAGTCCAATATTACCAATATATATATATATATATATATATATATATATATATATATATATATATATATTGCAAACTAGATTCTCTTGAGATTGATATACATAATATACCTATTAAAAGAACCAATAGAAATTCTATCAGGCATCAATTTTGAGAAAATGAAGGTTGCTTTTGAAAAAAAAATTCTGGTGTGTCCACTCACACGACTTTCCTACCTATTTCAGAAAAGTTTTTATATCTTTACATATGCCCATAAAGAAACGAAAAATAATTAATTAAATTTATTTTCCTCAAAATTGATCAAACAAAAGATTTGAGTACGATTTATTTGATAAACTAAAGCAATGTAAACCGGCTTAAGATAGATCAGTGTAAAAAATTCAATACGCTCTAACATTGCTGATCAAAAACTTTTTGCCATAGCTTAATTTTGTCAAACAATAATTTCTGTTAAAAGTAGAGAAAATAGTGAACTTGTGTGATGCGGGCAACAGATTTTCTTACTATCACTTAGTCATCTTTTTTCTTTCATTCAACAGGTTTTTAACATCATTAATTTTTTTTGAGTAATATACAAAATATCTAATCTTGAACGCAATAGGCCTAGTCAATGTGTATATTTTTTTCCTTTTATAGTGTTTGTCAGCTGTATTCCGTTGCAGTGTCCAACAGTAGTCAGCAGAAGCATATTCTCATTGCATTTAATTTTATACATTATCTTCATTTGGGCTATATCTTGAGAGAGATGAAATGTTCTTGAGAGAAGAAATACAAATGAGTTTGCAAAAAAAGAATTTTTCATAACAAGATGTAACCCATAGTATATGATAAGAGCAATTCTTTGTGGTTTGTGGCTCTTTTGTTGTTCAAAAATTGTTGATACAAGTTTTCATACCAAGCTCTTCTTTTCATTTTCGTTTTTTTTTCTTTGAAATCTAGATTCTTAATTAGATACATATCCAGATTTTACGAAAAAAAACTTAGTATTTTTCGTTATTCTACTGCTCAATCCAGTTTTCAGGTATTATTACTTACATTAACACTATATATTCTATAATATATTTTGAGTAACATTTGTAATTCTTTAAAATTAATGTTATTTGGTGTTGTTGACTACTACTCTCGACCCTGAGAACCGAAAAGATCTACTTCTGAAGCTCTAATTTTTACTTGTTTAGAAATGCAATGAAGATATATGATGAATTACTTACATTTGTTACTTGATGTTTTACACGCTGTTCATGTTTCATTATATTATAGGTAAATGGGAAAATTTGTTACGTTTTAAAAAGTATCAGTTTATTTGCCTTACGCCTTACAATTCCGCCTTATAAATTTTTAGGCTTTTCGCTAATTTGACTTAAAAATAAATTTTAACTTGTTTGGAGATGATTTTAAAAACAAATTTTTTTTTCACAGGATACAAAACTTTATTATTTTATTTTTTTCGGAATAACAGTCAACATAAAAAAAACAGACTGATATATAATAAAATATATTTTATCTAAATTACTTCATAGTCAACATCCGCTTCTTTCGGTATTAGAATATCATAGTAAATGGGAAGAAAGTATGGTTATCGATTTTAAATGAGGATTACCAATATCTAAAGAATAAAATCATTATAATTATCGCTTGACAAACTTGTTTTAATAAATTAATAAATCTTTCTCTTGCTATCATCCAAAGGAGGAGAAAGGCAGAGGCTTTCGGACTGAAGTCTCCAAAAATGGTAAAATATCTTAAGATCTTATAATAAATAAATAATATAATAATAAAAGGCTTAGCGAACCCGAAGGTTCGGTGCCGACACCACCAATCGCTTATTACACATCTTAAGAAAAAAAAATCTCTACAAGTATTATTCTTCGTGTAATTAATTACATTTAATAGAAATTTAAGAATCACTTAAACACCATTTCGTATAGGTAGTCAGTTTTTTTTCTTTTTCTACCAAAGTAATTATCGTTATATTTAAAAAAAAAAAAAACTTTCAGGCTGTAGCTCCCTCTAAAATGAAATCCTGGATCTGACCAAATTTGAATATGATTTTTAATCGAAAATATTTGAAATGCCTTCAAAGCAATAACATGATTTGATTTCTTCAGTCCTTCTATAAGTAAGTACATTAACAAAACAAATATATAAATAGCTATTCAAATCTCAAATCAATATTTAAATTAAGTGATACACGGACGTCTCCCGACCTCTAGACTATATTCACACACTCCACTAACCTAATTATAATTGTGTCAATAAATGGCTGAACTTTCTAAGACAGACAGAAATTCAAATGCAGGATCATTATATTATTTTTGTTTAATAGAAAGACAAACAAAAATTAAATTAGTTCCCGGATTTATACGCAAATATAATTTTTTTTTTTGCTTCATTTTATCAATTTGATTTTTGTGTATATTGAGGTACAAAAGGCATATATAACCATACTTCAATTTATTTTAGAGGTATACATATTTTCCATACTCCAATATATTTATATTTATATTGAACACTAGCTGTACCCTGCCACGCTTTTGCTGTGGCTCATTTTGGTTAAATAAAAAAAGAAGTAGAAAATAAATTAGATGTTTCTGATATATTTTATGTAATAATACTTGTGAATATGCGACATTCTTTGTTGTTCCATTCTTTGTATAAATATAGAAATTGTCTGGTTTTCCAACTCTAGAATTTGAAACATATAATTGTCTATATAAAAACCAATCGGTCTCTAAATTTCCCACGAAAAATTACTAAATGTTTAAAGCATTATATCTTGTTTAACTTTAATGATTTCTTTTTGTTTACATGAAATTAAGAAAGCTTTCAAATAATGATGAGTATAATCTAACAAAAATAATGTACTATTTAAGTTACTCAAAAATATAGTCTTGAACACATCGTAACTTTTTTTTCATACTCTTTTCGGGGAAGGATGTTGCATATATATAAATTAAAAGGGCTTCAAGGAGAATACTTTAGCCAAGTTTAATTAAAATCGTTACAGCCGTTTAGGCGTTACAGTCTGTAGCGACACAGGTTTTAGGGCTGCTTTTCCGAAACGAAAAACCTTAGTATAATTAAATGTATATTTTTGTATAATGATTCCTGACAACCCTCCGATACTATTAGAGTATTACCAATAGGTAATTTCTCAACAAGCGCTTTCATGGGATCATATTCCTCTGTGCACATTCACTTGATGTATTTGTACTAATACAGTTGTAAATATCATAAATAAAAAAAAAGTTAGAAGTTCACTCGTAATTTTGTATTATTTCTATTTGTTTATTTTGACATTCCTTTTTATATAGCTCTCAACTCCCAGAATAAATAAATTATTATCGAATGAAGTTAGTCGACTGTTCTACATATAATGAGTGATAAATACTCAAAACGCAGTCATTATGAAGTTTTTATTAGTGCCGACGTTTCAACCAAATATATGGGTCATCATCAGGACGTGGTTCGAGCAATGAAGGTATTTAAGTACAGTACGTGAATACCTTCAGTGCGCGAAACACGAAAAAAAGTAAATCCGGCCCCTATTCATAACAAACCTCAACTGCCAAAAATACACAAATGGATATTTCATCTCATCCACAGCCACCGATCTAAATCTAGCACTCGTAAATTATTTGCAAGGGCTCAAACTCAAAAATTGAACAACAGCCTCATAAAACTGGATGCTTACTCGAATTAATCCACTACTAATCCACCGAATAATCCTAAAAATGAATCGTAATAAAGTATGTTTTAATAACAACCTTCAAACATGGAAATGATATTCAAATTAGATCTTTGTGAGAACCAAGCAGACAAAGAGGAAATAACTGTACACCTGTGGGGCCGCAACGAATTTGCATCAACTGGAATTTAAATAAAAAAAACAAACAACTCGATCTGTTATTCCAAGGTTATTTTTATAAACTAAGTGAACCAGTCTCCTTATCCATCTAGAGAAAGAAAGTTTTTAATAAATAACAAATCAACGTTTTTTTCCGAATCTGTCATGGCTCTGATCAAAGCATTAAATATTCTTAATTAAATAAATACAGTTGGTATGTTTTATTTACTAATCTTCCTGTTATTTTATTATTTATTGTACATAGTTTTTTATTATTATCTAGTAATTATTTTACTTTTTTTAAATTTTATGTTTACTGCATATATGGTGTAAATGTATTCATATATCACTATAATTATTGTCAACGTCACAAATTATTATATTTCTAAATAAAAAAAATAAATGCAACAACTGGCATTTTTCTTTCAATGAATGCTATGATAATATCGAATCCTACAAATCTATCGATACCGATATTACTACAACATCCGTAGTGGTCAGTTATTTATATGAATTAGAAAACAAAGCTTTCGGAATACACAATAATATTGAGCATACAAATACAACTAGTAAATATACACAAATTAGAGATAATGACATGAACAGGTTTGAAGAGATAATACCCAGTGGTAGCACTCCATAAATAATTCTAGGTAAGAAGATCACGAGACCATCTTCTTTTCAGACGCCTAGGAAGAAGCAAGGGTGGAAACATGCGGAGTTGGATGGGACTGGAGTTTATCATGAAATGATAGATATCTGGCTCGGGCTACATCAGCGACATATGGTACACTAAGGTCTTTATGAATGGTTTCATTTGTGAGTATGGAGTATTAAGGATTTTATGGAAGATTTTGGATTGTAAGAATTGGATACGATAGGAATTCAGTGGTTTGGTGAAGCTCAACTCCGTATGTCCCTATAGGTCTTAGTTTAGTCATGTAGATAAGCTTTTGTAATTAATTGAAAGTTTAGAGTGTTTGTCAAGTAACAGTTGGAGCAGTCGGAAACGTCGAGTAGTTTCTTGTCGTTTCATTCTAGTATGCGGATTCCAAGTAAGACGTTTATTCAAGTGGAGTCCGAAGCAGTAGATTTTCTCAACAGGAATTAGTGGATTATTATTAAAGGATACTGTAGGACAAGAAGTCAGGTTTACGACGAATGGTAAAGGTGATTTGATGGGATTTATTTTTATTTTCCAATTTTTTGATATTTTATTAACTTTTCAGCAGAAGATCTCAAGGCCACTGCCTTTTTAATCGTCTTTGAGGCTCACAAGGTAACAGGGAGGAAGGTAGAGATAGAACGAGTGGATTTGATGATTGAGAGTAGAAGAATGAAATGTTCTGTATGTAGGACTTTACTTTTGGTATGTTCATGTCTGTGTGTATGGTGTGGTTTGAATTTTGTTTATGTTTGTGTGTTTTGCGGAGCCTCAAAGTTCTGCTCCGTATGTCCAAATAGGTCTTAGTATGGTGGTGTGGATTAGTCGCTTGTTTAGTAAGTTGAGTGGAGATCTGTACTCCAAAAGATGTGACAGTTGTTTGTATCGTATGGTCAGTTATTATGTTTTTAATTTAATGTAAATGTTCCAGGTGAGTTTTTTGTCCAAGTATAGTCCGAGATACCGTACATGTGTTTTGAGGGAACTGGTTTATTGTCTATTGCCACAGCAGGACACGAGATCTTCCTCATGGAGATGCTAATATTAGTTGACTTGAAAGGTGATTTATTGGAATTTATTTTTATTCTCCAATTTTTACACCATTCTTCAAGGCTTGTGAAATGTGATTGAAGAGTTTGAGATGCAATTAAAGGGCCAATACAAATAACATAAAATAAATAAAAACTGGGTTCAACACATGGGCCACAAGCTCCAGAAAATCGAAAAGGGGAAAACAATATTGTGCCGAATGCGAAGTAAGACAATCTTTTCACAGACGGATATCTTCTTAGAGGTTTCGAAGCCCCCACCTGCCAAAAGTATGACACCACACCTCCGATAGTTAAACATTAATTACTGGAGTGCCCCCAATATGAAAAAAAGAGACAATAATTAAAGTTATCCACGACATTGAAGGGTATTTTGGAAGACAAGGAGGAAGATGTCATCATTTTCTCCCAATATTTAATGGAAAAAAATTATTACAACAGAATATAAAAATTAAGAATTACCGCTAATGACCCTCCAGGGAAGAGGTAAATATATAAATAAAAAAACAAAGGTGTGTGCTTTAGAAAACACGATAGAAGTTAAAACACCAACAAGGCGAGATTGATAATAAGAAATATAAATTATACATAATAGAACATTTCCCTCACTAACAGTATGCAGGTCCAATTTTTAGTTTTTGAGATATTTTAATCCATATGCAAAAACACTTCAATTAGTCGACTTTACAAGATACACAAGGCGTTACATATCGGATATCTGACGGTTCAATCTGATTATCTCTCTACAAAAAGTCCAAAACGCCCCTAAAGAAGTTTTCGTTTCGCCTATATATATATATATATATATATATATATATATATATATATATATATATATATATATATATATATATATATATATATTTTATTAAAGATAAAATATAAATAAAAGCTATTTTTATTTTTTTCCAGGTACATCGCCCTATAAGCCTCCACTTGGGCCAAACAGACCTCAGCCTCGACAGTGAAATGCCGGACAGGAATAGCGACCCAGATACCCTAGAGCTGCGGCGATTCGCGGTTCAGGGATAGGAGATACTAGATAATTTACAGTGCTACTCGAGTATTCCCGCTTCAATCCCTCTGGCCAGAATATTTAACACGAGTTCGTCGAAGTAGTAGCGAATTCAAGGAAAAATTGTCTACCGGTAGACAGAAATAGGAAGTACTGGTACTGGTCTATTAGATCTGACAGAAGACAATTTCACAAAAAAAAATAACTTAATAGTTAAAACGTTTTTTACCAAAGTAAACATTAATAACTAACGACAATATTATAGAAAACACGAAGAACTATATTTTTTTATTCCAATTAAAAAAAAAATAGAAAAAAAATCTGAACCAGTACAACCCATGGAGGTTTTTTGTGTTTTTGTCATCACTTTGTTAGTGATTAGGCAGCTTCAGCGCCAATGGTTGGGCAGGGAGAAGATCGGGACAGCATAACGCTCAACCGCAAGATTTCTCGGCTTAATTAATTATTTAAATAGAATACCTACAGTACAACTGCTAGGTGTGCCCCAGGAGTGGCCGATCTTCCGACCACGGCAGGGCCAATAGTTTGAAGATCATACTAGGGCTGATAAAAAAATATTAACGAAAATAAATAACTAACGACAATATATCAGTAAATGCGAAAAACTATATTTTCCAAATTTATGATGTTATTTATTCCTTATTTTCAACGTTTGCTCATCATAAGAGACAATTATTAAAATAATTGATGTTGTTTCAACACCTCACTTAAATTGTTCCTAAATTTCCCCTTCATTCAACGTATACATCCTTCCAAATCCATATCAAATTATTTTCATCATATAGTACAAGACACTTCAGTTGTTTCTTAAGTGAAGAGTTTAATGGTTTTGGCTAAGAGCAAGACCAAGACCGATTTTGGGCAACAGCAGTCAAACCTAAACAGTTTGTTTTATTTATTTTTTTAACTTGTTTATTGAGAAATATTACAATCTGTCTCAAAGGATATTTATAATAGTGTTCAGACATTACATTCACACACTATGTAAGAAATCAAAATAAATTTAACATAAAAATAAAAATAAAATATCTTAAAAAAAAAAAAAGAGCACATACAACATACCTATCTACACTAAGCTTAAAAATTAAAGCTAACATTTTATTTCAAGCTCTGATTTTGAATATTCTCTTAGATTAGCCCCTAACCATCCTGTTAAAGTTTTCTAGAGCTCGCAACTAAACAAAGAAAAATCCTATATTAAAAAGATATTTTCCCTTATGATTATGTTTTTGTTCGGCATTTTATCAACTGAAAGATAAAACGCGGGAAAAACGTCACGAAAACTGATTAGCCAAAACCATTAACATACATAGTAAAATAAAAATAGTCCAAGATACAAACCCCTCCTTATCAAATTATTAACATCCGCCTGAAACTTCGTAAATAGTTTCATCTCATCGTAACCTACAACTATTTTATTTAAGAAATTTCTCGTAATTTGGGGGTTTTCAATCTAGAGATCGGCAAACTTTGTCTATTTAATTAAGTACTATTGTGTGAATGATTAATGTAGCTCTAATACCAATGCCCGTCAATGTGTCACAACGTATTAATATTCAATCAACAAAAAACAAACCAAAAAATTAAGTACTAAAAACTCGTAAATATTCTATACTTTTCCGTCGAATCATAACATAATATCAGCACATATACAAGAAAAAGGGTGGCCTACAAAAATATTGGGCCGTTTGGCGTGAATTCCAGTCGCAACATGTGAAAATAGCGCTGTTACATATGCCAAACGGTCCAATATTTTTCTAGGCCACCTTTTCTTTTTTTTTTTGTGATCAAAATATCTTATGATATAAAAAAATAGCAAAAGGGTATTTAGGAATTTTTAGAACCTTATTAAACAAAGTTTGCCGATTTTCGGATTGAAAACGCCCCAGTTCCGAGAGTTTTCGTAACTATAATAATTGTAGATTTTTAATAAATGACTTATAGAATATGGAATAATTAGTCTTAATACCCTTTTTATCAAAGTATTAACATCCACCTGAGACATCGTAAATAGCTTCATCTCATTGTAACCTACAGATATTATATTTACAAAAAGTCTTGAAATAGGTGTGTTTTCAATGCGGTCAAGTCGGCAAACTATGTATTTAATTAGGTACTAAAAACTCATAAATACCCATTTGCTTTCTACTTGGATCTTATGATAATTTGATCACAAAATCGACAATAAAAAAAAAGGTGGCCTGCAAAAATATTGGCCCGTTTGTTCTACATAACTCACTATTTTGACAATTCGGGGATGTAGGTAACGCCAAACGGCTCAATATTTTTTAAGGCCATCTTTTCCCTAGATTTTGTGATTAAAATTATCTTACGATCCAAATAGAAAGCAAAAGGATATTTATCAGTTTTTATTACCTAATTAAATAGAAAAAGTTTGCCAATCATCAGATTGAAAACGCCACGATTCCGCGAATTTTTATAAGACAAATATTTGTAGGTTACGATGAGGTGACGCTATTCACGATGTTTCATGCGGATGTTAATAATCTGATAAGGAGGGGTTTGTATCTGATAAGGAATCTGTACCACGAACTATAAACAATAATAAAACATGTTCGTAAAATATTATCAGGTAAACGGAAAAGGACATTTCCTCGTCGATTAATATCCATCCATGCGAGCTGCTTCTGGATTCTTTCGCGAGCGAACCTGGAACCAAGTTTTCCTTGGTGCCGTGCGAAACGACCTGCGGAACATCATGCGAGGTCACGACGTAACGCCGTGTTTGTTCACGTGCTTACTGTGTGCGCGAAAAGGGTGCGCGCATAAGTAATAATTTGTTCATTCCTAAACTGTCTGCTTCGTGATTTTAGAACAATGCCAATTTCCGATACTATTTTTACCCGGCTTCAGTGAAGTCAAAGACAGCTTGTAGGTTACAAATATCTACACTGAGGTAAATGTACAGGCAACAGACATAGCCCGTAGGCATAGTACAGACCCCTTTTGATCAAATTATTAATATCTACCTGAAACTTCGTAAATAGCTTCAACTCCTCGTAACTTGCAAATATTTTTATTTTTCTCGAAAATTCTCCAAATTAGGGAGTTTTCAATCCGGAGATCTACAAACTTTGTATATTTAATTAAGTACTAACAAACTCGAAAATACTCATTTATCTTTACACTTGAATCGCAAGATAATTTGAGCACAAATACGAGAAAAAACGTCGCCTTCAAAAGTATTGAGCCGTTTTGTGTAATTTACACTCCCAAAATGTCAAAATAACGTTCCAATTCGAAGAGTTTCAATTCACGAAGTTACAGGCGGGTGTTAATTATTTGATAAAATGGGGTCTGTGTCACGGACTAACACTTTGAGAGAAATTTTCAACATGGAAACAACAACTTTAGTCTGATGGATGTTTGGAAATAGCTTTGATTGACGGACAATTTAGTATTTTATATTTTTTTTTTATCAGATAATTAGTTAATTATTTACAAAAAAACTAAGGAAATTCTAACACAGTATATTGAAACTAGTAGTATACACTAATATTTTAATATCAATTTTTTTAAAATAATTATAATAAAAAAAAATAAATAAATAAATGTTGCACAGTTTTAGATAAGAAATGATATAATACAGGTGAATGAATCAAAATTACGAATTTATCCTCACACACATAATTACAGTAAGGCTCGAAATCAGTTTTGTATCAAATATAAGCTCCTGTCATGGGGTACCGTTGGATTCATAATCTCATGAGAGGTTAGCGAACCATACTGTACGCTTTTGTTTTTCTTTCTAAAATAAAAAAAGTCGATATAAACATTTCGCTAAGCTTCAATACTGAAATAATGGTAATTGGTTGGAGAATCGATACGAGAAAAATTTATTTTTTCCAACTTCATAGTAAAAAAATTATAAGAAAATCACGTGAAAATGGAGGTGAATTATATGCTTATATATTATTATCCCTGAATATAAATGAAAATTTACATATTAGGAATATTTCGGCCGTGATAAAATAGATACGTACCTACTTATAGGTTTAAAATATCCGGCGAGTCGACTTTTAGTAATCGATTTTAGTTTACATATTTTATTAATTTAAGTAGCTTATTTTTTATCAATTTTAATTTAAATTAATGTGCGAGAGGGCCTATTCGCCCAAGTATGGGCCTATGACGATGAATGATCTAAACCTAATTACTTAAACTGAGTTCGATTTTTAAATTATAATGCTTATACAGCTACGAAATATATCCATGTCTCTTAAAAAAAAAAAAAAAAAAAGAATTTAAATATTATCTCTAATTATTTTATCTCCGTGGGATAACATTTTTTTTTTTTTTTTTTATCCGTTGTCAAGACAATATGGTCATAGAAATTGCACCACAAACATTTTATTAAATTAATTTTATTTACCAGGTTGCTATCCACAAGATATCCCGATATTTCTTTGCCAGTTTTGAAACGATATTCTAAAAACAATCGCACCATTAAGCGGTCAAATTGATCGTTTGTTTTTCTTTGCTCCATGGTGCCTTTTTTACTCTAAAAAATATCAATACCTTAATTAATGGTACCCTATTCTCGTTACTATTCCTTTACTTAATGTAACGTCACAATTTTAATATTTTTTTTACGAGGACAGTTAACGATACAGGTCATAATTACAGCTTTTATCCTAACATTACTTAAAACTGAACTGAGAAACATTGTTGAAGTTATCTTATAACCTTAAAAAGTAAAGATAAACAAAATCATTCAATGGAATCAGTATATATATATATATATACATATCGCTTTTGGGCTGAAGCCCCCTCCAAAATTAAAACCTGAATCCGCTACTCCTGTAGAACATCTTAAATATAAAGAAAACTCCATTGTTGCAGAGTTTTCTGGCGAATATAATTCGTTCAAGATGGAGCATGTTGGTGGGTTATTAGTGAAATATAAGCTGCTACTGAATCGCAAATGCCATAACGTTCACGGATCTAGTGCCAAATACCTAAATGTTATTTCCGTCCTCAACGAAAACCCAATTTAAAAGCCTAGGAATGTGCTCTGATTTCAGGTGAGCCAAACTCTATAAATCTTAATTTTAATCCTATTTGATTTTGGTTTATTATTTCCAACAATGAACACCATTGTAATCGACCTAAAAGTTCAAAAAGAGATTTTACGTTTCACCATATGTAAATCTCAACAATTGAAAAAAATGAGAGGTGTGCTTTATTCCACGCGATAGAAGTGAAAACATCAACAAGGAGAGATTAATAATATAAAATATAATTTATAAATAATAGCTCATTATAAAGATAATGAAATGCTAAATATTTCTCTTGCAGATAATATGCAGGTTCGATTTTTAGTTTCTGAGATATTTTATTCTATATCTTCAATAAAACTCGTTGTAAATTGGTTTTCGACAGTATTTTTTCTCTTCAATAAGAAAATACGAATACGAGAATGTGAGGATTTCAAAAATTTTGAAATGAGTAAAATTATTTTTTCGTTGAATAGGTTTAGATATTCTTATCGAACGTCAATGAATAAAACAGCCTTCTTAATCATGAATACTAGACCAGGAAGATATAATGGGATTGACACGTAATCGATAACTTTACTTTATCGATTTCGTTCTCAACCATCCTATTGTTAGAACCAATATACCTGGTAAAAGGATAAAACTTGACTATTCTGGTTGATGTATATAGAAAGAAGAAAAAATCGATTTTTTTCTTTTATTATGTATTCAAGTTCTGAGAAACCTCCTTCCGTCTCTCTTGGGAATCATAAAAAGAAAATATTGGGGAGCTCCCAAAACTAGCGTCGCATGAGGAAATATGAACTCGATATAGTTGAGCCAACGAGTGAGCACGTAGTACGAATGCCGCTTATTTCAATAGCTCTAATTACATCGTTTTGTAAAAAAAAAAAAAAAAATGTGTTTTCTCCCACTTAATAAATGTTCCCTGATATTAATTTTCTGTATGTGCTGAGTTCGAATCAGAAATCCAAAAAATCATGCACCATTTTAAAGATATTGAAAAAAAAAACTGAAGTAGCTTCTTGATTCACTTCTTTATTTATATCCTTGTAAAAAATAAAGATCCTCAACATAATATAAATTTATTCCTATTCAATGTATATATTTTTTTCCTTTTAAAGTGTTCATTAGCTCTCTCTCATGGCAGTGCCCAACAGTAGTCAGCTATATTTCTTTTCCATTTCTTGATCAACCGTTTTCCGTGTTCATCTGAAACTGCTCACAAGTTGAATGGGAAGAAATCAAAATAAGAGTGCAAAAAATAAATGTTTAATGACATGTACGTTAAACATGACTATATATGATAAAAGCAATTCTTTAACAATTTATTTGTAATTTGCAGCTCGTTTGTTACCCAAAAATGGTTTACACACATTTTCAAATGCAGGCCAAATTTTTTTTTATTTTCATTTAACTTCCCTTCAAACCATCGAATTCCTCTCGCATCCAATCCTTACAATCCAAAATCCTTCGTAAAATCCTCAATGCTCCTTACTTTGTCACTAATAAAATAATCCATAAAGACCTCAATGTTCCATATGTTTCCGATTTGGCCAAATCCAGATACCTATCCTTCCATAATAAACTTCATAACCATCCGAATCCTCTTGTTTCTAACCTTGCTTCCTCTTCGATTCCTGATAACCCTCCGAGGCGTCTGAAAAGAAGATGGCCTCGTGATCTTCTCATGTAGACAAATTATTAGAGTGCTACCAGTGGGTAGTTTCTCAACAAGCGTGTTTCATGTAATAATATTTCTCTGTACAAATTTACTAGATGTATTCATACTAATACAGTTGTAAATATCATAATAAAAGTTTAAAAAAACAAAAAAAAACTTCCCTTCGAATTCTAGATCCTTAAATAGAGCGCGGAAATGTGGCCAAAAAGGTCTTGGAGCTTAACACTTGAGTTCTCGGAATTTTTTCATGTTCACATTGTAATAGCTTCAAAATATTTTTTTCATTTTTCGTAGTTTTTAATGATAAAAAAAATGGCAGAAATGTCAAAAAACGCACAAATTTAACATGAAATGGGGCCTGATAGAAGTTTTCTGCTTTTTGATTCTTGTACAGCATTCCTCAAAACATAAAAAAATTTCGATTAAGGGAAGATTTCGATGCAGAACAGTGTTATCGATAGTTTCAATAACATCGACGAGTAGGTTCGCCAGGTTACTGATGTTAAATTTATACAATTTATAGTGAAG
Organism: Nezara viridula; assembly: GCA_928085145.1. Lineage (NCBI taxonomy): Eukaryota > Metazoa > Arthropoda > Insecta > Hemiptera > Pentatomidae > Nezara > Nezara viridula. The sequence continues at coordinate 21,131,402 of OV725082.1, read as the reverse complement.
GAAGGGGGAGAAGAGAGTTCTCAAGTATCTATAATTTAATAGATAAAGAAAGACCAAAAATCATCATTAGTTTTGATCTATGGCTGGGAGATCTGGAACCTAACCATCTCCCTAAATAGCACCCAAGAAAGAAGTATTGAAAGGTTTGAGAGAAAAATTCTCCGCGCGATCTAGGATAACAATACTAAAGCTTGAATAAGAAAGGCCAATAAGATCTGCTTAATGAACTCGGTCTATCAATACCTCATGATATGAAGGCAAGGAGGTTAAGAAGGACGGGGGCGTGTGGTCAGGAGCAATTCATATGGAAGTTTCTACGTAACAACGAATTCCTCAATAGAAGGCGAAGACTTGGATAT